>OZ035881.1:79206614-79806614 GCA_964034835.1 Muscina levida
TAATGAGTATCCGATAAGAAACTCCGTGGTTTCAGGCACTGTAATCACTGTAAAATATTCTGCTTAGTCGCTTGATGCCATGCTAGAAGAAATGGAAAACTATTTTGAAGCGCGATTCTGAAGGAACCATATACCGCATAAAAAGCGACCTAAGTGTATTTTAATACATGTGACTTACAAATAACAAATAAAATGTATTTGCTAAATTGATATGCATTTAGCATATTTTTGCGTTATTCCGCAGATTTGTAATATACTGCCAATATGCTAAAACTTTTACACGTTGTTGCAAAAAGTAAGCATATTTCAATTTCCATGAAATATACAGAATAATGCACTGTCAGATCTTACAATGTTGTCATATCTCCCAAAGTACTGGCAATGCACTGACAAAGATAAATTGTTTGCAAAAGGTAAATTGTCAGTTCAGACGAAAACCTTGCAACATCACTGCCAGACAATAAATCTATCAACCAACAAAAAGTGTCAGTTCACACTGTTGTCAGATTGTTGTATGGCAAAAAATTGCAGATCAGCTGTTTTTGCTAGATATTTTGTTTGTTTTTATATATCTATGGACAGTATTGTAAAAATAATATTAATCTGACAATGGTGCCGTCATCAGATGCATAAACTTTGCACATCTGACAATAAAAAGTGTCTGTAGTGTGATTCCTACGGTTATTAATATTATGATTTCATATGTTTTTAGATTTTTTTTCATTAGGCACAGTTTTTTCGTAAATTTATTTCAGACACTTTTTATTGTCAGATGTGCGAAGTTTATGCATCTGATGACGGCACCATTGTCAGATTAATATTTATATTTGCAACACAGCTAGGAAAATCTGTCAAAAATCCCGGAATGTTTTAAAAAAAAACAGTACAAATATTCCACTAAGGTGAACTGACTGATAAAAACTTTCACCCTATGTTCATTCTCTAAAATTCTAGTGGATATATTTTTAACTCTGAGTCAATGAAATTAACTGATTTTTAAGTAAAAGTATTTATGTATTGTTATAGAAAGTGCTAATGAATTCACAAAATATTAAGAGTTCCTCCTTGAAATTATTTGGAAAATGTAGACTTCCTTGTACTGGAAGTACTAGTTCGCAGAAGATGCCCTTTTTTATTCGTAAGTTAACGTTCAAGAAGCGATAAGGTTGTGCAAAATTTTAACTGTATTTAGTGCACTTGCAACAAAGATACTTAGTAGTTATATATGTAAATGTACCAAATTCAAATATCTTCCAGTTTTTCAATAGGATGTTATGTTTATTATTAGGAAGTAAAAACTAAATTTAGGAAAATAATAAAACTGTTAAATTTTTTAGAGTATTAGTAAAGTTTACTCGAGTTATCCTGCACAACAGCCAGCCGCCCAGACAGACGGACATGGCTTCAGAATTGAATTCGCTCTTCAGATACTTAAGGTCCAATGTGTCTCCTTTACCTAGTTACACTTTTTCTCGTGTCAAAGCCCGAAAGCATTAACAAGGTCTTGGAAAATTGAAGTGACAGAATAAACTACTTTGATTCGAGCCGAACACAGTAAAAATATTAGAATTTTTGAGGTAACTGATTCCGTACTCGATTTCCGAATCGATTCTTTTAACAAAACATGAGACTAAATTTATTAGTTCTTTGGATTTGTAGATTACAATCAGTGAAAAATAACACTGTGGTAGTCGAAAAAATAGACAAAACCGGACTCGACGGTTTTAACCTAATTCGGAATCGAACTGCATCATTAGATTTTTGAGTTACAATGACGGTTCCGCACAAAAATTTTTTTCAATGTATTTTTTTACTTTGAGGAATGTTTTAAGGGTTTGAATAGATTTTCGACAAGCTATAGTTGAGATTTCGGAGAAGCTAGACTTATTTAAAACATTTTTTGTCGAAGACGGCATATCCGAAAATCCAACTATAGTCTGCAAAAATCGATTTGAGCCTATAAACCCCAAAAATATTTGAAATTTAAGTCAAAAATTTACTTTAATATCAAATTTGACAATTTTTAAAAAAATAACGATAAGGAATTCAGAATAAAAAAACGTTTATTCTGTGCACAATTTTGTTTCCAATAATAGAAGAAAAAATTTTAAAATCTCTCAAGAATTGCGGCCTAAAATTTCATATGTCCAAAAAAAAAACAAAACAACTAAGATGAATAAAAATTATTTTTTTGGACTCGATGACCTAAAATTTTTGAATTGGTTTTTCGTTTTTTAAACATACTATTAACATTAAATGTAAAACCGACTGTCTCCTACATTAGGTCCTGGCTACGCCCTAGGGGAATACGGCTATAATTACAGCCGAACAGGCATGTTGCTGATGATGTCACCTGTTTCTACTAAATTTTTCAGCAATAGCCTCCATACAAATTAGTAAAGGAATACAAAACTTTTTTTCAAATAACCAAAAAACTATGCCTAATAGCAAAATTCTGATATTGTGTTTGAATTTCTCATGTCAAAAACCCTTAGAAATCCATAATGCAACACAAGAAAACAAACCCATGTCGTTCAGTTTCATAACTTCCAAACGGCCAACTGGATGTTATTTGAATTTGATCAGTTTAGTTGTCAACCTTTGCCAAACGCCTGGTCTGGAATAATAATTTTTCTTATATAACGCAAACACGGGCAGACGGACGACATTTACATTTTGTCAATTTAATTACCTTGTAATATCAGACATACCACTCCTATTCTGGTACTTCCTAAACAAATGACCAAATTCACCCTCAATGTTTCACATAGATATCTTTTATGTAAGTACACTGAATTCAGTCAAATTTTGTGTATGTGTGCGGTTATAAATTTTTTAATCAGGAATGGATATGGACTATATCGGTTCACCCCTTCTGGTATTATACAAAATTACCTTTTTTGGAAAAATAAATATTTCTCCCATAACATTCAAACGGACAACTGGAGGTAGGTAATAGTAGGCAAATCCTCGGGAAACCAAACCATTTGATACACCCCTTCTGGTACCGCCCATACAAATGACTGAAACAACCCCTATAATTCTACAATATAGAATCTACATACATAACTGTTTTGCAAGTATACCGAATGTAGCCAAATTTTACACAAGATAAACGTTCTTTGAATATTGATTAACGAAAAAAATACAAATTAGTTAATGTCGCGAAAATTAACTTTTTCTTAAAAGAAATTCCTCAAAACGTTAATAATAATAAATAATTTGCTTTTAATATTTTTTATTCATTTTCGAAACTTAAGAAACCGTGAGTTTTACTCCACCCATTTAAAATTATGATTTCTTTAGAGATTTTTGCTCGAATTAACAAAAGCATTGTCCTTAGATCTCAGTCGAATCGTCAATCTAGTTCAAAACGTACTAGATCAAAAGTATGGAATTCTGAACTACCGTATTTTGAACCCCGCACAGTGGGACCGATTGAAAGAAACACGGTAATAAGTTCACAACTTTTAAAATATTGTTCTAATCAATTTGAAATGTTCTAGACATTTATAAAGGCACCCTGTGTCAACACAGCAGCACCGAAGTTGTCAACTTTGACACCCTGTATCGCCAACTGTGTTGACACAGGGTGCCTTTACAAATGTTTAGAACATTTCAAATTGATTAGAACAATTGATTGATTAGAGGAACTTTAACATTCTCTTTACCCAAAAATTCTTTAACTATCCTCTTAGATATTTTTAAATACATGGCATGTAAATATATAAAGATTTCTCCTTTTCTATTTAGCACCATTTATGGTACATTTACTAGACGATTTTGGGTGATGTTTGTAATAACCCATTTTTTTGTTTCACCCATCCGTCGTCATATACTTTTAAGGCATAAACATCGTCATTACCATTGTCGCCTTAGCCTCCTTCTTCGGCTCTGAAAGAGAAAAGGGAAAGTACATAAATTCATAGTCCGACATAAACCACATATAGTGAAATGAATGATACATGAATATGTAATGCAAACTTATATCACGCCAGCCTCACATATCCACTAACACACTTGTGTAGGGAATGCGAACATACAATGTCCTAAAACTAACATAAACACAAGAAGACGGTCCTTACAAATGACCTATTATTCCATTTCCTGTTTACGTTTACGAGTATGTATGTAGTAGTGGGAGTTTGCTTTGCTTGAAAATGGGGAGCGACAAAAGGACTATTAAATGTTAATGCGACTCTTTAGAAATTGTTATCCTTTCGTATTTATGGTTTGTTTGCCAAAAAATGTGAGGCTGAGTGACAATTAATATGTAGGATATCTATGGTCATATGATAGTCTGTGATTTTATATTAGAATTTTAAGGAATTTAAATATCATAACGCCGTGATCCGTAAAGAGTACAAAATATATAATTGGTCATATATAATTGGATTTATGTAATAATTATATGCCTAAACTAAAATGAACTTGTTAAGATAATCAGGTTGATATCATCTGATCTGGTCCGTGTACTTTAATGGTTTTTATTACCCTCTAGTATTTTCAGGATTGTCTACTGCACTAGTTCATATACATCTATCTACTACGCTACCCTACGGCAATGCAAAGAGAGAGAAAGTTCTACCAAAAGGTAAAAAGTAAAGGTTTTGGAACAGGGACAGAGACGGAAATCTGGCCACGGACACTCAGAGTGCGCTGCAAATATGGAGGGCACACTTTCAATCTCTACTCGTTCCCGAAGGCAGCATCAGCGACGAAATCGCACCAATCATCGACGATGGAGTAGACTGTCCACCACCGAGCCAAAACGAGATCAGCACGGCAATTCACGGCTTAAAAATAATAAAGCTGCGGCAGCCGATGGACTGCCGGCAGAGCTTTTTAAAGCCGGCGGCGATGACCTGGTAACATGCATGCACCAGCTCATAAACACGATTTGGCTGAGGGAGTGCATGCCCGATGATTGGAATCTGAGTGTCCTATGTCCCGTGCTTAAGAAAAGCGATCCTGGTGTGTGTGCCAAATATTGCGGGATTAGCCTTTTACCCATCGCATACAAGGTCCTGTCTAGTGTGTTATGTGAGAGACTAGAGTCCATCCTGGCGAACCTGATTTGACCTCATCTGTGTGGTTTTAGGCCTGGTAAATCCACGACCGGCCAGATATTCATACTGCGACAAATCCTGGAGAAGTCCCAAGAAATGCAGATCCACACCTACCATCTGTTTATCGACTATAAATCTGAATATTTTGTAGAATTTTTAGCGTAGCTTTATGTGTTCGTAGCACTTTTTAGTTTTTTATTCTACCTGTAAATGACACCTAGGAACACAGTACGTGATAATACGTAAACCAGTTAAACCAAGTCCCAGTAATATCATAATCTAAGAACCGCTTCTAGTTGAATCTCTTGTAGAATTGATAAAGATGAAACCTGTTCACAAACCTGTTTTGTGAAGATGTTTTGTTATCTGCCTATGCATTTTTTTATAACTGATAATAAAACAAAAATACCGCATTTCCATACTGAATGTTAAAAAAATCATAGGTTCAATTTTAACCTTAAATTTCCTATTTTATTTTAATGAAATTACAACTGGAGAAAAGTTCAAGAAATTATTTCTCCATTAATTTTAAAAATATACCATCGGCTCGAAAGTTGCAGTCTTTTGGCCGATGAAAACCGATTCTGAACCACTGTGCGGCGTAGGCAATTGTCTGGCTTGACAGTCTCTAATTCGAGAAGCATTTCATTGACTAAGGTTAACCATAAAAGTGGATACAGAACTCCCAGCTGAAGTGTGCCTCTGTAAACGTTACCAGCAATTGTGACCCCGTCCCGTGCAGCTCTGACTGTTCTTTCCACTAGTAGCATACTAATTAGGTTAGTCACTGGACTGTCAACACCCAGATCATGTAATGATTTTAGGATTTGCTGTTTGTAAAATATTATTGAATGCACAATCGATGTCCCATATCACCAGTGGGTAAAATTATAACTCTAGCTGCTTTCATACTACATTTTATTATGTAAGTTTTTCGATTTCAAATATGTTAGTTTTTATCTTATTTATCTAGTTTTATTATCATCCTTTGAAAAGTAAAAAGACATTTTGTTTATCCTGTGCCATAGTTCGTCAATCGATTTGACAGAATTTGTGAGAGAAGCCGATAGATATCTACGTAAAGTATTCCCTATTTATAATATACTCTACCAATTTGTTGGAATTAGCCATGATGGCAAGATGTCATTTTGGGATCTATCACTTTAAACATGTACCCGTTATATAGGTGGCCACAGCAAACTGTCAGCTATGTATCTGCACTAGCATAATTGTTCTCCCAAAATGATTGCAATATTATTATTTCATAATATTTATTGATTTCATACTGTACAAATGCAGTCGCAATTCGCAATATTAAATTACAATTGTGCAGCAATTGATGCCGCTTGGTTGGGGTGGTGGGTAAATCAGTCATTCGACACCGGTCTACAATTTGTTCTATAGGGAACGTGCCCCCGCGATTGGCGGTGAAAGTGAAATTTCGATTCGAATTGAATTTGTGGCTTCTGTATGTGAAATTAAATGAAAATCACGTGAATTGTTTTAAATTCAATTCGTTTTCCCAGGTATTCGAGAGAGTGGCAGAGGATGGTGTTTTATCAAACAGATTCCCCATAAATCCTGCAGTGTTCGTCAAACGGATGCATGTGGAAATACATAAACGATTATTGCAAACGCATGAATAACTCAAATAATATCTCACGATTACGATTTCAGCACTCTTTTGGTTGATGCCACTGGTTGCTGCGATAATTTAATGAAATGCTTGTTGGTCAACGGAGAATTGCAATATGTTATATTTATTTATATGATTTGCGGATAGTTTAGGATTTATGAACGAATGACTTTTAAATGCAGTATTTAGCAAACGATAATCAACAGTGGTTTAATATAAAATTGTTTTTACGCTACATTGCATCACTGGTCATTGAGGGTATTAATTGCAAATAAGTTAAATGTTTAAGTAGATAACAGATTACCTTAAATATTAAATTTGACACCATAGTTTTTTTTTAAGATTATCAATAAAATATAATTGTTAACATTTGTTTGAATATTGCTGCATTGTGGTATATATCAACAAATGAAAAATGGTTTGTATGTCCTTTATACATTTGTAAATTTGTCGTGGGATTATTCTTTTATCAATATTTAATGTTTACAAAAATCGGTAACTATAACGAAATTTGATGTTATACACGGAGATTATCTCTTGATAAACTCTAGAGAGATCCGGTTTTGACGGGAATAAACACTCGTAGTTGCTCAGAGTAATCCCCCATGACCATAATTTGGTAAAATTGAACTTTACGATTATCTTCAAAGTATCAGCAACGCTGAGGTATGTATAGGACAATCCCAACCTGTTTTAAGAAATCCATTCCCAAAAGTGTTCGATTTTTTGTAGGTTTTGTAGGTTGGGTTTGCCGTACTCTTTTACCGACCACTACGTCGCAAATTGTTGACATGACAGTGGCGGTGGTAATTGATCTATCAGCCACGGCAACGTTGGCCCCAACATCTTAAAACACACATTCATTTCTGGTAAAAATCTTCTTTAGATCTTCGCTTGCGATACTTGCTTCTGCACCACAGTCAAATACAGCTTCTCCTTTTAGCCAAAACATCTCAATATGAGTCGTCGGCGAGGATGACCAATTTTGTGGGAGTAGTTTTTGTTCGATCTTGCCCATCTTAGAATATAATCTCCGCTTAGAGGGTAGAATGTATCAGCTCGATATCTTTTAATTTACGACTGTAATCGCGGATAAGGCAAAAATGCGAACAAATTCATATAAATTTACAAAATGACCCACGCATTGTCGGTAGCAAGTCCAATCATATTATTTAAGGGCATTTTCATTGAATTGAAAAAGCTCACCGAAAGATCATATAAACTTTGGGCTGTTGCATTTTCAACTTCCAGAAGTCCGAAAAACGGTCATCTACGGTGGATTTGTCAGACGTAAGGTAACCAAATATGAGGACCAGACATTTATTCATGCTCATGCCCGATCCTTCATCCATGATCAGTTAGAAACTGGTAGATCTCAATTCCTTTGCAATGCATTCTTTGGCGTAGGGTCCCAAAATGTTGTATACTATAGCCATTTTTTTCGTAGCACCACACTTTAAAGGTGTTTCACATGGACCTATAAAATTAAAAAGCTGAGACAACGAACTTATTGTTCTAAGCGAAAGGATAACATTTTATCTCATTGGATAACTTTTTTTGAGACACTTTCAATCACAGAAAGTTGTTTTAGATTATTTCTGCTCTTCTTCTGGGCTGCATATACGTGTTTAGGCACCATTGAGGGGCGGTCTAAATATGTTATGTCATTTCCAAGGGAACTATTGAACAGTATACAAGACGCCTTCATATTAAAACATTTTAACGATTCGCGGCTACTGATTTGAATTCAGTGTAGAGTTTATTTTATAATAATAAAATAATAATTTTTGCAATTGCCATTTGCGAACTTTACTTAAACAGTTATTATGTCCAATGATGTACGAAGATAGAAGCCAACAATAAGTTTGTAACCGGAGCTGGTTGATGAATAACGATTGTCAATACTTTGATAGTTCTAAATCATAGACGTCCACAATTGAATCAGCTGCTGTAAGTGAGAATGAGACAGACTGCACTAACAAAAATGTTGTGTGTATTGAAACATATCAGCGGTAAAAATACCATTTATACCTAAAAATATATTATCAGCCCCTACCGTCCAGAGCTCTGTTAATAACATCTTAGGTGCTTGTGAACTAC
Organism: Muscina levida; assembly: GCA_964034835.1. Classification (NCBI taxonomy): domain Eukaryota; kingdom Metazoa; phylum Arthropoda; class Insecta; order Diptera; family Muscidae; genus Muscina; species Muscina levida. The sequence goes on from OZ035881.1 coordinate 79,215,420, forward strand.
AGGGTGTTAACAGAGAGAAAAAGGGTTTTTGAAGACTATTTTACTAATTTCAGTGAAACAAAAGATCGCAAAAGTACTATTTTTATCAACTCTCGTGGAAGTTTGTTTACAAAAGATCGCTTGCACATCGTTTTCCAGGCATTTTTCGACACAACATTTAACAGCCTGGAATATTGGATACTCTTTATATTATTGCTCTGTGATTGGACATCTATGTTCTAAATATTCACTAGACGCCATACTGATGTAAAAACATATGCACAATACACAACGCTGCCACTGTTTCTTAACGTCGTTTAACAAGAAATGAGAGTGATGCCAGGCATTGTTTGAAAAATCCGAGTATTAAGAAAGCTTTTCCACAATAAATACTCAAGAATACTAAAAAAATGAGGCCACAGAAGAAATAATCGGTATATTTCAGGCTCTGTGCGGTAGAATTGGTAGACTGCAAAATTTACAAAAATAATCGGTAGAACCTGCCGAATATCGGTAAAAGTATGCAAACAGCTAGCCACCAACAAATGTATAAATTGTCGTAGAACCTTTACTTTTTTTTTAATCAAATCGGACCTTTTTTCAGTAAAATGCGACCATTACTGACTTCTGCGTGGCAAAAGTTAATATCGAAAATTTTTGTTTTTATCGATGGCTTCCCACTCTTCTCTTTAACGCAGCTTAGCGGTGGTATTCTTAAACACTGATTCTTTTTCGATTCGTACGTCCGTTTCGGTTGATGGCACTTTATTTTGGAAAGAGCATTTATAAATGAAAATTTTATGTAATTCATTTTCTCATTAAATCTTATCCTATTAATAAAGGGTGGTTAAATTGTAAGAACCGATGTTGAATGTGAACCACACCTAAAAGCCAAGTTCTTTCTGAATTTTCTCAATTTCATACTAACTGAATTTGAACCATGGAAAAATACACAATCGAGCAAGGCTTTGAAGTTATTCAGGTTTATTGTGAAAATGGGGGTTCAAATCAAAATGCATATCGGTTACTTTGTGATTTTTTCGGTCAATTTAATCGTCCAAATGTGCGTACAATCGGAAAAATCGTGCAAAAATTTGAGCAAACCGAGTTTGTAGGAGATGTGAAAACACCAACGCATTCGCGTACAACTCGTACTGCAGAAAATATTGCTGCTGTTCGCGATAGTGTAGCTGAAGAGCCGTCCACCTCAACACGTTGTCGTGCCCAACAATTGCACCTCTCATGCTCGTCGTTGATGAACATTATGCATAAAGACTTGAATTTACACGCTTACAAGGTGCACTTGACTTAACAACTAAAGCCTCTTGACCAATCTAAACGTCGTCAATGCACAGTGGTCGATTCCATTGGCCAAAAATAAAAAAATCAAAGTCAAAAGTTTGTCACCAAGTGTGGCATCACTGTTTCTTATAAAAACAAGGTTTTAAAATTTATAGTTGTTTTTGTTTTATTCCATCTGTACTCTTTAAGAACAGCTTCCAAAAAGAGAGCGAGTAAACAGTTGGTTTTTGCAGTGTGAAAAAGTGGAAAATTAAGTGCAACTTTAAATTAATTAAAACAAAAGAATAAAACTTCTGCCGAAATAAATCAAATGGAATATGGAATTACATCGTATTAACTATATTTTAAAATAATAACAATGTGTTAAGCTTGTTGTAGATTTGTTATAAAATTAATATTTTTCCAGTTGCATTGTTAGTGTTCTTTCGTCCATATATGTAAATTTTAACTAGAGTTTTAGTTGTGTTCCCCCCTGAAGTCTCCAATGGGACTTTTTTTGGTTTATTAGTTATTATTTCAAGATTCTAAAATTGGTAATGTCAGCTGCTCACTTTTGCTCGTCTTTGTGTTATTTCCCTCAGACCAAAGCGGCCTCGTTGTTTTTATGTCCAAATTTTATTAACCTGGTTTTGAATTGCTAGATTAATTTTGAAGTCGATTATGATTTAAATGGTATTGTGACTAAAAAACAGCCTTAATATTAATAATTTTAAAACTGCTATAAAAAAAACGAATACGCAAAGTTTTTTAGCTCTTTTTTTTATTTCAAAGAGTATCGTTATATTTTTAAACAACCCTTTATAATATTTTTATAATTTTGTATTACATATTATTTTATATGAAATTATTCAACAATTTTATTGTTTAAAAGTAATCTTGTAAACAAATTGTTAACATTTAAATTAAAAACAAGTTTCGTACATTTTCTGAAGTTTTTGCTAACATGGGGTGAATGTGGGTGCCTGGGTACGGTAGGAGAGGAGGGGGGTATGAGTCATTAACCACTCCCATTTTATCATTAAATAGTGTTGGTTCAAAATCATTAAAATTTTGCACCGGGTTCAAGATCATTAAAATTTTCGACTAAAATAATAAAAAAAAACCGAATTTCATCAAAAGCAGCCACTTAAACAATTCAAATCGAATTTGTGCATAAAATCAAATTTTTGGCACACAATTTATGTAATCCAAGGAAAAGTATAAAATTAAAAAAAAAATCCTACAATAAACAAAAGATGCGTGCTAAGTTTCATCCAAATCGGCCACGCCCTCGGCTGACCGCCCATACAACCTAATATGGGTTTATGCCCAAAATTGTTTCTGTTCGGAAAATTTCTAATAATTTTTTTATTTCAGTTTATTTTTTTTTATATAATAAATATGGAAAAGTGGGGCTACACTATTTTTTTTCCGTTGAAAATCAAAAAAAAAATTCATTTGTAGAAATGATATCTTTTGAAACTTTGAAGTCCCGTTAAGCGACATATAGTTTCAGATGAATAATTAAGGGATAACGGAAGTTAACAATTTATCATCTTACCATAAGTCAGTTTTAAATAAATCTGGCCTGTTAAAATGATGTATTATATAATACTATATTACATACTATAATAAAATATCATACGGTGTACCCTTATAATTGTGGGGTTTCGGAAGGGGCTTAGGTACGACCAATGTCTGTTCGATTTATTACTAATTATATTTTTATAGAATTTTGGAAAAAAATTCACAATAATATCTCCACTAGAAGTATTTTTGGCCGCTTGCTCCATACAAGATCGACCACTGTGCAATGGTCAGAATGGTGGCAAGAAATGGCAACAGTGGATGATCAATTTTCGAAGAAAATCTTCTTCAGCGAAGAGGCACATTTTCACCTCAGTGGATTCGTCAATAAGCAGAATTACCGAAATGGCGAATGATAATACAATAGTGATTGTCGAAAAACCAATGCACCCACAAAGAGTGACTGTTTGGTGCGGTTTATGGGCTGGCGGTATCATCGGGCCGTATTTTTTTCCAAAATGAGGCAGGCCAGGCAGTTACTGGTGTTCGCTATCGTGTGATGATAACGAATTGGAAGAGATGGGTGTGGACGATATGTGGTTTCAACAGGACTGTGTCACTTGCCACACAGCTAACGAAACAATGGCTCTTTTGCGCGACAAATTCAAAGGCCGTGTTATCTCACGTGATGGCGATGTCATTTGGCCGCCAAGCTCATGGGATTTGACACCATTTCAATTCAAGAGCTAAAGGATGAGATAAATCGGCACATTAACAGCATATAAGCTCAATTATGCCTCAGCGTCATCGAAAATTTGGTCCATCGGATGGAGGTGTGCGCCGAGGTCGCGGCGGCCTTTTGGCCGATATTTTGTTTCGTACATAAAAAACTGTATTTTAGACATAAAGATATACAATTTGGTACACAGATAGTACTGAGCAACACAAATAAGAATATGCAAACAAAATTTAGTTTCTAGACATCACGAATAAAAATATGCAGATGAAATTTATATTTTCGATCAGTGGGCGGAAATATTATTGCCAACCTGTATGTAAGTCCTAGAGAGATAAAATTTTGTATCATTATACAAAGCAACCTTATTCACTAGTGCAGACATATTTTAAAGGGAAATACTGACAATGTTGCAGTATTGTAAATGAGCCTTAAAAGGACTCGGCAATGCAGACATGAGTATATCGACTAAATGTTTATTTACGGTTAGCGGGAACCCTACTTTAAATTTTCGTTTATGAATGAAACGGTATTCAAAATTGCTTAAGTAGAGTTTATTACCTCTTTTAAATTTTTATAAATAAGACTAAGTTTTTTCACATTTCCATAATTTGATTATTTAGAACCATTGCGTTTTAGATTTTACTATTCATGAAATCAATTGATCAATTTGCTTACTCTTGTGTATATGGTGTATAGAGGGATATTTAAAGTTATATAAAGAATACTTGGATCCATTAGAAAATGCATCCAGTATATGGAGCTGCGATTTGAGAGATTCCGTTTGTTCTAGCAAATCCTTCATTGGAATATGCTTATCTGCAGTTGGCTTCATATCCCCATCACTATCTTTGGCTTCACATTTCTGTTTTTTTACTGGCTTCAAATTTTTGTTGTCTGTGGATTTTGACGGTGACACTATGGCGATAGCACCATTAGTTTTGATTTGCAAATGAATTATGTGGTGACGTATCTTCTTCAGTATGTCATTTGGTAACGTAAAATTTTTCAACAGCTGCAGATTTGAATCTACCAAACAGGTTCGGTACTTCTCCTCACTCCTTAGCAAATCCCATATTTGATCATAGAGTACCAAAGAAATTCGTTTCTTTCTACACGATTCCGGTAGAAGGCCCTTCTCACCCAGCCATTGACAGTCCTTGGCATCCAGGACGTAATGTATTAATTGTGGATGTAGACTCACTAGGCGTTTCCGCACCAAGCCAAACAGTTGATTAGCCTCCGCTTCTAAAACGAACTTTGTAGCTGGAGAAATTCTGCTAATATCCCAAAATATTTGTTGTGGCCGTTTCGGAGAAGGCACCATGAAGGTATTATGTTTCGATGGCTGTAAATCGTCGATTGAATGCGATACTGATCGATATCGACCGACAGGACAATTTTCAATAATTTCCGTATTTTTTGATGGCATATACGATGTTTTTTCGTTGGGTTTTTTATAACGTTTTGCCGAGTTGGTTACTAGGGAGTAGCTTAGGATTTTTACGGCATGTTGCATGGGCATATCTTGGATCTCAGGCATTAACGGCTTTAGCAATTTATCGATCAAGTTGTTCAGTATTTTGTCCACACTATGGTCGAAAGACTTCTGCATACTAAGGCGTAGGTTTTCCAATACATCTTCTGTTGAACCAACACAGCGTCCTTTGCAGCGTTTTGGAAGGCACCAAAATGAGCGATTTTTTGCTTCCTGCACATTGTCTTCATTTGTTGATTGCTGTTGATTCCTATTGGTGAGCAAATTGTCGGTCCACGTACCCATATTAGTGTTAAAGAATTTTGATAGATTTTTTCAAAAATTAAATTAAAAATTAAAATGTTTCGAAACTATTAAAAAGTTCCTAGATTTGTATATGTTGTAATATTTTTTGGGAACTAAACGGAAATGTGGCGTAAGGCGTTGCTTCAATGTATGACATGTATGCATATAAGTTACTCACTTAACTATTTATAACTCTTAATTTTAATATGAGCTAAATGTTTCTATATCGCCTTACGGATATTACTTCATAACGAGCTTTTTGAAAAAATAGACCTGTATGTATATTTAGGTACTACAAGCCCTAGCCAAAGCACTTACCTGCATATGTGGGGATACCAACAGATATTACTATTAGAAGTAGAAAAGAAAGAAAAGAGTCGTTTGCACAAGTGTGAAATTCGTCACACCAAGTTTTTATACGGCTACATCAAAATTGTCTATCCAACGATGTCGTTGGCGCCACTTTACCGCCGTCATTTAGAACATTTAGTACTGGAGCATTTCACAGGGGTTCCTCTCTCCTTCAGAATATGTTTTAATTTGTAAATCAATTAATGTTTGTTTTCTTAGTTTAATTTAAAAATAAAGAAATTTATTTGTTTTTGCTTTAACAAATAAAGATTGTTTTTTTTATCAGATTAAAAATAATGTTTCCTGAATTTTAGAAAAATTTTCTTTATTCTTAGAAAAAATAAGGTAATCCCAATTATAAAAAATTTTGAAATTTTCTTAATAAACCTCTAAAGGGTTGCCATTGAATTTAACCCAAAAGTTTTGGTTCGTTTTGTTACCCTGCTTGTTTTTCGAAATATGGTTATGGGTTACTAAAAATTTTGAAAATTAACAACTTCATAACTATTACACGGAAAAATTTCGGTAGCTTGGCAGTCGTAATTTATAAATCAAAAACTTCAGAATATATTAAATATGTCTATTACGCATCCTTTATATATATTTTTTGAAATTTCGGTTCTATATTTTGACCCAAAGAATTTTCGCACTTTTTATTTATTTCGGTCTTTTTCCCTAAGTTTTCGAAACAATGTCGTTTTAAACTTTTAATTTTTCTGTTTTGTTTTGTAGGAAACTAAAGAGTTTCTTTGCTTGTTTTTTTCTCAAAAAATGCTTATCTTATTTTTATATAAAAATTGGTATTTTCAGATTTTTGTTTTTCAAATAACTTTTTTATGAGAAACTATATCAAAATTTTTTGATCTGACTGAGTTATAGCAAATAAAACACTTTTTTGGCGTTTTCTCAATTTTTACAAAAAGTGGAGTTATCTAGTATTTCCATACAGCCACAGGAATTTACGCACCGACAAAGCCAAGCGACAACAAAATTAAATGCGATTTTTACAAGCTGATCTGAACGCCCACGTCGATTCGAATAACACTTCACTAGACCATAACTTGGGCAGACACGGGTAAGGACAACGAAAGGAGAATGACGATCTTTTAATAAAGCTGTACAACAACAGCCATGTAATTGGTGGCCTTGGCGCTTGCCGAATAATATAACTGCAATAATATTGTCCATGTCTGTATTAGCAGGAAGTGGAGAAGAAGCCTTCTAAATGTCCGGACTTTCAGGAGCACAGACAAAGCCAAGCGACAACAAAATTAAATGCGATTTTTACAAGCTGATCTGAACGCCCACGTCGATTCGAATAACACTTCACTAGACCATAACTTGGGCAGACACGGGTAAGGACAACGAAAGGAGAATGACGATCTTTTAATAAAGCTGTACAACAACAGCCATGTAATTGGTGGCCTTGGCGCTTGCCGAATAATATAACTGCAATAATATTGTCCATGTCTGTATTAGCAGGAAGTGGAGAAGAAGCCTTCTAAATGTCCGGACTTTCAGGAGCACAGATGTGGCGTTCGACCATTCCTGGTCTTTACGAAAATCGACATGGGAGTAATGCCGATTCACTAGCAATCTCTAAACACTAAAGCTCGTTTTAATCCATATGCATTTAATAACACAAATGTCCTTCCTTCGTCCAATAAGAGATAAAGTCTTCTTACTTACTTACTTAATTTCCCTTTGCACCCCATGAATGAGGTATGGGATAGCTTCTCGCGTTGTTGTGAATTAACACGCTTTCTATTTTTAGATTCACAACTAACGGCACCTACTTATTTATCGACGAATGCGAACGTCACTGTTTTGAGAAGCTCTTACTAGACACGACGATTGAATCGACGCTTAATACTGCGAAGTTGCTGTCAGACAACATTCGAGGGGAGCCGACAATGAAAGAAAATTTTATTTATTTTTTCTTTTTAAGATGACTGGAGCCAGGTTTGAACCTGCAATCTCCCGCATGGTAGTCGCGTGTTCTAACCACTATGCCACGGCCGGTCCAATAAAGTCTTCTTACATGCGAAAATTACCAGCTCAATAGGTGGCCTGAACACTTTTCGGAGATACTTAATAGCTCCCCACGGGCCCTGCAACCCGCGCCAATAATTCTGGCGACTGTATTTTCAGCAGAGGCAGATATTAACTTTTCAAACCCAGCACCGATGAGATCACCCAGACCGCAGAAATTTACACGGCTAACTCAAGAATCTATCTGAAAGGAAGAAAAAATTCCAGAAGACTGGCTTGTTGGGACCCTGATCAAAGTACCTAAATAGGATGATCTATCTGACTGTAAGAACTGCAGGGCCATTACATTATGAAGCTCTCCGTCTAAATTTTAACAAAACTGTTACTAAAAAGACTTAAGGTCAAGTTGGAATCGACTCTCCACAGACAGCAAGACGGTCTCCACACCAACCTCTCATGCACTGATCACATTGTCTCACTCCGTGTTATCGTCGAGGAAGTCAAAGAATAAATCTTCATGTCTGTTTCGTAGACTTCAGTACTGCTTTCGACATTATATGAAGAGAGTCCATATGAAGATCCCTACAGGGTAGAAACGTACCAGGAAAATTGGTAAGTGTTTTCAAAGCACACTGCGATGGATTCAAAGTCAGGATTCTCCACAACTACCAGCTGTTTACACCAATTTTGGGGGTCAAACACGGCTATATTATGCCACCACAGCATTTCCTACATATGCTTGATAGCGTACTAAACGCAATTTTAGTAGACATTGCCCTTCTCTCCGTCAAGAAGTCTGACCTACAGATCAAAATAGATTAATCACCCAAAACGCGAAATCTGTCGGCCTATATAAAAGGTTTTCCAATGAGAGGTGTTATTGTGAATGGCTCGGTAGCTGTCACTTTTTAAGCTTTTATTTTTAGACATTTGACAAGTAGAAACTACGCCATTACTAAAAATGGAACTATACACGCTCCAACAACGCATTGAAATTATTAAAATTCACTACAGTCACAGTTCGCAAAACTAAATCATATGAAAATGAATCATATGAAAATGAAAATGATCCGGAATTCCATCTCAAAATCATCTTGACTGATGAGGCAATGTAACGTGGAACAATGTAAGAATCCTGGCCAAAGATCTAACCAATTACAGATCTTTTGTATCGGCCCTACGCTCCAACCGGAGTTAAAGGAACTTATGTATATATAATCGGCAGCGTCATTTACAGCATGTTATTTAATTCATGATAGTTTTCGTGCCCTTCCGAGGTTACTGGATCGGTAACAATAAAATCTTTTGACAATCCGAAAAGATCGAAAAAGGTAAACGTCTCTGGTGTGACGTAATGGCTCAAATCGTTATTTGTGAGGTTTTGATTCACTTGTTTAGATGTCAAGGTAATTATTTTCACACCTTCGCAGCCAACAACATGTACTGGATGAGCACGATCTTGATTGCCACTGCACTAAAGTGGTGGGAGCAAATTTTATAATATGGGTCCGCCATCTAACGTTTTTTTCAACTAGTGCTTATTTCGTGAATGGAAACACTTAGCTCATGTCTGATTTGACAGATAATTAGTTGTATCCTTCCGCTGAACGAATATGGTTGTGTATACGCTTGAACAACACTGGGAAATATTGCGACATTACTTCGAAAACCTTTAGTGGGGGTCGGTGACACATTTTACCCTTCTAGTAGGCATCATGGTAGCCTTTGAAGGGTTGAAGATAGAGATGTAAAGATGTAGATGATTTCTGTGAGATTGTTGGTGTTGTAAAAACATTGGCTGTCGGTCATATATTTGACTCCTCTGGGTGCACCTTCGGATCATTAGAGCGGTTAGAGAAAATTTTCAGCGTTTGAAAAAAACTCACAAATGTGCACAAAATGTATGCAAAACTCTTTTCATGAGAGTGTTTGAGAGGTAAATGTGACACAAACTCTGTACCGTTGAGCATGTTAACATGCAAACACATCTCGCTAAGTGTCGGAAAACGATGTTGCTCTTTTTTCTGACTCCCGTCGTGTGTGCGATAAAGATGACACAACTCATATGTGCACAGAGAAACGAAAATACCCAAACACGGAGTAACATATGAATATTCATATGGAGAAAAAAACACATACATACATATATTTATACATATACAGCTATATTTCTTCTTCTTCTCTACCAATCTTTTAGTGTCGCTCGTTTATGTGTGCACTCCATCTTTAAGTGCTCAGGAAAAAATTGTACAAAAGAGTTTTGTTATGTGTTGACTCTGTGTGCAGAGCATCTTCGATCATTAAACTCTTGTGTTTTGAGTTCGCCTGCGCTCATTACCGACGTTTAAAATGTGTTGAGCAGAGTGTTTTGGAGTCTTTTCAATCCCTGAAAATTTTATAACATTTTGATTTTTGTGTTGGAGAGCGATAAGGGGGTGAAAAAAATGAAGAAATTTGGTGAGAATCAGTCATGCATTTTACGTCTCTAGTAGGGACCATGTAATCGGCAGGGGCTGATACCATAAAAAATTGTATGGGGGGAACCTTAACGGTTGAAGATATTGATGATATTGGGGGGCACCTTTGGGGCTGTTAAACTGGTGGGACCAAATTTTAAAAAAAGCTGACATTCGGAATTGACGTTAAACTGTAGGTCTCATATATCTCATATATCACTCCCATTTCTCATTCATGCGTTGCAAAGGTAATGTTTACAGCCAAATTGGCTAGAAGCTGCAACCAAGTTTGAACGTAATTCAAAAAAAAAAAAAAAATTCAAAACCAGTATAGAAATTTCAGTCAGGTAAACTGACGGATAAATACCATCACCCAATATAAGATATTGATTAAGACTTGAGTTATTGAAAATAATAGATTTTTAATAAAAGTAAAACAACAACTGTATTATTTTTTGCCTGTTTGTGGAGTAAAACCGTGAAAAATTGATTTATAAGTATAGAAGGTACAATTAGCGGCAGCACAACGTGTGTGATTTTTTCGAAAATAAAAATTCAAGAACGCTTACCTTGTCAAAATTTGTCTGAATTCAGGGTCAATATCGGTTATTTATATGGGAGGTACCAGAAGGGGTGTGTCAAATAGTTATGGTTTTTGAGATTTTGCCTCCTATTACAAGATAAATTAACTGACCAAATTTTATTATCCCCCAGGTGCCGGTTTGGAAGTTTTGAGAGAAGTATTAATTTTCCAAAATAGGTCATTTTGTATGGGAGGTACCAGGTGGGGTGAACCGATACAGTCCATATTCATTTCTGATTCAAATTTTCGTACAACTTACGCAAAATTTGACTGAATTCAGTGTACTTTAAAGTGATACGTATGTAAGACTATAGGGCAAATTCGGTCATTTGTATGGGAGGTCCAATTTTCATAAGCGAAAATCTTAAGCAAAATTTGAGTGAATTCAGTGTACTTACAAAAGAGAGATGTGTGTAAAACTATGAGGGTCAATTCGGTCATTTGTATGGGAGGTACCAGAAGGGGTGTGGCAAAGGTTTCGGTTTTCTTAGGGTTTGTCTACTTTTGGAAAATAAATAAACTGACCAAATTTTAATATACTACGATTGTCTGTTTGGAAGTTATGAAAGAAATATTAATTATCCAAAAATAGTTAATTTTATATGGGAGGTGCCAAAAGGGGTGAGGCTATTCTGCCCATTTACAATCCCATTAGTTTGTTTTAAAAAATATTAATACTAGTAAATTTTGATACCGATCCGTAAAAGTTTACTCGAGTTATCCTGCTCTCCATCCATCAAGCCAGACAGACGGTCATAGCTCAAGCGTCTTAAAAAGTCCTGAAACGAATTTTGTCTTAAGATATTGGGGTCTTACTCGTCTTCTTTAATGCGTTACACTCTTCTCGTATCAAATGATATACATATATATGATGAATTTCATATCAAAACCTATAAAAAAGGGACATTTTAAACCCGACCACCTCAGATTCTAATGAAATTTAGCATACAGCTACATTTTACCTACAGAAACACAACCTCATGTGGGCGTGGCAAGGTACCGAAATATTTGAAAAATATGGTTATTGGTACTTTTAAGCTGCGATTACTATGGAATGACTCGACCGATTTGAAAGAACTTGGTGCCATTCGAAAGGTATATAAGTCAGCTTTCGAAAACATACACTGTACAAATTTTATATTACACTGAAAATTTTTTTTTGCCAAAAATAAAAATTTAAGCATGTAAAACACTTTGAAGGTCAAGTCTTTTTTTCCAAAAAAAATATTTTTAGATAGGCCTATTTAATATATATAACATATCTAAAAACTAAAATGGGGTTTTACTTAATTTTTTTTTTTAAAAATTTTAAGTAAATTCACCTTACCAGCTTATTCATGTGTTCTACAAATTCCTTGACAAAAAGCAGTAAGAAAGTTTCACTCGGGCAACACGACTTACATCTACCCTCACTCTCAATAAAACATACAATTTTCTATTATATTGATAGTATGACTCGATTTCTAAAGTGGGCGGAGTGGTACACTTGTATGGGAGGTACCAGAAGGGGTGTGTCTAGACTTCCAATTTTTTTTCTCCAAATCTGTATCCTGCTCTAGCTTTACTAAGTACAGAATTTGGGCACGACAGCGTTGGGTGTTTTCATATTATTACTCGATTTCTAAAGTGGGCGAAACGATGTATTTGTATGGGAGGTACCAGAAGGGGCGGGGACATGTAGCGCATTTGCAATACCTTAAGTAGTTTCGGGGAAATATTAACTCGTGCAAAATTTCAAAACATTTGGTTGCGTCTTTTGAAAGTAACCGCACCAGCCGGACAGCCAGACGGACAGACGGATATATACGATTTAAAAAGTCATGAATCGAATTTGGTTCAAAGAAACCTAGGGTCTAAATTGACTCCTTCAAACGGAGTCTGCTTTTTGTCAAGGAATTTGTAGAACACATGAATAAGCTGGTAAGGTGAATTTACTTAAAAATTTTTTAAAACAAAAAATAAGAAAAACCCCATTTCAGTTTTTGGATGTGTTGTATATATTAAATAGACCTATCTAAAAATATTTTTTTTGGACAAAAAGACTTGATCTTCGAAGTGTTTTCAAAGTTTAAACTTTTATTTTTGGCACAAAAATGTTTTCGAATATAGTGTATGTTTTCGAAAGCTGACTTATATACCTTTCTAATGGCACCAAAATTTTGCAATTCGGTTGAGTCATTCCATAGTAATTGCAGCTTAAAAGTACACATTACCGTAATTTTTCAAATATTTCGATACCTTGCCACGCCCACATATTTTCAAAAATGCAATTTCTTAGAATGAGGTTGTGTTTCTAAAGCTAAAATCTAGCTGTATGCAAAATTTCATTAAAATCTGAGAGGGTCGGGTTCAATGAATATCGGTTTTGATATGAAATTCATCATATGTAAAAAGTGCCAAAAAACCGTCTTCAGTGTTTAAAGGTCAATAAAACCTTACTGGTTCACTATACGCCATTTTCTATATTAGAAGTTTGTAGCACTAAGTGTTATCTGTATCCTTTGTGAAGACTACTTTTTCTTACGGCGAACCACGCGTATACAAACGAAAGAAGATCGCCAAAAAAAAACTAGAAATCTTCAAGCATTTTTTTTCACATTTTTTTAACTTTGATTTGCTGAAAATAGGGCAAGTATTAAAATTATTGCCAAAATCTTTATACATTCTAACTTCGGTAAGTGCATACGATGCAAATTCATTAATAACATTATTTCAGATACTACCCCTTATAATACAATGGACGGTGTAGGCGGACTTCATGAGTTTTAAAACAATTTGCTTTGTCCAATAGGTGTGTCTAAAAAATAGAAAGCGCACGGCTCATTGATTGCGAGAAGCTCTCCCCTATCCCTCCATGGGATGTAATGGGAAAAATTTTTTTTTTTTTTTGTCCAATAGGTAGTTGTAGTTTTGTAGTTGTCTATTTATTAGTATAAATTATTCTTTATTGCCTTAAATTCCTATTTCTATTTAAACGTTTTCTTATATTGCCATTGCCCGTTTTCCAACCGATGGCTTCCATGATCTTTTGGGCACGTTCTTTGGACACCTTGTTGCCTTTTCCATTCTGCGGCTGCGTGTCGGCGTCGTTTGCTGACAGAGCTAATGCAACTAAGCCCAAAAAGGTAAAGAAAAGTAAGATGCGCATTTTGTTTTGCAATGGATTATTTCAGATTTTAAACTAATGTGGATTTGCTATCTAACTAGAGTTTTTATAGGAGCTTTATTTTGCCAATTAGGGTAAATCATCGCGTGCTACTCAAAATTAGAGTATTTATGTCGTGGGAGAAATGTTTTGTTTTACTATAAAACATTGCTTGTCATTGCCAAACATATTTGATTTCGATTTCTGGATCAAGGTTCTCGCATATATTTGCACAAGTGTTTTGTTTTTTGTATGCTAGATCTGCTTTGAATTTAGTTGTATGAAGCATAATTTTGTGTATGGTTTAATAAATAGTTTAAATGCTATTTTTTTTATTGATTTGTTAAAATATTTCTTTTAAAATACATTCTAGGAATATTGTGAGAAAGTATAGTAAATCTTACCTGCTAGTTTTCATAACAAAACATTATTGTCAACAATATAGATATAAGCTCGTCTTTACGTGATCAAATATTATATTATAAAAACAGAAACATGCGCGACCGTGGCATGATGGTTAAACACGCGTCTATTATCTAGGAGATATGGGTTTGAGCCCCGTCACAGCTATCTACATTTCAGCGATTGGCTTCACTCTATATGTTGTTGGCAGCAACTTTTGAGTAATCGAGTCGATCGGCATGTCTAGTAAAAGCTTTACAATAGCTGACATTCGAACTCTTCGTTAAATTGTGTGTAGTAACTTTGAGAGAGTCTTACAATAGAAGCGTTCTTACTTGTAGAAATAGGGAAAGCTCTTCAAAATATTATTTATGAAATGCAAACAAAAACAATGTGTTGTCTATTAGTACTATCTGCATAATCATAATAGAATACATTATATCTTATCATTTATTTTCACTTGTATTTGGTCTCTTAGTTGCTCTGATTTATTTAGATATGATTAGATCGGATTATATCCGATGAAATAGATACAATTATATCTGTCTAGACTTCCAAACTTCTCCATAACTTTATCCTGTTATAGCTTTACTAAATACAGAATTTGGACAGGATCGTGTCGAGTGTACTGATATTATTACTCCATCTATAAATTGGGTGGAGTGGCACTTTTGTATGGAAGGTACCAGAAGGGGCGTGTATACACTCCCAAGTTTCTTCTCAAAAACTTTGTCCTGTTTGAGCTTTACTAAATAAAGAATTTGTGGTACGATCACGTTGGAATTAATGATACCATTTCTCCATCTCTAAAGTGTGCGGTACCAGATAGGTATGGGAGGTACCAGATGAGGCTTGGCTATACTTCCAGTTTTTTTTCTCCAAAACTGTATCCTGCTATAGCTTGACTAAATACAAAATTTGGGCTTGATTACGTTGGGAGTATTGTATTTTTACTTCATCTCTTTTTACTTCATCTCTCATTTGTACGGGAGGTACCAGAAGGGGCGTGGCTAGACTTCCAATTTTTTTTTCCAAAACTTTAGCCTGTTATAGCTTATCTAAATACAGGAATTGATTGCGATCCCGTTGGGTGTATTGATATTATTACTCGATTTCTAAAGTGGGTGGAAAGATATATTTGTGTGGGAGGTACAAGAAGGGGCGGTGCCATGTAGCCCATTTGCAATACCGTCAGTAGTTTTGGGAAAATATTAACTCGTGCAAAATATCAAAACATTTCGTTGCGTCTTTCGAAAGTTATTGTGCGCACTAGCCGGACAGACGGGCGGACATGGCTCAAACGACTTAAAAAGTCATAATTTGAATTTGGTTCAAAGAAACCTAAGGCCTAACGTGACTCCTTCTATGTGTTACAATTTTGGGTCGTATCAAATGATATATAGTATATATACCCATATATGATATATGGGTATATATTATATACCCTCCAACCCGTATGGTAAGGGTATAAAAGAAAACATCAATAAAGAACAACTAAAATCTTTTTAATATAATTGTTAGCCGGCGTCGCCTTACTTTCAAGAAACAATTTACATTACGCTATTCTTCTTAAATCTGAAACTCAAAATACAGACACTAGCGTTAACAGGAGGCAGTAATTTCCTCTCTTGTCCTTTTTGCCGGGCTAACGTTAAAAACTCAATAAAGATTATAGTTTGAAATATGTTTCGTTAAATACATTTTTAAAAAATTATGTTATTTGTTGATACATTTGGGCGATTTTTCGTAGAAGAAATTGTATATTTATTGGGTGATTTTTCATCAGAGATTTGTATGAAAATAAAAACAAAATTAATCTTCATTGTCGTTTACCTTTCAGGGATTTCTTGAAGATGTTTGAATTTCTCACCTCTTTACCCATGATCAAACTACATATGATTGTAGTGGTGTTTATTAACTAAGACCCCAAAACTATGCTTTACTCTGCCCTAATCATCCACTGTAAGAATCTAACACTTTATAGTTTCATGTTTACTTCAGTTATTACCAGGGCAACCGGAAATATGCCCTATAAATCGTGTTTTATGCGCATAAAATATGACCTGAAAAATGGCAAAATATGACCTTCAAATCCAAAAAAAAAAATGCTCTAAAAAATTTAAGTCACAAAATTTTTTTCATATGAATTAGAAATATTTTTATTTAAAGTAAAAAAACAGCTTAACAATTAAAAAAAAAACAATATTATTTTAAATTCAGACTTTGTAAGTATTTTTGGTTAATTTCCAAATGTAAAATAAAATATAAATAAATATTTAAATATTATTTTTTAAGAAACAATTAAAAAAATATCAAAAATTAAAATCATAAATTCATTATTCAACATTAAAGTAACAAAAATCTTAAACCATGTTTCCTAAGTATCACGGTGTTTTTGTATGTTTAGCATCTTATGTGAGATTGTTGTTGCAATAAACTACAAAATATTGAGATAAATTATCGAACAAAAAATTTTGTCTATTACAACGTAAAATGTAAAATGTACAAAAACATTGAGAATGATCTTCCGACGTCCACAGATGTAATTGGAGCGAATTTAAGGGACAGTATTTCCTGTACTTTGTATTTTGATGTTAATGTTGGCGCAGATTTACATAATTCTTTACAAAGTTCAAACTTCTTCACTTCTTCCAAGCCAACGTTTTTTGATATAATTTGATTCAATTTTTTTAACTATTAAATTTATTTCGGAATCCGATAAATTATCTATCAATTTAAACGTGTCTTCATTCACCTAAACTTGTTTAATAAGCGTAAGATCTGATGTTTGCAAATTTTTAATATGTTTTGCAATAAAACCGTAATTTGAAGCAATATAAATCAAGTCAGATCTAGTTTGGGAGTCTGTCAAGACATCCTTTTCAGTTTAAATGGATTGTGCATCCTCATCGTTAAATGCACTTAGGACCTCTAAAATGTCTTCTTAATTGTTGGCTGACAGCTTCAAGCCATGTTCCCCATCGTGTTGTTATAGCTTCTGGAAGTAATGGAAGGTCTGGAAACATTTGTTTAAAAATTTCCTCTCTACATGGAGCATTTAAAAATAACTTGTTCACATTAGCAATAGTTTTATTTACGTTTTCATGTAAATTCCGAATACATTCACACAATCGATGGACACCATGAGCAATACATGTCACATGCGTCACTTTCGGATAAAATGTCACAGCAGCTTTTGCAGCCTTTACCATGTATGTAGCTGTATCCGTCACAAAAAGCAAAACATTATTCTTATTGAAGTTGACGTCCAGATATTTGATGGCGTCGTCCCACAGTCGAGCAATTGTTGAGTAATTAGCGATTTCCAATGCTGCTGTATGTAGTAAAAATTTCTCACTTGCAATTACTCTAATACACCTGCTAAAATTTTTGCCACATTTCTGCCTGTTGCATCTATTGTTTCATCGATTGAGACATAAATTGATTTTTTAGTTTTGCTCGAATATTGTCCATGCAGTCGTTGTATACATTTTTTAAATGTTTAATTCGAAGAACTGTTTCGGATGGCACTTGGTATTCCGTGTATTCCTCAAATAGTGTTCTTATATTTTGATTTCTCATTTTTTAAAGTGGAATGTCGGCAGATACAAAAGCTCAGCACAGTTTTTCTCGAAAATCATGTTCTTTTGAGAGTCTACCGGAACATTCTGGCAAAAAATATTGTTTGGTCTGTTATTTTCACTTATATGACTTAGTTGATTATATATGCCGCTTTCCACATGTTGCTACACATGAAATCTGCGATCTGCTGCAATAACTTTGCTGCAGATTTTAGAAAGTCAGGAAACTTTTTTACAACCGCCTTTAGTTTTGCTGCTTTTGTCGGATTAGCTTTAGGCATTATGTCCAGGGTCGAAATCGGTGGTGGTTGAAAAGTTCCTTCTTTTTTATTTTTTATTTACTTATTGAATAAGAAAGCGCGAAAAGCAAGATCAAAAAACGTTTAGCGTTTCACATTTGTGTAAAAAATGTAGTAGATTTGGCTTTTACTTTTAAAATAACCAAAGTTGCACTAACAAAAAAAAATAAAGTGAAAAACATAAAATAAGCTTAAAAAGGGCTATTATTAAAAAAATATGGTCCAAAAATATAAATTATGCATTAAAATGGGAGGTTTTTTTTTTAAATTATGCTCCTAAATCCAAAATTTGCCGAAATATGACTTTATGGGTAAAATATGACAAAATTGCTCTAACAAATAGGTCTCAAAACACTTGTAGGACCATGAAACATGTAAATACATTACCCATTTGTTAATATCTCGTTGTAAAAAAACATGTTGTAGCATATTTCCGGTTGCCCTGGTTATTACAAATTTATTAATAACTAGCTGACCCTGAAATTTTGTTAAAATAAAGTGTAACCAGTAGTATTTTGAATGCTACAATAATATCGATGGCAAGTTATGCACATTTAATACTTGGTCATTTCACAGCCATTTAAAGATATTTTAGCCCCTAATTTAGCGCAAGATGACATTCATGGCGAAATCCTTCCAAATACTTGACAATCAAAAGGATTACATACCGCGATTTCCAATATTTTTACCACATTAATCAAAAATCAAAGCTGCATACTTTACGGACCTTTTTAATCTTCGTAGCATCAAATGGAAATAAAAATAATAATAAATTGTATTAACAATTAATGCAATTACTACTTAACACGTTTATTTTAACGAATGTATCCTCCAATATAATTGCCGCCTCTAACCGTCAAAATAACTAGGGTAAAAGAAACATAATATGTCCAAAACAGCGAATAGGCGTTTATTAAGTATTGAAATATTCTAAATTTTTGAGTCGAAAATAAAATATATTGTATTGAATTTATTTTTTTATAACTTCCTTTTGGTATTAGGTATTGACGTAAGTTTTTAAATACAAGACAGGTTTTTAGGCCGCCATTTTTAAAAAATTGTTAATCCAATATTTTAGGCGTCTTTTACATTTTATACGAATAAAATCCATTTTTTCCATATGGTTCTTAGTGTATTTCAGTAATTTCTTAAGATGGACCAAACATTTTAGTATGTGGCGAAAGACCTGGGCGAACACTAAAATAAAATTTTCAATAAAATTTGGCAACAGATGACAGTATTAACAAGACAGTTTACCTGGTTAACATTTCTGTATTGAATTCGTTTTAAGTTAATAACGATTAGTTTCGCAAAACGAATTTGCAATTGTCAACAAAAATATTAATCTCTTTAAGCGTGCAATTTTCTGTCTAACTCTAACATACCTACATAGTATGTGACCGACCATCCATATATTGTCACATATGGCAATGCGATTTATATGGGTCACAAAAAAACAGCGACTACGCACGATGACAAGGCGCAGTTATTGCCTAAATAAACTCACAAAAATACTCAAAACTCAACAGATTACGAGTGCATATATTTGTGTTGTGACGTGTTTTTACAGTGATTATGGTCGAAAAACCGATTAACCGAGTCTGATAAGTCTTACAATATCGGCTTATATTTAATAGAGTTATATCAATATTTGAACCTCATATGTAAAAACACTTTGATGGGTACGTCTTTGAAAATTTTCAAGATTTTTAGAATTTTAATGATTCCAAGGACACAAAACTCGAGTAAACCTTAAATAAATCTATATATGGGACGCATTGCGGACGCACTTTTTTATTTTGAAATTTTCTTTAAAAATTTGAAATATTTAGGCACTTTAAGCATTAATCTATGAATACCACAGTGTAAAAAAATACCATGTAAATTATACTATTTCCTAAAAACCCCAAAAATCTTCAGATACTTATAAGTCAGTAACGTGGTTAAATATGAACCGACTTTAAGTTTCTCAGAGTATTTGGGAAAACGAGACTTTCCAACGATATATATTATAAAGTTTTTTTTGTTAAAGTTCAACAAATTCAAATTACAAAAAAATTAAAAATATAACATTTTTAAACTATGAAATTGTCAATCCTTCTATGGAAATACCCATACAGAAAATCTTATTTTGTTAAGTCATGATATGGGATTGAAATAGGCGAAATGGCCACTTCTCTCCATATCATTTATTCTCATATCGAGTAAACTCACTCTAGTCTATTTCACTCTCTTTTTAAGTTTTTCAAACGACGCAAAAAACCCGAGTTTCGTATGAATCAATTGTTGACATCACACTTATTGTATTGCAATTTCACTGATGCTGCAGTTGTTGCTGTTGTTGTGCGTTATAGTTTATTACAGCTTAGAATAGTTGAATATAAAAAACGACATTCATGCTGAAAAGCCATTCAATTGAAATGGATAAACTAAATTCTGTTGAATACAATCGAAGAATACAAACGAAACTAAACAGGGTAAGATAATTAGGGGTGTCAGATTATACTGCAGGGGAAGGATAAAATTGGATATATGCATTTGTATGTTATTGTGTTAAGCGGCACTAGCTATACTTTTTTGCCAAAATGGTAAACGCAAAATCGCATTTTATATTCCTAATATTATCGCTAATTTTTATAGTTTTATAGCGTATGAGGACATGTTAATTTCATAACATTTCTTTATAATTGAAAGTATTCTGCATATTCTGTACTGCACTTTTTACATCTTATGAACCTAGTGGATGTCCAGGTTGCCAGTAAAATATGTGAATCTAACCTGCCTGAGTCCAACATCGGAGTTGTGGCTATGTGACTAAAAAGAAATTAAAAAAAAAATGCTGAATGAATCATGGTACCTTTTCGCAAAATATTGTGTTTTTTAGAAGGTCGACATCTTGAGGTAACTTTAAAATTTTTGAAGTGTGTGCTTTGTGAAAGTGTACCTAATTTATTGGAGGTTTCAGGAAATATTCTTTTACATCAAATGGTTGAGTTATTGTTTTGTTTGCCTAACATAGTAGATTCTGAAAAATGATTCTTGAAAGTGTAATCGGCATATAATTGTAGAAGTACTAGACTTTGAATACTTCTGCGTTACCAAAGTGGTCAACACCCTGTATCGCCTGTTTTGGCACAGGGTGCATTTGAATATAAAAGTCTGAAAGCCTGACTCCTCCTCTGCAAATGTCTAGAACATTTCAAAATAATCAGAACAATACTTTGAAAGTTGTGATATTAATTCCGTGTTTTTTTTCAATCAGCCACACTATGCTTGGATCTGGCCTTAATAAAAAGGAGACTTGCAATGTGCATAAAACTTGGTAGTATGGGAGTTTTTGGGATCGCTGATTTCGAATCTGGAGTAAAATTTTGAAAAAAAACCAGTAATAAAGTTTCGGTCGGGCAACCCGACTTACATAAACCATAACCCTCAGTACAACAAAAAATTTTCTATTATACTAATATTATTACTTGATTTCTAAAGTGGGCGGAGTGGTACATTTGTATGGGAGGTACCAGAAGGGGCGTGTCTAGACTTCCAGATTATTTCTCCAAAACTTTATCCTGCATTTCTAAATAAAGAATTTGGGTACGATCACGTTGGATTTATTGACATTATTACTCCATCTCTATAGTGGGCGGAAAGGTACATTTGTATGGGAGGTACCAGAAGGGGCGTGCCTAGACTTCCAATTTTTCTTTCCAAAACTTTATCCTGTTATAGCTTTACTAAATACACAATTTAGGTACGATCCCGTTGAGTGTATTGATATTATAACCCGATTTCTAAAGTGTGCGGAATGATGCATTTGTATAGGAGGTACCAGAAGGGGCCGGGCCATGTAGCCTATTTACAATACCGTAAGTAGTTTTAGGAAAATATTAACTCCTGCAAAATTTCAAAACATTTGGTTGCGTTTTTCGAAAGTTTTCGTGCGCACCAGCCGGACAGCCAGACAGACGGACATGGCTCAAACGAATCAAAAAGACATGAATCGAATTTGGTTCAAAGTTACCTAGGGTCTTAAGTGACTCCTTCTATGTGTTACACTTTTGGGTCGTATCAAATGGTATATACCCTCATCCCTAATTTTGATGGTATAAACAAAAGGCCGAATGCCAATTACCGGACATTTTTTTCAGGGAAATTTCAGCATTTTTTGAAAATAATGTCCGCTATTCTGTATTCAAATTTTTTCCTCAAATCTGACTCCGTGTTCAAATAAGCGACCCTAATATGCTGTTTCCACTACGGCCGCATCCACATCCAAAAATCAATGAACGCGCGTTAAAGCCTATACAAAAAGCATATGCAGTTAAGTATGGGAAAAAGTTTCGTTCATATTGGAAGCGACTTCCGATAAATTGCTTTTACTATAAATTCGAATATTTTTGCAATTGAAACCCACCCATACCTATAAATGGCAGCACTGCAAATTGCACATTAGAGTGGGTCGGTCCCAGTATTAAAAAAAAAGTTGCACTTGTCAGCCTCCAAATTTAAAGAATAGGCAACAACGATTCTGGGACACAAGAAAAAACAATTTTACGCGCACCCTAAAAACGGCCCATTTAGTTTTTTGTGCTGTGACGTCATTTGAAGTCAGATCGAGAAAAAAAAGTACACTGTTGTTTTTGGTTTTACAAAGGCTACATTTCCTCCATGTCATTTTTGACTCCGACGTCAAATTTGACAAGTGACTGATTCTATCCCGATTTCTACCCCTTTTTTTCGGAGATTTTTCATAACGCACGTAAAGATCTTAAAAAATTGTGAATATATTGCTTTTGAATTACCCACTTTAATTCATAAACAAAAAAGTTACAAACGTTTTTAAAATGTACAAATGTGCTCAGAAGTCATATTAAATAAATTAATTCATCATATTAATTTGTTTAAATAACTAAAGTTTATTATAAACCGAGTAAAAATAAATAATTTCATCATAAAAATTCCACAATTATATATTTAAGATGTTTAAGAATATTAGAGACACGTTAATTTCGGCCGCCGATACACAATAGGGTGCCTCGAATCACATCAAGTTGTTCAGATCCAATTTTAGTAGTGTGGAATACTTGCTATGGATAATACAAGTACTTTCGTAAAAAAAATTGAAATCGGACAATATCTTTAGTTCTCGCATCGTGGTCAAATTGGTGGGAAAGGAGAAACAAATCCACATCAAGCCAAGAAACTGCTTAATAATTGAAGATAGAAGATAGATATTTTCTAAAAAAATGTTGGAGTTGCAAAAATATTGGAGGTCGGTCATACATTTAACACCTCTAGGCGAATTTATGCGGTGGGTGTAGTGTGTGAAGATACTACAAGAAGATACCAAAATACTTGTACTATCCATAGTAAGTTTTCCGCACTACTAAAATTTGGTCTGAATAACTTGATGGAATTCGAGCCACCCTATTATGTATTTTTAATATTCTTAAACATCTTTCGACCCTATCTATTGCACATCCCTGTTAAAACAGCTGTTTATCAGCATAAACATTAAATTGTAGAGGGAAACAGCGATCCGCTTTTCTAGCGGGATAGCGAGCCGAAATGAAGTGTCTTTCTTGGTCAGTGCATGAAGGCGCTGTACCAACATATGCTCCTCTCTATAGCGTAGCTATTAAATAACAGTTAAAAACAATTAACATACTTGAGATCAATGAGACGTTTCGTGCATTATCCATGAAATATGCAGCGCTGCTTGCTCTGCACATATCCATTACGCGCAATACCTTTTTATCCTCAGTTTCTACTGCGGTATGCAAAAGAATATCACCCAACTCCATTATTTTGTAACTACACAAAAATATCCAACTTTTCGCGGTCAAGAAAAAAGTAAACTCAATCAGCTGTTTGGATGTGAACGCGGATGCAAAACTCAGTGGAAACACCATGGGTTCATTTTCGATAAATCGTTAACGCGATAACCAAACGCAGGCTAATGGAAACCGCATATAAAAACCCTAAGTGCTATGTTTCATGAATTTCACAAGTGGAATTATATCTAGTACCCATACGTAAGTGTTTATATGCGAAAGTAAATATATAGCCGCGTTCAGACACAATAAATCTGTCTGTGTTATCGATAACGAATTGCTATGATATTCTAGTTGTCGACAGACAAATTTTTTTCGCACCGCCTACGATATATTTTGACGCATTTCATCTACAATTCGTGTGTATGAAAACGAGTATATTTTATTTTATTTTTTTTTGCACGAAAGAAACGAAATCATGTTTTCGTTCCTATAAAGGCAGCACTAACTGCACAAAATAGAACATAAATCTTAAACACAAGCACAAAGTTAAACAGCTTAATGGAAAATTTTTGAGATTTTTAAAGTACTGGGAGTACTTTTTCGGGCAGGTTTGTTCCCATTTTCTCCTATTCAATACCTACAACTTTGCTAAATACACAAAACAGAAGTTCTTATTTTTGGAGCTACTCAAGCCAATTTTTACAATTGGACGCTTATTTTAGGATATAACTGCACTTAAAGTTTTCATATGAAAGTTGACGGCTTCCCACTCTCTTCAAGGTGAGATCCCAACTATATCTTTTTCATTTATTCTATGGAGATCACAAGTTAAGCTACTTTTTGTGATTGAATGCCTAGTTCAAGATATAACGGAAATGAAAGTTTTTCTTATAAATAACGACGGCCTTCCACTCAATTTAAGGTGACAGTAAACAGTAATCTAGCAGCAATTTTTATTTCCGTATTGCTAAATAAACTTAAAAACTTAATTTCCCTTAACACCCCATGAATGAGGTATGGGATAGCTTCTCGCGTTGTTGTAAATTAACACGCTTTCTATTTTAAGATTAACAACTAACGGCATCTACTTGTTTATCGACGAATGCAAACGTCACTGCTTGAGAAGCTCTTACTAGACACGCCGATTGACTCGACACTTATACTGCGAAGTTGCTGTCAACAACATTAGAGGGGAGTAGAGTTTCTCTCCCGGGATTTCCCGGGCGGGAATTCCCGGGATTCCCGGTCATTTTTAATACCCGGTTTCCCGGGAAATTCGTCCGGGATTCCCGGGAAATTGAAACACCTTTGCCAGAGCAAATTTTAGAAGCTTTAAAGAAGCGAATTGAAGAAAGAAGGGACAGGCGACTTTATTCTTTAGTGAAGTATCTTAAAGATCCAAAAGTATATGATAAGAATGCTAATAACTTATTACAAACTGCTTATTTATACTCGACTTTTTAAAGAAGACGTTATCGACAAAATTCTGGAATCGGACGAAATTCCTATTTGTGACATTAGTACCGAAAGACAATATGAGGATATTTTAACCGATGACGTCACAAATGCAAATGTTGCATCAAGTAATAGAGTAATTTACGAAGCAAGTGGAAAAGCAACGGAAAATGTCACCATTTAATTGAATGCTCTTCTGACAATAAGCCCCACATCAGTTGAATTGTTTATTTGTTGAGTGAAAAATTAATATTAATATCTTTCATACACAACGCATGAGAGCTTTTTATATTCCTTCATTTCGTACAAGTTGGGTGTAAATTGAAAACTTTAAACGCGTTTATCTCGAAATTGATTTTTTTTAGTTATGACGGTCTTGCAACAAATGAGCGATATGTACGTACTGCAAAATTTTGATAATTAACATAGTTTGTGTTGTTTTTCTACTGCGCGAAATTTCCCGGGAATCCCGGGAAAGGCAAAATTTTTTCCCGGTTTCCCGGGAAATGAAAAGTCCGGGAAAAAGAGAAACTCTAGAGGGGAGCCGACAATGAAAGAAAAATTTATTTATTATTTTTTTTCTTTTAACCCTACGGTCAATAACCAAAAAAATATACGTTAGTCAATGACCGGGTACCCGGGTACCCAAGCTTACTTTCTTGGTGGTTTTATGTAAAATATTACACATTTATGTCAATTATGTGCAAAACTCATGTTATGAAATACCAAACTAAAAATTTATTTAATTCCCATCAATAAAAGTTGATTTTCTTGCCGGTATCTTTAGAAATTGCGGCAACTGCCGAAACTGGACTTTTTATACCATCACCCTTAGGGATGAGGGTATATATCATTTGATACGACCCAAAAGTGTAACACATAGAAGGAGTCACTTCAGACCCTAGGTTTCTTAGAACCAAATTCGATTTATGACTTTTTAAGTCATTTGAGCCATGTCCGTCTGTCTGTCTGTCTGGTGGCTGTCCGGCTGGTTCGCACGATAACTTTCGAAAGACGCAACCAAATGTCTTGAAATTTTGCACGAGTTAATATTTTCCCAAAACTACTTACGGTATTGCAAATGGGCTACATGGCTCCGCCCCTTCTGGTACCTCCCATACAAATACATCATTCCGCCCACTTTAGAAATCGAGTTATAATATCAATACACCCAACGGGATCGTACCCAAATTCTGTACTTAGTAAAACTATTACAGGATAAAGTTTTGGAAAAAAAATTGGAAGTCTAGCCACGCCCCTTCTGGTACCTCCCAAACAAATTCACCTTTCCGCCCACTTTAGATATGGAATAATAATATCAATACACTTGACACGATCGTGCCCAAATTCTGTATTTAGTAAAGCTATAACAGGATAAAGTTTTGGAGAAAAGATCTGGATGTCTAGACACGCCCCTTCTGGTACCTCCCATACAAATGTACCACGCCGCCCACTTTAGAGATGGAGTAATAATATCAATATTCTCGACTGCCCCAATTCTGTATTTTATAATTTAGTAATGCTATAGCAGGATACAGTTTTTGAGAAAAAAAACTGAAGTCTACCAACACCCCACCTGGTACCTCCAACACACATCTGGTACCGCCCACTTTAGAAATCGATTAATATTATTATTAGAACTACCGCGATCGTGACCAAATTCTGTATTTAGTAAAGTTCAAGCAGCACAAAGTTTTGGAGAAAAAATCTGGAAGTCTAGACACGGCCATTCTGGTACCTCCCATACAAATGTACCTTTCCGCCCACTTTAGAGATGGTATAATAATATCAATACACTTGACACGATCGTGCCCAAATTCTGTATTTAGTAAAGCTATAACAGGATAAAGTTTTGGAGAAAAGATCTGGATGTCTAGACACGCCCCTTCTGGTACCTCCCATACAAATGTACCACGCCGCCCACTTTAGAGACGGAGTAATAATATCAATATTTTCGACACGATCGTGCCCCAATTCTGTATTTTATTAAGTTATAAAAGGAATTTTGGAGAAAAAATTGGAAGTCTAGCGGCGCCCCTTATGGGACCTCCCATACAAATGTACCTTCCCGCCCACTTCAGAGATGGAGTAATAATATCAATACATCCAACGCTATCGTGCCCAAACTCTGTATTTAGTAAATCTATAACAGGATAAAGTTTTGGAGGATAAACCTAGAAGTCTAGACACGCCCCTTCTAGTACCTCCCATACAAATTTACCACTCCACCCACTTTAGAAATCGAGTAATAATATCAATATAATAGCAATTTTTTTATTTTACTGAGGGTGATGGTATATGTAAGTCGGGTCGCCCGACTGAAACTTTCTTACTGGTTTTCTATAGTAGTTAGCGATCATATTAAAAATTTTCATTTTGCGTGCAACTTTTTACTTACTACTGCAACAGCGATCAAAACTAAATTGAAAATGTATGGTTTGTATCAAATAAGTAACTCAAATTTGGAGTCCACTGGGCCATCAACAAAATCAACAAAATTGATGTCGAAAGCTCAAAATTGTAAACACCATCTAAGAGTAGTATTGTTGAGCATAATTGTGCGCTACACAATCAATTATAAGGACGTAACATAAGCTGATATTTACGCCTTCATTAGCATATGGTTAAGGTATGGAGCGAGTCATTGAAATAATTACATTCGAAAGATTTGTGGGCAATCACATCTTACTCGTTATACCGAAAAACACTCGGCAGAAACGGATTCTGATTATTAATACGTTTTATTCGTATTGACAATGAAAAACACTATTAACACAAAAAACCAGTAAGAAAGTTTCAGTCGGGCGACCCGACTTACATATACCATCACCCTCAGTAAAATAAAAAAAATTGCTATTATATTGATATTATTACCGGGTTTCTAAAGTGGGTGGAGTGGTAAATTTGTATGGGAGGTACTAGAAGGGGCGTGTCTATACTTCTAGGTTTATCCTCCAAAACTTTATCCTGTTATAGCTTTACTAAATACAGAGTTTGGGCACGATAGCGTTGGATGTATTGATATTATTACTCCATCTCTGAAGTGGGCGGAAAGGTACATTTGTATGGGAGGTCCCATAAGGGGCGTGTCTAGACTTCAAATTTTTTCTCCAAAACTTTATCCTGTTATAACTTAATAAAATACAGAATTGGGGAACGATCGTGTCGAGAATATTGATATTATTACTCAATCTCTAAAGTGGGCGGCGTGGTACATTTGAATGGGAGGTACCAGATGGGGCGTGTTTAGACATCCAGATCTTTTCTCCAAAACTTTATCCTGTTATAGCTTTACTAAATACAGAATTTGGGCACGATCGTGTCGAGTGTATTGATATTATTACAATATTTCTAAAGTGGGCGGAGTGGTACATTTGTATGGGAGGTACCAGAAGGGGCGTGTCTAGACTTCCAAAATTTTTCTCCAAAACTTTATCCTGCTTAAACTTTACCAAATACAGAATTTGGGCACGATCCCGTTAGGTCTTTTAATAATATTAATCGATTTCTAAAGTGGGCGGTACCAGATGTGTATGGGAGGTACCAGATGGGGCGTGAATAGACTTCCAATTTTTTTCTCCAAAACTTTAGCCTGTTATAGCTTTACTAAAAATAGAATTTGGGTACGATCACGTTTAATTTATTGATATTATTTCTCCATCTCTATAGTGGGCGGAAAGGTAGGTTTGTATGGGAGGTACCAGAAGGGGCCTGGCTAGGCTTTCAAAACTTTTTCCAAAACTTTATCCTGTTATAGCTTTACTAAATACAGAATTTGGGGACGATCCCGTATGGTGTGTTGATATTATTACTCGATTTCATAAGTGGGCGGAATGATGTATTTGTATGGGAGGTACCGGAAGGGGCGGGGCCATGTAGCCCACTTGCAATACCGTAAGTAGTTTTGAGAAAATAATAACTCGTGCAAAATTTCAAAACATTTGGTTGCGTCTTTCGAAAGTTATCGTGCGAACCAGCCGGACAGCCACCAGACAGACAGACAGACAGACAGACGGACATGGCTCAAACGACTTAAAAAGTCATGAATCGAATTTGGTTCAAAGAAACCTAGGGTCTAAAGTCACTCCTTCTATATGTTACTTTGGGTCGTATCAAATGATATATACCCTCATCCCTAAGGGTGATGGTATAAAAACATACGGACAAGCCTACACCAATCCGTGATATATAGGCAGCGCTGAATGCAAATATACCAGCTTATTACAAACCAAGTGAGAATCTTACAATCGATGAATTATAGTTTTCTTACCGAGGCAGTACAATTTGCCCAATACATCCCATTAAAACCTCCAAAAATGGACTTAAACTTTGTGGATTTGTGATGTCAAAAACTCTTATAAACTTGAAGGACAAATTTATGGAAACCTTACAGCAGGCTATGAGACTAAAAAATGAATAAGAAGGCTTAGGATTTGCCAGGACTATTTCGTCCATGGAAGTGGACGCGATTCCACAATGGACAAATTTGTTTTACCACACTTGCCTTGACAAAGCAGCCGTTGTGTTATGAATAGGCAATTGCATTAATAAAGAAACCCATATATACCGTAGGTAATGAAAACAGAAGATCAGGGTTAAGATGACTGGAGCCAGGAGTTGAACCTGTGATCTCCCGCATGGTAGTCGCGTGTTCTAAACACTATGCCACGGCCGGTGCCTAAATAATATTTAGTATAATATTAGTGTAAACAACAGTCTATGAATACGCCGATTTGCCCAAAACTACTACTACACTTTCAAAGCAACTCATCCTAACAAAATAGTAATATTGCCCCCTTTTTGAAAAACAGTTTAACCGACGTTAAAATCCGGTAAAACCAGGGATTCAAAATTCAAATATTTGGGAAAAGTGGCTTTCTTACATTTACTAATACTGAACTATTGTCCAGCGGTATTGGCCGGGAGTACGTGAACTATAGGACGTCGTGAGCTGGGGCCTCCGCAGCGAGTCTGTAATTGCAATTGTACAATGTAATTAGTTTTCATATGAATATCGACGTGATCTCCCAACTATTGTATGTAGATTAATATACGATTAGATTGGATAAGCTTAGAAGATAACGGCAATTAAAGCTTTTTACATGAATACCGACGGATTCCTACCTATGAGGAAACAGTCATCTAGTAGCATTTTTCAAACAAATTTTCGTGTTGCTTTAGGTAAAGTCAAATACTTAAATTTTAGTTTCCGTGTTGATTTAATGGACTGCAAAATTGCATTATATCATATTGAACGACGATGCAAGTCCACTCTTATCAAAAAATTTTAGTTATAACAACAAATAGCTCCAATAATAGTAAAAATTGATCAGTTAGCAGCAAAATTTTGATTTTATTTTATGGACGTTCTAATGTTACATTCGTGATTCATAATTAGTACCATATAAACTTTATAATATTCCCTAATTTCGCAAATAAAACAATGACTTAAACAAACATTTTTTTAAACATTTCACTGCTATGGGAATATTTGTCATAATGTAGGTCTTTATTAGCTCGTGGCTAAAAACCAGAGGAACAAATTTGCCCAATATAAACATATTTTTAAAGCGCTATTGGTCTGTTTTATAAAAAAATTAAGTATGAAATAAATCTTTAACAACACGCAGACTTTTAAAATTTAAACAACTAATATAAAACTCACTTCTATTTCGTGTACTATATTATAATTAGGGCGACCAATTTTCAGCACATGCTGAATATTGCTGATGCTGCTTAATTGAACGATTTTAAGCGATCTTGCTTATTTAAAAGGTTTGTGCTTTTTTATGCTGTTTTTGCCCTTATTTGAATTTTTGATACATTTTGATAAAAATATGTTTCTATCAATTGAAAATTTTTACATATCACAAGCCCGCGGTTCATAAAAATATGACAGGTAGTATTAAATTTGCAAACTATCCTCTTATTTTACACACAGCCTGTGTTCAAGATTTTGTAATAGCCCTGTTTTTATCGATAGCTTAGATCGTTAGATTCGTTATATTCCTATAGTTTTCAGGCGCCTTATCGAAAACAAAAAATTAAACTAATGAAACCTAATGTGAGTCTATAACCTAAACCAATAACGACACGATGGGGAACGTGGTTGGAAGCAGTGGAGTATTATACTAATTATTTGGAAGACATAAGGGAAGTCATTCAAGAGTTTAACAAAAATCATTCTGAAGCATTGCGATAAAGCTAAGAGGTTCTTTCTAATGAAAATTTTGTAATCCGACTTTTCCTTCATAAAAATTAACTTTAAGTGCATCTGGCATGCCATCACAAAAATTGAGTCAAGCGGATTGTCATTGAATGAAAGCTTGGAAACAGTAAAATCAGTTCAACATGCTATAGAAAAACATCTGATAAAAATTATTTAAAAAAATTACTGCCATTCTTGCGCGAAATCCTGGCTTTGTGGAAATCAACAATATTATTTTTAAAAATTTCAAAACAACAAGTGCGTTGATCGGAAAATATTCGCCTGCTGAATCAACAATTTTTAAATACGCTCCCGTTTCATCGTGTGACGTGGAACGTGTTTTTCTATATATGGAAATTTTTTTACAAACCAGCGTAAAAGTTTCACCTTGGAAAATTTAAAAATGCACTTAGTGCTTAATTGTAATCGTGACATTGACCAAGGTATAATCTCACTTTAAGAATTTTTTTTTTTTTTTTTGGTTTAAAAATTACTTTCTTTGTATGAATAATTTGGTTAATTTACTTATTGTTTTTATTACTTCTTTAATAGATGTGAAATTGTTTTTTGTTTGTTTTTCAATAAATAAAAAAATTATAAATGCTGAATATAAAATCTATCGTGCTTATTTCAAGGATTTTTCATGCTGTTTTAAGTACTGAAAACCGTTTTTTTCGTGCTGAAAAATGGTCGCCCTAATTATAATGTAGGCATGTTTTTTGTTAATATCTTGGATTGTAGGGTTTTAAATATGACGCCTTTTTTACATAATGTAGAGCTAGTAGGGAGCTATTTCAAATATAATACAAAGTACAAAAAATTACAACTTTTAAGTGGTTTTTTTCAATTGAATCGTACGATCGTAACATTCGTAAGGCTGGAATTACCCATGTGCAGTTTTTGTGCCACATTACAGTATTCACTTAAAGTTCTGTCACGCCGATTGTGTCTACCTTACATGAACAGCCCATATATCTTCATTTGTACATCTCCTATTTTGTGTTGGTAGTTTGATATAAAGTCTATTAATCCTTTTCCAGCTAAAATATTTTTTTCGGCCCAGAAACATAGTATGGACCATATGTTGCCCTAAGCAAAGACAAAAAAACCAAATAACAAGAAAATTGAAAATAAAACCAAATTTGTTATTGATTACATGCAACTTGTAACAATTTGAGTGAGTGCTAGTGCCACAAGAAATCTGATGACACAATAACAAATCTTGCCATTTGTGCGGAATTTTATGGGATTGCAAAAAGTTTTTTTTAGATATTGGATAAAATTTCTTAGGAAAGATATGCAAGCCTAGGAGTTTTTCGTATCAGCTTTGTATTCATAAATTTAATGAATGCAAGTAGACAATTTTTTAACTTTTGGTGTCTCAAAAACCTTAATGAAATATTAAGCACCACAATAGGATAAGAGTTGAACTTCGAGCATTTATTTATGCCCCATCGAATTCTGTAAATTTTAGGTTTTTGTGGTGGTTTTTTGAATTACACTAGCCAACAAGGTTTTGGACTGGAGCAAACAAATATCTTTCCTAGGGTAATTTGGTGGGCTGATTTTTTTTTGTTTTTTACATAAAAAATAATTGTTTTTTTTAAGAAATCAATGAATTTTCAAAAGTGAATGAAATTTTTAGAACGTCGCACAGTGGCACCGCCCCATACATGTCTTGGAAAAAAATAGGAGTGGTCGTACAGCAATGAAATTTTGCAGAAACGATATAAAATACAGTTATGAACCCTTTTTAATACTTTTTAATGAAAAAAAAAATGGTGTTGGCAATATTGAGACGCCAAATGAGGTTATTTATACCTTTCAGCTTGATAAAAATCCAATATAATATACAATGTTTTAATTGAATATGTAACAGGCGAAAAATTGTGTTAGTTTTTATGTGTAATATTATTCAAGTACCATATCTTTAATAATGGGATATAGTTCTAAGGAAATTTTGTTCGAATGACGCCTTATGCTACTTATGTAAGGATCCCAAGTTATAAGAAGTCTGTTGAATACATCAGTATTTGTGGAAATTCGATCACACTTTCTCGAAAAAATCAATCGATACTTCCTGTTATCTTTGTTTCTGGCTTCCTTGGCTTCCTCTGAAAGCATTCCTATTGGTAATACGGCAGAATCCATTATATCCTTACCATGTATTAGTACTTTGTGCACAGTAACAGAAAAACCAACCAACTATATTTTTGTACGAACAGCTTCGCAGTGTCCGACGCATATAATTAAAATTTTTCACTATCAATTTTTTCGCCACATTTAATTATTTGTAGAATTATCTTGAATCGATCGATAAGTTCATCACTGACGCCAGTAATATAAGCCTGAAAGTATACCCAATTTTTTGTCTTATTTAGCATTTGTATGAAATATTGGAAGTGACTTTTAAAACTAAAATCGACGTTACTAAAAAGGGACGGTATTTGGCGGTTTTTTTTTCTTTCTTAATTAAAAGTACTGACTCGGACCTTTCATTTTTTTTTTTAGTTAGAGGGCTAAGCAAGGCAAAGCACATAAAGTTTTTTTTAAATCAAAAAATGAAAAGTTGATATTTTTTAGTATAATTTTTGATAAATTATTATAATTAGTTTACTTTTCCAATTTCAATAATATTTTTTTTATAAAAAAGTGCTATATTTTCACCAAAAAAAATAAAACAAAAGACATATGTAGAAACTTACACACAAAAAAAGTTCTTTATTTGAACAATAATTTTAATCTAATTTCATTGAATAAATTTCCGTTGAATTCTGTTAGGTTTTTTAACTACAAAATTTAATTTTTCATAAAAAACCTTGTTGAATTTTTCTTATCCAAATATTTCTTTACAAAACCAAATCATTAAAATTTTGAAATTGGAAAGTTGAACACCCTTTTTTTCCGCCGAAATGCCACTGCGAGTCGTTTGTATTTTGTTGGTTTGGTTTCATGTATTAGAGTACAGTATTAGTCTTCCCGCATACTTCTTTCCCAAAATCCTTGATAATTTTTTAATTGTTTGGCTCTGGTACGATTTCAACAGGATTCTCATTTGCTTATGTTTTGGACAAAATTTCTTAATATAGTTATTTTTTACCAGCAACAATTGTGAAATAAGAATATAAGCACAGGGACACCTATTTAGAGAATATTTTTCACTTTAATTTAATTTGAAGTACAATACATGGACGTATATGTACAAAATTTGTCTCCATATTGGTAATCTTCCTACTTAACGTCAAATAAGTAGATTATGATATTAGCGTCAGAGATACCGACTTGACCTTACAGTTGGATAGGTGGGAACTAGCCGTTCGGAACTAGTCAATGCGAAAAAACTGAGGCGACTGCATCATCAGGTCTCAGTAGTGTCAAAACACAGAGTAGCATTACTCTATGATCTAAATCACATACAACGTATTTTGTTTATATGAAATTGTTGAATAACCGATGGAAACATTGAACAAAACAAATTTGTCACATTTTCACTATATTTCATTTAATATTCTTGTATTTGTTTTTAAAAAAGGTGTAATTTTTTTCAAATCATTATACCCTGTCATCTTTAAACAAAATATCTTAAGTTTTGAAGCTTCACGTAAACAAAAGTGTAGTAGAGAGAAATATTATTCACGACGCTCAGACGTCTTGTATGTGTTCCCGATGTTTGTATTGTATCATTCATCATGCTGGCTTATAAGCGACGAAAAAAAAAAATAATTTCAATGGGCGCAGTAATTTATTTTGTATGTCGTACATACCAATATATGTATGTGAGTGTATCCGGCAACTTCCCTTCACAGCCATAGAACTGGGACCGTTGTTCCATTAATTTTGTGTAAAAAGCTGTAATTGTATGAGTGCCAATAATCCACTTAGGATATTTAAAAATAAGCTCACGTACACATTTGTACAAAAGAAAATTTATACTAAATGCGGATACAAATTAAGGATCAAGCGTGTGTGTGTGTGTGAGTGTAGCTACACTTTAGGTTAAAGACAAGTAATGTTACTAGGGCAAGTTATACGGAATATTTAATACAAAGGAGCACAAATAAAACAAATTAAAATCGAGTTTCATTTTATTATAAAGCATAACAGCTGTTTTCTTTCGAGGGGCAAGTTCGTAAACATAGTCTCTGTCAGTGTGCACACTTCTACCGATATTCGGTAGATTCTACCGATTATTTTTGTAAATTTTACAATCTCCCGATTCTACCGCACAAGGACTAAAATCTACCGATTTTTTTTGGCAACTTTTATTTGCAGTGAGTATTTTTTTGTAGCAACACTTTCTTATTACTTGGATTTTTTCAAACGATGTCTGGCATCACTCTCATTTCTTGTCATTTTCTTCAATGTATTGTGGATTAAAATGTAATTACTTTTTAGAAACGCATAATCTCATAAATTATATTATTAAAAAAGATTTACTTAATTATTATATAAGTCTGTGTGATGAAGTTAAAACTTTAAGAGTATTTAAAACCTGAAAAAAATCAGTCTAATGATATGCCAACAATTTTACCATTGTTAGAAGCATTTCTATTCCCTGGGGAATGCGATGAAACATTCAATAGTGAGTGGCGATCGTTTATTTGGTTTAACAAAGTAAAGGTTAAAAAAATATTTGAAGGTAATTTAATCCGAGATTGGAAATCCTTGCGCGGAGAAAAGAATTGTTATTTAGTAATTTAAGTCGATATATGTGCAAATTGACTATTTGCCCACATAGCGGCGCAGCCGCAAAGCTATAATTTTCTGTCATGAAAAACAATAACAAATAAAGAAATCGGTTAAAACCTGAATCTATAACCAACCTTATATTTGCCAAAGAAATTTGCGTTGGAGATGAATCATATATTCCCCCCAATGACTTAATAACTTTTGCACAAAAGTATAACTTCAAAAATGGATCTTACATAAAATCTTTTAAATTACAAATGTTTGCTAGTCAATTTAAAGGTATGTTAGTAACTTTATAAAACCTACGATGTACAAAAACTGAGTTCCTGTTATTTATATTTTTTTATACATGCAAAGGGTCTATATGTGTGTATGTAGTTATTTTTTGCGTTTCTTTAAATTAAATGCACTTTCTACCGATTTTTATTCAAACATACCGATATTTTTTGTCGATTCTACCGAATTAAAAAAAAAATTTAGTGTGCACCCTGGTCTCTGGTCAAAAATTTTTATGTTAACAACACCGAATGCAATATAAATGATATAATAGAGCGACTCGCCAAAAAAAGTTTTCGATGTACCCTCCTAAAAATGAAACTTGGACTTTTTTAAGATGACATCAAAAATATTTCGGCTCCAGCTTTGACCTCTCGTGAGCTGGACCATTTTGAAAAAGGGTCTATTTTTGCATGTTTTGTAAAATTGAGAATCTGTTTTATTAACAACATGTACAATATGGGTATCATAAGAAAGGTTTTTAAAGGCAACTGTATAAACAATGTGTCCAAGGGCGATCACTTATATCATATTTTAAAGGATATTATGCAAAAAAGTGGTTTTTGGTTTTTTTGTTCGGAGTTTTTTGTTATTAAAATGGCAAATTAATATATTTTACTACCTAGTCAATTTAAGTAAATACGCGGTTTCAGCTTTTTTTGAAATTCGTGCTAGTTCGAGTTTTAACTGAAATACAATGAGGGCAATATGGGTATCAAATTTTATTAATTCCAGGTGAAAAAAATAAGATACAAAATAGTTAATATGGATTGAAAAATCGATTTTATTACAATTAGTAGTTGTAATGACTGACGTACAGAAATGCAAAATAATTCTATTACAATTGCTTCCAAAAAATGATACATACTGAATTAATTTGTTGATATAATATTACAATTATATATAATACAACTAGCTGATCCGACGGTCTTCATCTCGCCCCAATGTAACGCCTTCGAATAAACTACAGAGTGATAATAAGTTTGAGTGGAATCAAAATCAGTAGGGAACGATATGATAAACAATGTTTTTCTATTTGTTTTCTAGGACAAAAAGAAAAAATTAAAACGGTTTGCAACTACAGACATCGAACTATTGGCTTTCCAATTTATTGAATATTATCGCAAAAGCCAACCGAACGGAGAACTGAATCTCGTTCAACTGAAATGGAAGATCAGTTGGAATAATCGGAATTCGGGGGATAAGGACTTAATGCCCTTTAAATTTGTCCTTGATGATTGCCACTTGAATCACATTGTTCATCAGTTTCTTTACGGACAACATAAGTTTATCGGCAGCATTAGATTTCGGGAGGACCGAAAATATGGAACGATCATGCGAATGATCATGTCGTTGTCATCCGAAAAATGACGCCGACACAATGGATACCCATTGATTCCACTGATTGTGTCAGCCACAATCGGACGGAGAAAACGCTTTAAGCAATTTCCATTTTCCATGCACGATGACTCTGAATAAGGGTGTAACCCAGGGCTGCCAGTTTTTTTTTAAATCCCCAAATTGACATTTTTAATCCCCGAAAATTCCCAAAAAAAGCCGAAATCCCCGAAAAAATTCACTTACTTTTAGAGGAAATTCGAGCAAGTTTTAGGTGTTAAAATTTAAATTTATAATTTAGTTCAGTTTAACAAAACAAACGAAACGATATCTTCAGTATAAAACAAAATCGAACTTAAATAATATAATAAATTATTTTAGTAATAATTAGGAACAAAAACTGTTTTTTATTTATTAAAAAAAAAAACAAAAAATTTATTTAGTTGAATACAAATTATATTTTAAAAAAATCATATTGTATATATTATTATATATTAATCAGTTGATAAAATTCAGTCCTCTAAAATAAATGCGTATTATTTGTACTCCATTTTTCAGTCAATCACCCCTATTCCCGTAGACGTCGTCGACATCGTCGTCGTTTTTATGTCAACATCACTTCGAGTCAACATCGTTGTCACATCAATGCTATTTCGGTATTCTGTAACTACTATGAGACGACGTCGACTAGTAATCGATAACATGAAAGAAATAACAACAGCTGATGTAACATTTGTACATCAGCTGATTAATTTTGACTTTTATTTTCTTTTGTGAAGAAATGTTTTTTGTGTCCGATTCAGATTCAAGCGATGAGGAAAGTAAAAATAATCTTATATTGGAAAGGAAAATACTTCGGCAAAGATCCGATATCTTTAAATTGCCAGATAACAAGTAAGTGTTAAAATCCAAATTTGTGTTTACTGCTGGGCGTCATCCAACTTTTTTATTTTTTTAGATTCGAGAACTACTTTCGCCTAAATAAGGCTGCATTTAATTATGTGCTGGAAGAAATTGTTCCAATAATAAAAAGTGATCTCAGGTCAACATCTGTTTCAGTCAAAATTAAGTTAGCAGAAACATTGAGGTTCTTAGGACATGGATCTTACCAGCTAAGTGTAGGCAATAACTTTCAAATTGGACTGTCGCAGCCATCAGTTTGCAAGATTTTGGCCGAAACCCTGAATGCATTAGAAAGGGTCATTTGTCCACAATGGATTAAATTAGAAATGACTGAAGACGAAAAATCGGATGCAAAAATAGATTTTTTTAATAAAACAGGATTTCCTGGTTTTATTGGCTGTGCGGATGGAACCCACATCAAAACCACATGACTACGTCCAAATTCAAATCTTCTATTTCCTCTGCATTGTGTTCCTCTATTTCCACAAGCAACGCACATTCCTCCTCTTGGAAGACACTACTAACTCCCTGTACAGCGCTTTGTGGATTTAATTGTTTTTCAAATTGGAGCATGTTGGCCACAGTTTCTTTTAAAGGGCTTAGTATTTGCTGCTTATATCGCCCGCCGCCTGTTGCATTACACTCTACTTTATTTGCAAGAATTTTTTTTTTACTTTAAATTTTAAATCTCT
The DNA here is from genome assembly GCA_964034835.1 of Muscina levida. Taxonomy (NCBI): domain Eukaryota; kingdom Metazoa; phylum Arthropoda; class Insecta; order Diptera; family Muscidae; genus Muscina; species Muscina levida. Next base: position 79,254,870 of record OZ035881.1, read on the forward strand.
CCAAACCTAAAAATACATTTTGTATTATTAAAACGTAACGAGTTAGTTTTTTACTGTATTTACCTTTTGCCAACCATCACTGTCTCTTAACGGCGGTCCAAAGGAATTTAGTTTGTTAGCAATTTCCTCCCATTGCCCCTTAAAATTGGACGGAACTGTTCCCCTCCGAAATCCTTTTGCCAATTTTTCCAACTCAGCCACAAGAGTTTCGAACTGCTTGGCACTCGAAATTTTCATTTTGACGTCATTATAAAACCTTTTTAAAATTTCCACAAAATTATTCCTTCAAATTCTTTCAAGTCGTTACCAAATACTGCGACGACGGGCACAGAGTCGTTTCAATTCAACATCGACGTCACATTTGCTTACAGAATACCAAATTTGTGTCAATAGTAACCGATAGTTATCGCAAACGACTACGAGAATACCGATTTTACAGCATCGTCACAAGACGACGTCGTTTTGCGTCGACGACGACTACGGGAATAGGGGTGATTATTTATAATATTAAAAACTTCAGATTCTAAACATTCCGATGTCTTTGCCTTTTGCTTAATTTTTGTACATATTGTGAGAGTTAAACCGCTTAAGCATTTCCGGTGACGGATTGTATTTATCACAACATATTGAATTGGTTTTAAAATGGGTATTTATTCTTAATAATGCCTCTAGAAGCTCATATTGTATTTTGTTGTAATGATGATATCGCTGAAAATGTTTTTCCAATTCACGAATGGCATTATCCGCCACTGAGATTCTGATGAGATTCTTGCCAACCACTTTAACAAAATAGATAAGTGCTACATTTATGACTCTTTTTAGTAGATATCTAAACAAACGAGACAATATGTTAGATAATCTGCTAAAAAACCCCTTTTAGAAAAATTTAAAATAAGATGAAAAATCCCCCTTAATTCCCCAAACAAACGATGGCATCAACATAAAAACCCTTTTTTCAAATAAAAATCCCCAAAAAGGGGAAAAATCCCCTAAACTGGCAACGCTGGTGTAAACCATTAGTACTCTGATCTTTTCTTTGAATACTCGTGCAGCGATGTCATGTCGATCGCAGGATGATTGCATAAATCCGCGCTTCCGTAATTCCTCAAGCACGGCATGTGGCGAGGGCTTCCAACATAAGTAGCGACGTACATGTCGACGCAGTACTTTGAAACAAGTTGACTCTTATTCGTTTTATCTTCTGAAACATTAGTTCGAGATGTAAGTTATAAAATGAAAAAAAAGTGATGACTTGTAAACAATCCTGTCGTTGGCTAGACCATATGTATATTGAAGTGATAGCCATCCTCTTCACTACAGATCATCACGGATATTGAAGTTAATCATATGAAAGTCTCGTAAACGCGAGAAATGTTGTTGTTGGGTTTAAACAAACAAAAAAACAGTCTTGAGAAGAAATCAAAAAATTTAAATTTAGGCGCCTCGGAAATGATTTTTTATGATATGTCGTAGTGCAACTTTTTTTTCCTCATGCCAAAAGCTATCGAAAAATCGATGGCACAATATCGACAAATTTTTGCCCTTACAAATCGTCTGGGCCTATTAAGTATATTGTTTGGAATTCGGCGCAAGTATCCATGTTAATGACCTAAAAGTTAACAAACGAAATTATAGCCAATGAATTCGGGACATCCATCTACTACACCTGTAAGTAGAAAGCTACATTTGGGCAAACATTCGTAATTGCTTAGAAATTAACAACGTTTCCTTTATTTACCTAATTTGTACCGACGAAAGATGATTTTTTTTAAGTATCTGAAGAAAACATTTACCTCTTCATTTCCTTAATATTATTATAACGTTAATGAATCCACACTCAACTTCTTCAAATATCTCCTATCCTTTCTATATATTATGATTTTCGCATCAAAATTCTCAACCACAAATTATAAGATTTAAGCTTAAGACATTTGTGTATAAAATTAAGCCTATTCCTGTCACACTGTCTGAACTGGTGCAAGGACATTAATGACACAAATGGAATGAGTAACAATAAACTTGGCAACAAACAGGAAAAATATACTTTCACATATTTTCACTGGAATAGGGAAAAACACAATGAGGACATTGACTACAATTGTTTAGAAAGGGATATCAAAGAGGATGGTTTTAATTTCAAATCCACTAGTTCCAGAAATACATCAGTTAGTGTGTGTGTGTGTGTACCCATATATCTGATTGGACATATGTCTACAAATGTAGGTATATGCGTGTTTGTGTGTCCTTCTACTCATACTCATTGTCAAAAGATATAACAATTTTCATATGTACAAAGATATACATATGTTCATATCTAAAACAAATCTGTGAGAAATGCCCATGGGAGAACAGTTTCGTTTTCTACTTTTGGCATTCATCATAAAAAATTCATCATTAAACCAATGAAATGGTTCCATTTCTTTATTTCCTTTTTCCGTTTTTATAAAGAAAATGCACATGAAATATTTGGTACAAATTCGTCTCATTACTCTGAAAATATTTCACTAAACTTTGCTTTCGATTCGAGGGCATTATCGATAACGTTGGGTATAAGAACCAGCAAAGCATTTGAGCACAAGCTGTCTTTGTTCGAAAGCGATTTAATAGTTCAAGAATTTTTGCACTCTCCATCTGTAAAAGCCTCTCTTGAAAATTTTAAGAATGCTTTTAATCTTGAGCAATATTGAGCAATTGTTGAAATATGTGAAATCGGAATTTTCTGTTCGCTTTGTTTCACCTGTTAAGAATACATTTTCTGCCGAACCTTCGGGAAACTCGCTTTCTCAGGCAGGCATATTGTTTTCAAACATTAATGAGGCTGCAGTAAAGTTGGAATTAATTAAGTTTCAAGAAAATGTCGTTTTGAAGAATGCATTTCCGAAGATTTTTCAGACATACGGTCTTGCCTATTTTTGGGTAAACATAGTCACAGGGAATTAATTTTCTAATTTAAAGAAAATTGCCATCATATCTTTCACAATGTTTGGGTCTACTTCCTTACAAACGAGCATCTCAAATGATGCATGATTTGCAGCAACAACAAGCAATGTTCCAGGTTTTAGTAAATTGGCTTAAAGTCAAAAAATACACTTTTCTCATTAGATTTTCAAATACGAAAAAATAAAAAAAAATTTATTATATGCATAATATAAAACACAAAAAAAAACTAAAAATCTATATATATAAAAATGGTGGCAAAAATGTATAGTAATTCATCAATTGAGAACGGCTGGGCCGATTTTGCTCAAACTTTTTTTCAGTTATTCGTTATTGCCAGGAGAAGGTTTATGTGAAAGAAAATTTTGGGAAAATCTTCCTGAAAAGTCGGAAAATTGGAAAAGTCGAAAATTGCGTTTTTGTATGGAATTTTGTATGCAATTGTTACAGAATGACTTTTCGAATAGAAAAATTGAATTTTTTTTTTGGAAAATGCGGAAAATTCCGGAAAAATTCAAAAAGTTTTCAACGTATTTTTGCATTTTATCGTGTGATTTAATAAAATTGGACGATTGAACTGTGAACAATTTTGGATAATTATTCCAAAATGACTTTTCGAATGGAAAAAAAGAAACATTTTTGGTGGAAAATTCCGGAAAAACTTGAATTTTTTTTCTACAAAATTTTGCATGTAAAGCTTGATTTGATAAAAACCGATAATTGAATTTTTGTTTAAAATTTTGTGTGCAATTGTTCCGTAGTGTTAAAAAAAAATTGTTGTCGAAAAATTACGGAAAAATGCCAACAAATTTAATTTTTTTAGACGAAATTTTGAATTTTATCGTATGATTGATAATTTTGGACGATGTTAATCTGTAATATTTCGGATAATAGAAAAATTCTTGGTGAAAAACTCGAAATATATCGTAAAAACTCGAAAAATTTAGATTTTCGACGAAATTTTGCACTGTATCGCTTGATTTAATGATTTCTGTTGACGTAAAGGTGGAAAATTCGTTATGATGCTTGGAAAATTTGGGACTATTATGTTAAAAGATTAAACGCGAAATGGTCGAACAATTTCAAAATCTTCTGCATAAGCATAATGCATTGGTCCGATTGTTCATAACCGCATTAGATACAATGAATTGTGACAACCACAAAATCATTACCAGAGCAGACAATAGACCCTCTGGATGCCATGTAAGACAATTCAATGCTCCCACTATAAATGAAGTCGCAGTGGTGATTGTTGGGAAGAATGTGGAATCACGCGATATTGTTTTCAAGCGTCGGGATGGTGGACAATGACTCATCGGTCATATGATGCACTTCAATACCCGTTGATGTTCTGTCGTGCAGAGGATGACTATTACCTCAATTTAAAAACGGTCTATAGAACAAAAGGTTTGTTTACAAGTCATCTCTTCTTTTTCATTCTCCATTTAAGTTCGAATTTCTATCTTGAAATTAACTTCTGATCGAAGACATGTGCGTGTTCATGTGCGGCAGTCTACTGTCGAAATTGGAATACCAGCGCCAAATCGTTCGATGCACGATGCATTCAATCACGAATTGCAAAGAGATCAAGCATTGATCAAGATGAGCTGACTGAAAGAGTCCGAAAAAATGTGTCGCCATTGAATGCCGAGCAAACGAACGTGTACGATTCGCTGCTGGAGGGTGTTGACTGGTATTTACTGTCTCGATGCTCCCCCAGGCAAGACATTAGTCATTTCTTTGATTCTGGCAACATTTGGTCAAGATCGCAAATTCCGTTTGTTGTTGCATCCGCTGATATTTCTGCCACGTTGTTGAAACGCGGTCGACCTGCACTTTCCGCCTTGAAGCTGCTGATGAATCTTCTCACGGTTGACAAGCCAACGTGCAGCGAAATTGTTGCGAGAATGCAAAATCATCATTTGGAATGAATGCACGATGGCACATAGTTGACCGAACGATTAAGGATTTACGAGTTGATTCGAGATGATTTGGTGTGGCTATGGTATTTTCGTCAAACGCTTCCCGTCATCCCAAAATTTACTGCTGCTTATGAAATTAACGCATGCAAGAAATCGTCATATTTGTGTTACTGAATTTTCAAGACAGCTACTGGCACTTGGTAATGACCAAATTCCTGTTGATGCTTCAACTGGATTGATGACGTTCCCGGCAAATTTTTTCGAGTTTACATCGTCAAAGGAAGAACTCATCCCCAATGTTTTCCCCGGCATTGCAAAAAATTAAAAAAATCTAGATTGGATAAGTGAACAGGCCATACTAGCAGCGAAGAATAAGGTCGTCGATAGCTTGAATGTTATTATTCAAAGTCGTATCGATGGAGAACTGCACTCATACAAATCCGTTGACAGCGTGACCAACGAGAATTAGGCGACCAACTATCCGACAGAATTGTTGAATTTTTTAGATGTGTCAGGAACTCCGCCGCTTGATTTACAGCTGACGGTGGTATCGATCATAAGCATCCTGAATCATCTCAAATTGTGCAACGGTACGCGTTTGTCGGTCAAGAAACTGATCATCAATGTGATTAAAGCGACGTTCATCAGGGGCAAATTCCAAGGAGAGGAAATCCTTATCCCACGAATTTCTTATTATTTTAACCGACCTTTCCTTTCAAATTCAAGGGAATTCTACTCCCCATTCTATTGGCTTTTGAGAAGACAATCAATAAATCGCAAAACCCCTCAGTGAAAGTTTGTGGGATCAATCTCGAATTTCCCTGCTTTTCACAAGATCAGCCGTACGTTGTATGTTCGCGTTTTGGCTAACCGTCTTCATTGTATGTTTTTACGTCGGAAAACAAATCGAAAAACATTGTTAATCAGATAGCCCTTCACCGCTCTTCACTAATTTCGATTAAATTCAAATAAATCACATTAAAACTTGAACTAACTGTTTTTTACTATACCCCTGGAACTTATATAAATTTACTTCCTTAGGAGCGAGACGAAGTTTTCCGGGTCCGAAGTTGTATGGCAGAACAACGTTTGCCGGGTCAGCTAGTAAATTAATAAAAAAGGAACCAAAATTTGCCTTACAACCACGTAGTGGCTCCTTCTTAATGCTAAGTACGCAAAAAACATCTAAGGGTGATGGCAAACAGTAAGTCTAAAAATAGAAAGCGTGCTAATTTACAACATCGCGAGAAGCTATCCCATACCTCATTCATGGGATGTAAAGTAAAAATTAAGTTATAAGTTTGTATACCTTTCACGACGAAAAAGGAAGTAGTTTAAGAGATATCGAGCTAAAATTTAAGATGAGCCCGATCGGTCAAAACAATACCACCTACCATACAAATTGTCCCTTTTTGTGGGTGACCGTCGTTCCCGCAAGTACAGCCATAGTTTAAGAGCTACAGAGCTAAAATTATGTATATAAGCTTATATACTCACACCTTCAATACAAACAGCCCCTTTTTGAAAGTTCCCGTCTGTCTGTTCCCGCAAATGCAGCAGTAATTATACCATCACCCTTAGGGATAAGGGTATATATCATTTGATACGACCCAAAAATGTGACACATAGATGGAGTGACTTTAGACCCAAGGTTTCTTTGAACGAAATTCTATTCATGACTTTTTAAGTCGTTTGAGCCATGTCCGTCTGTCTGTCTGGCTATCCGACTGGTTCGCACGATAACTTTCGAAAGACGCAACCAAATGTTTTGAAATTTTCCACGAGTTAATATTTCCCCAAAACTACTTACTGTATTGCAAATGGCCTACATGACCCCGCCCCTTCTGGTACCTCCCACACAAATACATCATTCCGCCAACTTTAGAAGTCAGGTAATAATATCAAAACACCCAACGGGATCGTACCCAAATTCTGTATTTAGTAAAGCTATAATAGGATAAAGTTTTGGGAAAAAATTGGAGGTCTAGCCACGCCCCTTATACCCTCCCATATAAATGGACCTTTCCGCCCACTTTAGAGATGGGGGAAACTATCAATAAATCCATCGCGATCGTACCCAAATTCTTTATTTAGAAAAGCTATAGCAGGATACAGTTTTTGAGAATAAATTGGGAGTCTAGCCACGCCCCATCTGCTACTTCACATACCCATCTGGTACGGCCCACTTTAGAAATCGATTTATATTATTAAAAGATCATACGCGATCGTGCCCAAATTCTGTAGTTAGTAAAGTTCAAGCAGAATAAAGTTTTGGAGAAAAAATTTGGAAGTCTGGGCACGCCCCTTCTGGTACCTCCTATACAAATGTACCACTCCGACCACTATAGATATGGAGTATAATATCAATATAATGAAAAATTTTTGTTTTACTGAGGGTAAGGGTATATTTAAGTCGGGTTGCCCGACTGAAACTTTCTTACTGGTTTAAGAGCTATAGAACTGAAATTTGATATGCAAGCTTCTATCCTCTAAACGGAAGTTATGTTAAGATCGGGAGAAAACTACTCCCACCTCCAGTACAAACAACCCCTTTTTGAGGGTTCCCGTCTGTCTGTTCCTGCAATTGCAGCAGTAGTTTAAGAGCTATCGAACTGAAACTTGATATGAAGCTTCTATCCTCTAAACTGAAGTTATATTTTAAGATTAGTAAAATCGTATAAAAACTACTCCCACCTCCCATACAAACTCCTCCTTTTTGTGGGTGTCCGTCTGTCTGTCCCCGTGATTACAGCTGTAGTTTATGAGCTTGATAAGTGAAATTCGGTATACAAGCTTCTATACTCTAAACTGGGGTTAATTTTTTTAAAGGAACAATTTCGGGCAAAAGCTGCTCCCACCTCCCATACAAACACCCTCTTCTTTTCGGGTGTCCGTCCGTCTATCCCTGCGATTACAACCAAAATGTAAGTGTTATCGAGCTGAAATTTTGTATACAAGCGTCTATCCTCTTACCGGAGGTTAAGTTATAAGATAAGAAAAATCAGACAAAAACTACTCCTACCTCTCATAAATAACACTCCATTTTTTTGGGTGTCCGTCTGTCTGTCTCCCGATTACAGCCGTATTTTAAGAAATATGGAGCAGAAATTTGGTATACAGACTTATATCCTCTAACAACTCCCCATAACTCTCCCATACAAACCCATACGCCCCTTTTTGGGGGTGTCCGCTTGTGTATCCTAAGAACTATCGAACTGAAAAACTACTCCCACCTCTCTTACAAAACTGCCCCTTTACGGGGGTTTAATAATTTATAACAATACTAGCTGACCCGGCAAACCTTGTTCTGCCATACAACTTTGGACCCTAAGGTAACGCCTTTTTATAATTGTAAAACACAGATAGTTCAAGTTTTAATCTGATTTACTTGAATTCAATCGAAATCTGTGAAGAGCGATCTGATATACAATGTTTACCGATTTGTTTCCGGGGTAAAAACAAACAATGAAGACTGTTTGCCAACATGCAAACAGGCAACGCACAGCTGACCGTGTGAAAAGCAGGGAAATTCGAGGCTGATTCCACAAATTTCTAATGATTGGCCTTACGATTTATTGATTGTTATCGCCAATTGTTAAAGCCAATCGAATGGGGGAGGGATAATGACTGAATCTCCTTTGCATTATCCATTGATGATCGTCGCTTTAATTACAATTTCGGATGATTAAGTTTTCGCAAAATGATCATGATCGATCCCATCTTCATCTGCAAATTATGCACAACTGGCACAAAGAGTTAAAAAATTCAGTCGAATAGTTGGTCGCCTCATTCTCGTTAAATGACCTCGAAAATTATTCATCGTTCAGTCATCTGCCTCCAATGCTCGTTTATGTGCCATCGTGCATTCATCCCAAATAATGATTAAGCATTTTCGCAACAATTTCGCTATACGTTGTGTTGTCAACCGTGAGAAGAAAGCGGAATGTGATCGATCAAAGTCTTGTTCTTGTTGCAATTCGCGATTGAATGCATCATGCATTGAACGGTTTGGCGCTGGTATTCCCAATTTCGACAGTAGACTGCCGCACATTAGCACGCACATGTCTTTGATCAGAAGATAATTTCAAGATCGAAATTGGATGTTATCGTGCGAACTCTGTGCAAATGTCGTCAGCCATCTCGTCTAACTTGTCCACCATCCCGAAGCTTGAGAACAATAACGCGTGATTCCACATTTTCCGCAACAATCACCACTGCGTCTTCATTTATAGTGGGAGCATTGAATTGTCTTACATGGCATCCAGAGGGTCTCTTGTCTGCTCTGATAATGATTATGTGGACGTCATAATGCATTGTATTCAATGCGGTTTTGAACAATCGGCCCAATGCATTATGCTTATGCAGAAGATTTTAAAATTGTTCTACCGTTTTGCATTTAATCTTTAAACATACTAAATTTCATAATATTCCGAAATTTTTCAAGCATCATAACGAATTTTTCATCTTTACGTCGTCTAAAATCATCAAATCAAGCGATACAATGACAATTATCGTTGAAAAAATCAAAAATTTTCGAGTTTTTTCCGGAATTTTTCGAGTTTTCCACCAAGAATTTTCTAATTTTCCATTCGAAAAGTCATTTCGGAATAATTATCCGAAATTTTTCACATTTACATCATTCAAAATTATCAAAACTTACAATAAAATGTAAAATTTCGTCGAACAAAAAGTTAAATTTTTGGAATTTTTCCATAATTTTCCAACCAAAATTTTCTATTTTTCCAACCGAAAAGCCACAACGAAACAATTACACACAAAATGTAATACAAAAATTCAATTTGCGGTGCAAAATGTTTCCGAAAAAATCCAAATTTTTCGAGTTTTTCCTGAATTTTCCGAGTTTTCCACCGAGAATTTTTCTATTTTCCCATTCGGAAAGTCATTTTGGAATAATTATCCAAAATATTTCACTGTTACATCGTCCAAAACTATAAAGTCACACGATAATATGCAAATTTTCGTAAAAAAAAAAATTTAAAACTTTTCGAATTTTTCCGGAATTTTCTGCATTTTTCAAAAAAAACTTTCCATTTTTCTATTCAAAAAGCCATTCTGTAACAATTGCACACAAAATTCCATACAAAAAGGCAATTTTCGATTTTTCCAATTTTCCAATTTTCCGACTTTTCCGGAAGATTTTCCCAAAATTTTCTTTCACATAAACCTTCTCCTGGCAATAACGACAACTAAAAAAAAGGTTGAGCAAAATCGGCCCAGCCGTTCTCAATTGATGAATTACTATACATTTTTGCCACCATTTTTATATATATAGATTATCAGCTCATATAAACTATTGAAGATCCGTACTTAACATTTCATCGAAAAATTATTGACAGAAATTTGATGCTACAGGCTTAAAGTAACATCCACCTCTCATATAAACTCTCCTTTTTAATTTAATAACATATGGTTGCAGTGCAAATAACCAGTTGCGAGGGAGCTCAGACTTTAATCACATTTTTTTTCGTACAAAATGAAATATACCATTAGTGTTTTTGTCCCGAGAATTCCCGGGACAAAATTCCCGGGAATCCCGGCCAGTTTTCTGTCCCGGAATCCCGGGAATGCGACCGGGATTTCCCGGGATTTCTTTACACTTATTTATTGAGTCAATATCTAAATTTTTACCATAAAATTACCAATTGTTGACAATTTTCTTGACCATATCTATTGTCTTCCGTCTTTAGATGTTTTGTTTATCTTTTAAATGTGCTTGCATATATAGAGAAATATTCAAACGTATTGAATCAGCGATACCATGTCTGTCAGTTGATGAATACTTACTTATAGATAGGCATATATTCTAGAACAATATTTTTAATATATTTACTGGGTGATTGTATGTTTAGGTGTTTGGTCTGAGCTCAATGATACCGGTTTTATTCCTTTTTCGCAAAATTCCTCCTAGCGTCCTTCTTGTTCTTTTAGAAGCTTGCTCATATACATTTTCACGATGATAGCTTTTGCCATTTGGCTTGCATAATGTTACCAGTTTTCTCGCTTGTTAGACCTTTTTCCACCTAAAACTACGAATTTCGAAAAATCCCTTCGTGTGCCTCTCTAAGTGTTGAACCGTGTTCAACAAAATATATTTATGTTCAACTAAATATACTTAACAATGAATTTCGAATTTAAAAATACATATATATGTAACTGAATTAATTATTTATCTCATCAATGGCAACTCTATCCAAATCTGTATAATTGTGAAGATATTTAACCAAGTTAGATAATGAGTTGCCATCTTAAAAGCTTTACTTCCATTAAAATACATTAATGTTTCGCTGAATTTGGAATAATTATAAGTCCACCGCTTCTTGTTTTCGATCTCCATTTTTACTTTATCTAGAAAGAACGGAGCGGTAAGACTGACTATATATAAATAAAACTTGTGGAAATTACATAACTGTGTCTTAATTTCCTTTCATGTCGACATTTGCAAATCCTCCATTTTTTTACAAATCTGTGAGAAATATCGCCATTAATACAGTCCACTTACAGAGGAATCCTCACGGAATTGTACATGGTCCTTCGAAGCCGTTTTTTAGCAAAAATAAGCCTAAAATCTTTAAACCTGCTCCAAAACCAGTAATCAGCTTTAGATGAGTACCAATAATAGGTATGTACAAGGTTTTATAACAAGAGAGTGTGCAAGTGTAAATTTATTAAAAAGCTCTTAGATATATAGAAATATATCAAAAAATATATGATCATTAAATTAACATGGCATGACGTTTAGTCGAGAAAATCGTGAAAATAATAAATACGACATATTTATTATAAGTTCTGAATACAAACTTTGTCGTCGAATAATATAAAAAAAACCATTGGAATTACCATAAAAAAACGAAAGAGCATTAAAGGTTGAGTCCCAAACGTAACATTGATACATGTCATTTGGTTATCAATAACATTTTTTTTTTTTTTTTTTTTTATTACATTTGAGTGCAATAGCTCTTTAATAAAGATATCTCTCCATAAGTGACTATTGGGATGTACAAATCTCTTAAGTCATCGGTCTCCGCCCTGTTGTTAACATTTCTATATCATAAGTCCTAAGATCTGTTAAAAAGATATCTCTACATATGCAGCTATTGGAATGTAAAAACATCTGTTATTAACATTTGCAAATCATAACTCGAAAGATTTGCTAACATCATTGATTATATTCTCTTAAGTAAGAGACTTACATAAACTAGTTCAACGATCGGCAGCTGAGTTACTCTCTTACCCAAACATCAACTACATTATTTTTAAAGTGCTCAAGTTTATGAGAGGGGTTTAAAATTCAGACTGTTGTTTGAGCGACAAAGAGACAATTGACTGCAGTTAAAATACATTTGAACCACAGTAGAATCGCGATAGCGGTATACTTACGTCTCCCTTCCGATTACACTTCAACTGCCTTTCTTAAAGAAGTGATCGAGTTTTAACAAGTTAACTACAAGATTAGACCTGAGTGTATATTGTAAGTCAAATATAACTTGCTGTAAGTTATTTCAATCTCATGCTTAGTCTCAAATTTTAATTTCAATTAGAACCGCAGAAATGAGTACTTCTAAATTCATTTTCTTTTCGGACCAAGTAGTGACTTATTGTGCCGAATTTTCTACAATTCCTATTGAGGATCACACACTATCCAGCTTAGAGGTAGAGTTGGAAGATTTGGAACGCCGCTGGAAACAGTTGGTCCAAATCTATGAATCACTTATGACATCTGATGATCGAACAATAACAGAGGAAGAAAGATCATCCACAAGTGCTAAATTCAATGTTTCTTGTAATACCTTTAAGCAATGTAAGGCACAAATTTTAGATCTTATTCAAATTGGAAAAGGCAAAATGGTAAAGACTTCAGTGAATGTATGTGAGAAGCAAAAAATACATGAGGAAGCGTCCTCGGCGTTGAAAATTCCGCCCTGTGATACCGAGGTCTTTAGTGGTGGCTATGATAAATGGCCCAGTTTTAGGGACATGTTTTGTGCCGTGTATGGAAAACACCCTAAACTATCTCCAGCGCAGAAACTGTTCCATCTCCGGGCCAAAACGCGAGGTGAAGCAAACAAAATAGTAAAGAGATTTACACTGACCGATGACAACTATCCACTGGCTTGGGATGCACTGTGCCAGCGATATGAAAATAAAAGAATACTTGTTAACCAGCAGCTGAGAAGAATATTCGAACTTGAAAAGGTGCCCACGGAAAAAGGTAAATCTCTTAGACATCTGAAAAGCACGATCAATGACTGTTTGTCAGTATTGAAAACGTATAACATTTCTGTGATATCTTGGGACACTATTTTAGTTTATTGGGTTTCAGGAAAGTTGCCTGAAGAGACTTTAAAAGCATGGGAAAATTCATTAGGGGACCACAAAGAAATTCCGACATGGAATAATTTAAATGACTTCCTGGCCAATAGATTAAATTTCTTAGAATCAATTTCTGATATTACAGGAAAAAATTCGACAACAGCGCCTAAATCACAAAGCTTTTATATAAAATCTGGAAATGCTAATAGGGTATGCAAAGCTTGTCATGAAGATCACACTCTTCGAATTTGCTCTACGTTTAAAGCATGGCTTCTTAAAGACAAGTTAAAATTTGTCAAAGAAAATAAAATTTGTGAAAATTGTCTGTCCTATGGGCACATTGAGGAAGCTTGTGAAAGCACAAAACATTGTCAACGTTGCGAAGAACGACACCACACGCTTCTGCATCCGGAATCTTCCGCCGCAAGCTCACAAAGAGCGAAACAATATCAAACTCGATCCGCTACGTCTCAAAATCGCAGAGACCCGCAAACATTTCATATTGAAGCTCAATATGAACCGCAGCCTGAGCCAACTTCCATGGACTCTCCTGAGATATACCAGGTGCAGTCAAACTTTTCTGAATCGGGTGAAAGGACAATTTTGCCCACCGCGTTAGTTGACCTAGTTCATCTCAAGAATGTTTTCACTATTCGAGCCTTTATTGATCAAGGCTCTCAAGAAACATTCATATCAAATAGAATAATTAACCGATTGTTAATTCCAACTAGGAAATCTTTTACAAAGATTTCGGGTCTAGGTGGTACGGTCCTTGAAAACTCTTCCAGGATTTGTAACATCACGCTGAAATCAAAGAAATCCTCGTTTTCACTGGACACCACTGCGATAGTTATTTCAAATTTAAACCATTTAATGCCAACCTCCACTTCACACATTCTTGATTGGCCTTTGTTAAACAGATTAGATTTAGCAGACCCAAATTTTTACAAGCCCGCTCAAATAGATATGCTCATTGGAAGTGACATCCTTCCATTTATATTGAAATCAGGTGTAAAAAAGAATATTTCAGGAAGCTTGTTAGCCCAAGAATCAGAGTTTGGATGGTTCATAAGTGGACAACCCGTTTCAAGGTCTATTACTGCATTCGCGTCATTTACGACGTCGCAAACTGATTCACTGAACGATGATCTAAAAAGATTTTGGGAAATAGAGGAAGTTCCCTGTGAAAGAAAATTATCTGAGGAAGACCAATGGTGCGAAAATTACTATAAGAACACGACTTGTCGCCGCGCCGATGGAAAGTACGTAGTAAGACTACCGTTTAAAAATACTTTCCCTGGGGTTATATTTTTAGGATCGTCGAGGCGAGCAGCCTTTGGACAATTTGCTAGGATGGAAAAGTCCATGAGAAATACACCAACGCTGGCTGGTGAATATTCAAATGTACTTTTTGAATATTTAAAATTAAATCACATGAACGAAACGGACTCTAATGAAGTTCTTCATAATTCGCGTTATTTTTCTTTTTATTTACCCCATCATGCGGTTCTGAAACCTGATAGCAAGTCTACCAAAGTACGTGTGGTCTTCAACGCGTCAAAGAAAACCTCAAGTGGCAATTCGTTAAACGATGTATTGCACACTGGGCCGTCACTACAAAACGATATAGTTGAAGTAATTTTACAATGGCGTTTTTTCAAATTTGTTTTCAATGGCGATATTCAGAAAATGTATCGCCAAATCTGGGTTCACGAAGATGATCGATCATTTCAGAGAATTCTTTACCGGAATTCTCCTAATGTGCCCATACAAGATTACACGCTAAACACGGTGACATTTGGAGTCAATTGCGCACCATACCTAGCAATAAGGACATTATTGCAACTTTGTACAGACTACGAATCCACTCACCCATCGGCGGCATCAATATTGAGAAACCATACATATGTTGATGACATTCTGGCAGGGGGTCATGAACTAGAGGAGGCTCAGCAATTCTTGTTTGAACTTATAGACTTGTTGGCCCTAGGAGGATTCCCCTTAAAGAAAATCAC
Source organism: Muscina levida (assembly GCA_964034835.1). Lineage (NCBI taxonomy): Eukaryota > Metazoa > Arthropoda > Insecta > Diptera > Muscidae > Muscina > Muscina levida. The sequence goes on from OZ035881.1 coordinate 79,270,075, forward strand.
AGCAAACCATTGTCAGCTTCTGCAGAATATAGATCGGGAAGATCTCTTAGATAAGGATTTTCTAAAATTAGAAGATGCTAGTTCAACAAAAACTTTAGGGATTAGATGGAATGCCTTGACCGACACCTTCTACTATGAAGTAAATTTCGCAGATTTGCAGGTCTCTCGTATAACCAAACGTAAAATATTGTCCTTAGTGGCCAAATTATACGATCCTGCTGGCTGGTTAGTTCCTGTCATAGTCCAAGGGAAAATTCTGTTCCAACAACTATGGATGGAGGGAACCAACTGGGACGAGGAACCCAAATCAGATTCTTTGGACAAATGGAATGAATTTTTGTGCAATTTCAAGGACATCCCCGATATTCAAATTCCCCGTTGGATACAGTACACCCCCCAAACCGATGTGCAGGTGCATGGATTTTGTGACGCGTCGGAAAAGGCCTACTGTGCCTGCGTCTATATTCGCTCAAAGTTGTCTGCCAACGACGTGTCTTCTCATTTATTAGTTGCAAAGAGTAAAGTTGCTCCGTTAAAGACGGTTAGCCTGCCGAGACTAGAATTATGTGGAGCTCTGTTGCTCTCTAGATTATTAAAAAAAATTTGTAAATTTCCAATCGGAAATGTTCAGGGCATATACCTTTGGTCTGATTCGACTATTACCCTGTCCTGGCTGGCCAAACCCCCATGTAACTGGAAATCGTTTGTAGCAAATCGAATTTCAGAAATCTTGGACAACGTAGGGAACTCAACCTGGATGCATGTACCAAGTGTTCATAATCCGGCGGATTTGGGTACTAGAGGATGCGAAGCAGCAGAATTAAAATCAAGTAAGCTTTGGTGGAATGGACCCGATTGGTTAATAAAAGCTCCTTCTTACTGGCCACCACAAACGGCTTTAGAAGAATGTTCTTTAGAAAAAAAGACTCGAACATTCCAAACACAGTCGGAACCGGATGATATCTTAGATAGGTTTTCGTCATATCATCGTGCGCTACGCGTAATATGCTTTATGTTTCGTTTTATAAGAAATTGTCGGAAACAACCTCGATTTGAACAACGCAAAGAGTTCTTAACCACAGAAGAAGTCTCCTTTGTAAAATATAGACTCGTGAAATTAGCACAAGTTGCATATTTTCCTTTGGAATACCGATCATTATCGTCAAATCAAATGATAAGTTCGAAAAGTCGACTCTTGACCCTTAATCCATTTTTGGACAAAAATGGTCTTCTAAGGGTTAACGGCCGCTTGACCAACACTGACCTAAGTTACAATGAAAAACATCCGCTTATTCTCCCTGAAAAATCAAAACTGTGTGCGCTTTTTATAGATTTCACTCACAAAATGCTTCTCCATGCCGAACACTTGTGTATGTTACGTGTGATTAGGCAAGAATTTTACATTATACGCCTAAAAAATGCGATTCGTTACTGCATTCGAAATTGTAAAGAATGCACAGTTTACAAGCACAGCGTGCGCCATCAAATCATGGCCGCGCTTCCTATTGAGCGTTGTACTTTTTCTCTGCCATTCACAAATACGGGAGTTGATTTCGCAGGGCCGTTTGACCTTAAATCTTCTAAGCTCAGGAATGCAAAACTTCAGAAGGGGTATGCCGCAGTGTTTGTCTGTCTATCAACTCGTGCAATACATTTAGAAACGTGCTCTGATTTGTCAACTGAAGCTTTCTTGGCCACCTTTGCTAGATTTGTGGGCCGGAGAGGATTCCCTTCAAACATATATTCGGACAATGGAACAAACTTTGTAGGAGCTTCTCGGGCATTAGCCAATGAGTACACACAATTTTTGAAATCCGTGGAGAGAGCAATAAATGACAAATATACTACACATGGTTTTTCATGGCATTTTATTCCACCTAACGCACCTCATATGGGAGGTATATGGGAAGCTGGGGTGAAAAGTATGAAAACTCACTTGAAAAAGACAGCTTCTAATTTAAAATTTACATTTGAAGAGTTTTCAACCCTCTTGATCAGAATTGAAAGTGTTCTGAATTCTCGACCCCTATCGCCTATTAGTGAAGTTCCAACAGAGTTAACTCCATTAACCCCGGGACATTTGCTTAAGGGTTCCCCACTTATTGCCATACCTGAAATATATTCTGATAATTTATCCTTGGTAAATCGATGGCAACGATTGAAAGTGTTACAACTACACTTCGCTAAACGTTGGAAAAACGAATATATTTCTGAACTGCAAAGGAGATATAAATGGAAGTCTTCTCAAAAAAACCTTAAAACTGATGATTTTGTTGTTGTAAAGGAAGATAATCTTCCGCCCACTGAATGGCGACTTGGAAGAGTTGTAAAAGTTTTTACTGGCAAAGACTCAAATGTCCGAGTTGCTGAGATTCTTACCCAGAACGGGGTAATAACTCGGCCGCTTGTGAAGCTATGTGTTCTGCCAATTGCTTAATTTAATAGAATCATATTTGCCATAGCCATTCTCTTGTTTTATAAAACCTTTTTTTACAGCTCTGTCAGTAGGCCGTCTAAACGGATGCTACCCAAATGCCGTGTATGCAGCTTCCGACACTTGCTATGGGAATGTGGAAAGTTCATGTCAATGACCGTTAAAGAACGTCGAACAACTGTAAAGGAAAGAGGATATTGTTACAATTGTCTATACACGTCGCATACTCGTCAATGGTGTCGATCGCGAAAGACTTGTGAAGTGTGCAACAAGAACCATCACACCATGCTGCATGTGGATGCTCCATACTCAACATCTTCTCATGGGCATCGTTCGAGATCGAGAGTCACTAGAGGCGAAAGTCGAACTGCGTCTATACACCGTGCTAAATCTGCGACGAGAGGGAGAAACAATTCAAGGTCCCGACCAAAAAAGCCCAAAGGAAATGTTGACGCTCGCCTAGGTCACAAAAAGAAGACTCACATATTCCTACCGACCGCACTGGTGAAACTTCTCTATCATAATGAACCCACCGATTGCCGTTTATTAATAAATACTGGCATTGTTCAAACTGTCATACTCGAATCTTTAATACGACGCTATAAAATTAAAACCACAAAGCGAGACGAACAAGAGTTCTGCACGGTAAACTTGCAATCTCGTTATGACAGCACTGCGAAAATCCAGGTTCATGGTATAGTTCGAGAGCAACTAAATACTGCATTGCCGGACGCAAACGCAAATGAAAAACTGCATAAAATATACCAACATCTACTAGATTTGGCTGATCCATACTTTTGTGAGCCTAATAACATCGAGATAATGATTGGAAACGACCAACTGCCAAAAATATTAAAAGCTGGCCTGATTCAAACATCATCCAATATGCCCATTGCACAAAGCACAATTTTTGGATGGACTATCTCAGGAGCTTGCCAATACTAACGGGTCAATATGTTGCACTTCTGCAAGGGGTGGCGGTATGTTGAACCGTGTTCAACAAAATATATTTATGTTCAACTAAATATACTTAACAATGAATTTCGAATTTAAAAATACATATATATGTAACTGAATTAATTATTTATCTCATCAATGGCAACTCTATCCAAATCTGTATAATTGTGAAGATATTTAACCAAGTTAGATAATGAGTTGCCATCTTAAAAGCTTTACTTCCATTAAAATACATTAATGTTTCGCTGAATTTGGAATAATTATAAGTCCACCGCTTCTTGTTTTCGATCTCCATTTTTACTTTATCTAGAAAGAACGGAGCGGTAAGACTGACTATATATAAATAAAACTTGTGGAAATTACATAACTGTGTCTTAATTTCCTTTCATGTCGACATTTGCAAATCCTCCATTTTTTACAAATCTGTGAGAAATATCGCCATTAATACAGTCCACTTACAGAGGAATCCTCACGGAATTGTACACTAAGTCTATTAGGAGATTGCTCACATACAGGTTTCATGATGATAGCTTGGGTAAGTATTAACAACTTTTCGGATAAACTTTGACACATGATTTTTAAAATAATTTTTATGTTTCATTTCATATTTCTTTGTTTGTATTAAAATCAATTTTTTTTAATAGTTAATGGCATTTTTATGTATTTTTTTTTGGACCGGGATTTCCCGGGATCCCGGGAATATTAAATAAAAATCCCGATTTCCCGGGAAATGAAAAATGCCGGGAAATCAAAAACACTAACCACCATATACCATCTCCAAGGTGTAATGATGTAAAAATATTCGGTACAAGTGTCAACAAAATCGATGAGCGACAACAGAGTTTCGCAGGCTACTGGTATATCTATCGATACAAATTCTGCTGAGATTTCTAGGCAGACATCATGTAATTTTCGATATACTAATAGCTTTTGGTAGGACGGGCCGTGACATAGTGGTTAGAACGCGCGATTACCATGCTCGTTTCCCGGCTCCAGTTACTTACATTTTTCTTTTATTGCCGGACCCCTCGAATGTTGTCGACAGCAACTTCACAGTATAGTGTCGAGTCAATCGGCATGTCTAGTAAAAGCTTCTCAAACAGTCACGTTCGCATTCATCAAAAAACAAGTAGGTGTCGTTTGTTGTGAATCTAAATAGAAAATGCTAATTGACAACAACGCGATAGGGTGTAAAGGGAAATTAATTTTTTTTCTAATATTTTTTAGTTTGGCACAAGAGTGAATCACTTAAATAACACCATTATTAAATTTCTTATTGTGTAGTGCAACAGCATAAGCTATTCCCACTGGCCCACACTGTCCTCGTATGAAAGCACTACTTTAGAATGTTATAGAAGATACCAGAGCATCAGCTCATTATCGAGTACCAGTTTCAGTACATCGAAGCAGTGCACCCCAACCATAAAAAATAAAAAAAAACTGAAAAAGAATGAAACCACTGCCGTAGGAAGGCACATAAATCTAAATATCTAAAATTCTCTAACGCTTTCACAAATCGAAGGAACTGAAACTGAAAGTGTGAGTTAATATCCAAAAAGGAATTCGAAACAAGAGGCGATGCGGACAATGAGTTGGCTGTGGTGTGAATGTTTGCAGGCATTCTTTTGGCAAATATCACGTTTGTTTGTTGGTCACAAACAACAACAACAAGTCCTTTTGTGTTGTTTGCATTCATGATCCCTTGTCCCCACCGCTCGAACAGAACACAAAAAGAATAAGAAATGATGTAGAATGCATTCAATGATTTGTGTGAAACTTTAGCTTTTGGAAGATTTTTAACAATAATTCAAATCGACAGAGTAGGAAAATAACTTTTGTGAAAAGGCTTTAAACACAATTGCATAAGGAAGTCTCTTTTTTATAGTTGGTTAAAGCAGCTTCAGAAGAACCTAAGGAGCATGATTGGTTAACAATATTGCTGATGAGTAGGGCGACCAATTTTCAGCATATACTGAACATTGCTGATGCTTCTTAATTTAACGATTTCAAGCGATCTTGCTTATTTAAAAGGTTTGTGCTTTTTTATGCTGTTTTTGATACATTTTGTTAAGATATGTTTCTATTAATTGAAAATTCACAAGCCTTTGCGGTTCATAAAAATATAACAGGTAGTATTAAATTTGCAAACTATCCTCTTATTTTATACACAGTCTGTGTTCAAGATTTTGTAATAGCCCTGTTTTTATCAATAGGTTAGATCGTTCGATTCGTTATATTCCTTTAAAAAAATGTAAACTAATGAAACCTAATGTGCCTCTATAACCTAAACCAATAACGACACCATGGGGAACGTGGATGGAATCAGCGGAGTATTATACTAATTATTTGGAAAACATAAGGGAAGTCATTCAAGAGTTTAACGAAAATGATTCTGAAGCATTGCGATAAAGCAACGTAGTTCTTTCTATGAAAATTTGTAATCTGACTTTTTCTTCATAAAAAATTACTTTAAGTGCATCTGGCATGCCATCACAAAAATTGAGTCAAGCGGTTTACATTGAATGAAAGCTTGGAAACAATAAAATCAAATATTATTTTTGATCGTGTGACGTGGAACGTGTTTTTTCTATATATGGAAATTTTTTTACAAACCAGCGTAAAGTTTCATTTTGGAAAATTTAAAAATGCACTTAGTGCTTAATTGTAATCGTGATATTGACCAAGGTATAATCTCACTTTAATTTGTTAATTAACTTATTGTTTTTTATTACTTCTTTAATAGATGTGAAATTGTTTTTTGTTTGTTTTTCAATAAATAAAAAAAATTATAAATGCTGAATATAAAATCTATCGTGCTTATTTCAAGGGTTTTTCATGCTGTTTTAAGTACTGAAAACCGTTTTTTTCGTGCTGAAAAATGGTCGCCCTACTGATGAGTTAGTTCGTTACTGACTTGTGAATAATTTAAGAAGCTAAATAACAAATCGATTTTGAAGAAATTGATATTCGAAATAGTCATAAATTTGTAGGTCCTATTCTTGGTCATTAAATATAAGTGCTGTATAGTTCACTGATTGCGGAAAACTCTTTCAAATCTCATTCTTGACGTGCAAAAGTATTTCTTTTCGTATTTTTTGGTTACAGGAACGAAGGTTGAAATACTTACGAAATATAAACTTTAAAATCTCCGTTTAAAAAACTTTGTCTTATTTATTTAAATTCGTACCAAATTTAATGGCCCAAAAAAAATTATATATTAAATTAACCTCTCTATAGACGTCCTTTGGGCAGATAACTCATCACTGGAGCGTGCATTAGAATGCCTAAACAAATGCTTCTCTAAATAAATGCTTGTACGTCCTTGCGACTGCAGTAGAGGATACTAAGAACATCGATTTCAAATGCCACAAAATATCCTTTTGTTAAAATGCTATTTACACCACTAAAGGAAATCAATTCTTGTTTGCGGTTGAGAATTTATTTCATTTCAATAGAGATGCAAAGCTCAATTTTGCCAAAAATAAATTGAATTGCTGCTACGGGATAAAAAGGCATAATTTATTAGGAATTTTTTTAATGAAGAGGACACAATAAAGTGTTATTATGTGTCATAAATTATGGTTCGAAGGAAAACCAATGCAATGATACCAATAGAAATTTTCGTGCACCTGACAGTGTAAACTACCGCCACTAATATATTAGATTTATGGCTAAAGCCATCTGAGACTCCTAAGAAGATATTCTTTAAGAAACAAATTTAATGTCATAGGATAAGGGAGAGGGAGACAGACTTTCAAATCAGAAATAGTTGAAAAATAGATATTACCGGAGATTAACATGCAGTACTTATTAAACATAAAGTCATTCAGATATTGTGTGGAATTGCTTTTTTTAGAGAGATTCCCAAGACAATCTTTAAGATATATTACATCAAAATTTAAGTCTTACTACTGCATTTAACAATTGTACTATATGGTAGTATACTGTTTTAAATTGCAAAAAAGCTTCACAAGGCTGCAAACTTCTTCTTTTGACGAATGGAATAGGGGCAGCCTTGTGGCGACAAAAAAAAATTACATGTGAAAATCCCATAAATTCTTGGGTCAGTATAATATGGTACTCGTAGTATGTATTTATAAAATAATATCCATAATTTTCAATTCACAGTTTGCGATTATACACTCTCACACCTACTTGATTTTAATAATTCTCAGTTCTAGTACTTTTTAAGCTACAACGTTTAGTTAATTTGGTAAAATATTTTTTTCCGATATCTTGCTTGGTTTGAAAGTAAGTAGTATCAGTTATGTGTAGAATATATGAAAAATGTTAAAGCACAAATCAGTTTTTTTGCTCACCTCAAAAGTAATTAAAACATATAATTGTTTTGATCGGCGCAGCGACGATAATCTAATATTCGCATAGAAATATTTTCGAAGTGCCTTTTCAAAGATTTTTCAAAATGGAAAAGGTAACTGAGAAAATCTATTATTTCGCTTTTATTCACTTGAATAGAGAATTTTAATAAGGAAAGGAAAATCATCTAAGTTCAGTAGTGTGAAAATTCAGTCAACACATCGAGGAATTCAGAATGGTTAGTTAGCTGCACGTCGGCAAAAAACATGGTTGTGAGTGGAACCAGATTTCCACGCAAAGGTAAACGATTTTTGGCATGTCTCAAGATTCATGGCCATGCGTGTGGTGCAAAGTATGTATGAGAAAAGCAGTGACAAAAAACGCTCGCTTATTCTGCCGTTCCCGACACACAGAGGCAACATATTCTGTTTTCTATGGCCACTGCCGGATTGAATACAAGACAACCAGTGTTGCCACAAGAAATTTTTTTTTCCGACCAAATTTGTTTCTAAATCCTACCAAATTGGGTCAAAACCGACCAAAATTTTAACGAAAAAAAAAAACAATATTTAATTTAAAGAAAACTTATTAATTAAACAAAAAATAATATAAATTCACGGCCTTATTCATAAAAACTTATAAGAGGTTTATAAACCATTTTTAAGCAATTTTCGAGAAAACAATATTCATAAACGATTTATACTTCAATAAGTTAAAGTAGGGTTGTCTCCACTTTAAGCATGCTATAACTTGACGTTTGTACAATTTATTCTATATTCATGAATTTGAGATCTTTATTTTAAGTTTTTCGGCATTTTTCCTATTGAAAAGAGTTGTTGCATGCATTCATTGTGTAGGAAATTTTCTTCTTAATCATTGCGCACATAGAAAAGTATCTAAATAGACACTTTTCATTCATGAATTCCATTTTGAAAATTATATCTTCAAAAATATTTTGTAAATAATAAAATAATTTTCGTGATGTAAAAACAATCAAAACAAGGAAAAAATTTAATCGGTATCCGATTATTATTTCAACATGAGGGAAGGAAAATGCAATATTTAGATGCCATTTTAGAGCTAAAGAATACTTTAGCTAGAGAACGCTTCATATCTACTTTAGAAATTTTTTATGAATAAGGCCATCAGTCTATTATTTTAATTCTTTAAATAAAAATATATACAAAACTATATAAACAAAAAAAATGTCTTATATATAAACAGATTTTGGAGATCATATTTGTCAGTAAATCCAAGATCATTTTTAACATATTTTCAGTTTACTACAGTTTATTCGGGGTTTTAAAGTCTTTTTTAGCTGACCATACAGTATGCGGACCTTTGTTCGTGATTAATTCTTTACAAAGCATGATACTGTTAATGGTATTAATTTCAAGTTTTTTTTTCTTAATTTAGGTTTTGTAAGAGATAGAGACGAAAACTTTCGTTCAGCAGCGGCTGAACTATATGATAGTGAAAGTAAATTAAAGACAAATTTAACTAAATTTTCAAAACAATGTTCATTCAAACCATTTTTTATAGCAGATACATTTTTCCAAAACATGTCTATACTTAAATCAGGAGAAAGAGATGTCGCGCTGAGGCGCAATAAATTCCACTCTGTCACTATTTAATCTGGATCACATTCAACTAGACTAGAAAACTCTAAAATAAGAGGCAATATATCTAAGTTTTCCGAAGAAATTACTCTTGGGGCGTTATAATATTTAAAAGTTTAATGTCTTCGCGCTTAAAATCAAATCGATGTTGTAACTGATCCAAAAATACAACATAGAAATTTAAAACGTTAGACTTACGTTCATATATTTCAGAATCAGTTAAGTTCGCTTTAAAAAAAAATTCCGCTTTTGAACTAATGAAAATTATTGAAATATTAAATTTGCTTTGTTTTAATAATCAATTTCAATATTACTGTTTATATATTCTCTTTTACAAAATTGCTAAGTATTAAAAGAAAATTTGTTTTAATACAAAATGCTGTTCCATTTTTGTTCTGCACCCAATCGAATGAATTCTGCCACTCTTGCCTGAACTTTAGCTTTAAATTCTGCGTAATATCATTTGCATCACCGCAGGGAAATAGCACAAATAAATTACTGAGAACAAATTATAATAAAAATATATATTTAAAATTTTTATTCAAAAATCTACCATAATCAGTTTGGGCCTACCATCCGACCAAAATTAAAAAATTGAAATTCGTCCGACCAAATTTGGTAGAATTCTACCAAAACGGCAACACTGAAGACAACAACAGAAAGAGCTTGTATGGAAGAGAAAAGAGAGAGAATATATTAAAAAGTATAGGGAAAGAGATGAAGCTCAAAAGTTCTACCATAACCTACAATTTAAAGGTTTTAGAACTGAAATCACCAATTGTAAGAACAGAGATGGAAAAAAGTCGTCGACACGCAGAATGTAGTGCAAATATGAGAAATGGATCTTGGTGATAAGATTGTTACTACATCTTTTTATAGACTAAACTCTGACTAAACACATCTGACCACTTAACCAATAAGAAACATAGGTTTTTAGGGCCTATTTTAATCTCTTTTTTATGTTAAACTGCAGTCTTCACCGGGCCATAGGATCTGTCCTCCTAGAATTTTAGTACGCTCACATAAGGTTTTCATTCCGTAACGGAATTATTCCGCCCAGGCAATAAAATCCATATTGTGTCACAGTTTTTTCGCTACTTTTGTCAATTCAGAATGTGAACATATTTTTTTGTGAAATATCGCTCACTTTAAATCTCGTGCGGTCATATATTTCCTTTAGACGCTCATAGAATGCAACTGTTGTGACCTGGTCCTTCTCTTCTGTTGGGGCGTGATGTGAAAATATTTCGGCTTGATGGGGATAGTGGTTATTTTTTCACATTCAGGGTTAATCTGCAAAAACAGATATCGAAGTATTTTTCAATTTATGTTAATGTCCAGCACCAATTCTTTGAATTTGACCGTTAATATTCAACATGAGAATGGAGGATGTTTTTTCAACACAATTCCTTTTTCACCACAAAGCTCAAGCACTTTACAAGGAGATTTGTTGGTAAACTAAGCATACTTCTAGTTTTTACGTCAAAGTAAGGTATAGTTTTAGGCCGGGCCATGCTAGTGTATTTTATACAGTCTTGTTTGTTAGTGTTAGTCGATCGTATCCCAGCAGCGGAAAAGAAGAGGCATTGTAAAAATATGCCTGCCAACATGCCTTCAAAGGCAGTTTGTTGACATTCAAATACGCCTTCCTTTTCCAGGCATGTATACGGGCTATAATAAGTCCTTCACTAAGCCTAACAAAAAATTTCATACCCATGCACATTTCGCTTCTCAAATGAGACCTGCAATGAGGCCGCTTACTAATGTGAGGAAAGATCCCGCAGATATGCCTCTTTCCCTTCTTAAAACTGGCCTGTGAGCAGCCCTACTGTGTACCCCACAAAAATACCATAGATGTGCACAAAGGGCATGCAAACTTTCTTGCCTTAAACAGGCCTGTTGACAGTCCTCTTGAGGGAAGGTAAGACATATGCTGTTGTTTATGCGAACCACATGTATGATATTTGTTCTACAACAATTATATCACGTGATAGCCGAGTAGGTAGCATGCCCAACTATGAGTACTGAGGTCGCGAGATCGATTCCTGCTGCTGGAGTTAAAAAAAATAGTTATTACAAATTGTAAAAAATGTTGTATTAAAAATGTATAAATAGTACGAAATCATTTAATATAGAAATAATTCGCATCTGCAGTAGCAATGCCTCATAGAAGGCCCTTGTTATTAGGACTCCAAGCAGGACATACTAGGCATGCCTACTGAAACGCCTTCAATGAGAAAGGGAATGTGCAGGCCTTGCCTGCCTATGGCGCCCTATGTTAATTTGAAATGAAGACTGCATTTTAAGGGTAGGGCTTCTACTGCCTTTGCAGGCCTGCAAGAAGGCATGCAAAGACCTATTTTTTGCTGCTGGGATTGATTAGATATCAATTTATGTTAGTGTATCAAATGATACATCAAATTGGCTAAACGATCAGAAAAGTGTTTTATTGTTTGATATTTATGGTCAAATTCAGTGTAACGCACTAGGATGATGCGTTTCGAACTCCATTACGAGTTCATCTTCAGACCCCTTTGTGATGAACTGATGCACAATGGTACATCATCAGCTTTATATATATATCTACAATTATGTCAAACATGTACATGCAAAGTAGATATCAGCCAAAAATGTCATTTACTCAAAATTTTCATCCAAATTCGTGTCTTTCTGCATGGCAGCAGTAAAATTTGTCACAGTTCTTTCGTCGTGTGCATCCATATCCCGTACATCGCATGTCCTGTATGTAATTTGCGAAACTTCTATAAGCACAGTAGCAGTGCTTAAACACACTAAAAACTTTCATTGCTGTAAAACTATACCTATTAAGTTTATTTAAGAAACTATACAAGGACACACATTGTCTTAATTTTAGAGGGTTCTTTTTGTAATGAACCATAAAAAGACATAACATAAAACTAAAGAAATTTTAAAAGCTCAAAATACTGTCAATCAAATTTATTTATTCCCAAAACGTAATAATATTTCAACAAAAACCCATTCATCCATATGTAGATCCCCATAAGTCCACAACATAAATTTTAAAGTGCCATACAACTATGATGGCGTTCACGTCACCCATTCAAAGGAAAGTGTTCTTTTTGAGTGAGGATTACATACAAACGTAATAATATTTGCGACAGGACGGTCATAGTATATAATGTTAGACACGATTGAAATGAAACAATTTTGAGAAATCCTTTAGTGCCTGCAATGTGAAAACTTTTTCACATAGTATCGTATATTATAATAATTAAATATCTCATTTAGGTTGTCAGGGATTTAAATGGTATTCGAATGGTTTGCAATATATTTTAAACATATTGTGTATACAGTATGTACTCGATTAGTGCAGAGATAGAAAACGTGTGCGATGAAATCTTAAAATATGTTATGAATGTGTTATGGCATTGATTCTGACGTTATTGTGATTTGACACACTTCTTTTTTTAGGCTGACACATCGGAACCTATATTTTATAGGCAAATCCTACCGTCAACTGTTTGAATAGCTTGTGCTAGACATTTACTGCCGACAACAATGCGGATCCGCCGATGAAAGAAATGACTGAGACAGGAATCGAACTGTGGTCTCCCGAATGATAGTCGCGTGTTCTAACCATCATGCCACGGTCGGAACCAAAAAAGAAAACAAACATTAATTTTTGTTTAGAAAGACTATTTCAGAATCAAAATGGAATAAATACCTTGTTAACATAAATCAATCAGATTAACGCCACCTTTCGCGGGTTTTTTTTCGAGATTGGTGACCAATTATTTTTATGGACCTCAAAAGATTCTCAAACTCAGTAAGCACCTCGAAAAAAAGTGTCATCAGTTCTGTCTAACAGCTAACTCACACTTCGTGATATCGCTAAACTATATTCGGCAAAAATGTATCTGGCAGTTTTGCGCACATACTTTTTTTACAATCTATACAAAAAAGTTTACGGATTCCTGCATTTCTTTCAAAAAAATTGAGGATGTAATTATATTTTTCAGCATTACTTTAAAGGAGTTAACATTTTTACCAAAAATGTTCTCCAAATTTATAGCCACGGTAAAGTTAAGTTAAAGTTAAACTATGACTGTTTAACAAACAGGAGTAAAGATAACTGGAAGAAACTGTGAAAGGATAACATAAGAATAGATATATTTCAATATGCTAGTTTATTAAAATGAATATTTATTAAGTTATAGCTGACCTGATCTTGACATAAATTTGTTAGAATGATAAACTGTCCGTTAACGATTTTGGTTTTCTCAATATACCGACAAAAAATTATTTTTCAGTTGGCAATACCCCGAAAAGTAGATGAGACAGTTGACATATTCTTGATATAAATCAGTTATTTTCGAGGTGTTAAAAAATAAGAAAACACATACATTTAATAAAAACGAAATAAATTTTAATAATGACAGATAAAAACAATGTGGGCAACATTTTACCACTGAAGATGACCTGCTGCTTATTGTTTTGGTTATAAATCAAAAACATATTTTTAGAAAACAAAATAGCTATGAACAGCAGTCAGCTGATTGAATTTATCTGTACGTCAAATAAATAACCGGCAGATGAGGGCGGGTTAGCTTTGCGATAGAACAAAAGCAAATGAGACGTTAAGAAAAAAGATAATCGCCTTATGAGAAAACGGCCCTAAAGGTGTTTTCAAGTGTTGTAAAACTTTCGATAGAAATTAATAATCGAGTTGCCATTTCCAATCAATTTGGCGCCGTTTCTTATTTTGCATTCTAAAATATAGAAATATTCCACAATGAACTTTTAGATTTCACTGTTATTGTTATGCGTTCAATTTATGTTCTTTTGACACAGACGTCTTCCTTGTGGGACCCACGTACATCTGTGGCCCAATCTAAAAATTCTAAAGAGAAACTCAATTTGAGTGATGTATTTGTTGTTGGCCAAGCATGATTTGTTGGACGGAGGGTATAATGTATGATATACTGGAAGAAAATTAATTACCATATGCACACATAGACTACCGACGACAATGGTAATAGCTCTCCAACTGATGATGTCGTCCACACCAAAGATTCATATATGTGTAGTTTCACTTAAGATAAATATTATTACATACGTATCCACACAAAACCACACACGCCCACATAAACATTGTTATGGTGTTAAAGGTCATTATAAAGTTTGTTTCTCCCACAAACACTCTCACATAAAATAGTTAAATATGTATTTAATCTTACGTTTTATTAGAGTTTTATAAATGACAGGACTTTAGTGTTAATCGTTCATACATATTTAACAAACTTTTAGTTTAAAATCCCCTTTACCAAAGAGCTGAAATGATATGATACCAAAATATATAAGAAATCTTAACACACATGTTCGAGCATTCATAGCCTGTTTTAGTGTCTGAATTTTATACTGATCTCATGCATTAACATTAGTTTCATTGATTTTATTATTGTTTTAATAGAAACACTATGATGGTGTGTGTCAATGTTTCTAGTATCCTCAACAGTGAGTATTTGGTGAAAGTTTGGAAAATAAAAAGAATTAAAAATTTTCATTACATCAATAGCTCATTGCTGAATAGCATTTCACTTTCACTGAGCTTATACGAATTATATATGCAATGTTCACTAAGAAAATTAGTTATCTAATTCATTCTTATATGATTGTGAGCGATATTTAGTAAGTGTGATTAATCCTCACTGTTTTGATGATAGAAATATGGTTGTACTCTGTTTGAAATTGAGTTGTTTATTGGTCAAAGCTATATTGGCTGTGTTTTGTTGGTATCCTATATAGGAGACCGGTATAGGATACCAACAAAACGCTTAGCCGTTAACAAAAAGAAATAACTTGACAGCACAGTAATTTATGTCGAATAATTGTTTGTTTTCTGTTCATTCATTCGTAAATATTGTATTAATTGTCGTTTTGATTTTTTTGTTGATATTTTCGAAAAATGATGTAGTATTTGTATAAAAATGATCCACATGACCCTTCTTAGGATCTAATGTTCCTCAGGGACCTTAAGCCACAAATTGAAACTTTTTTTTCTAGGGTTTGCATAACAAATTAGCTGTAAAATAACATTTTATTGAAAAAATATCAATCAAATGCAAATTATGTATTTTATTTGACGTTCTCTTTTCTTTTCTATTTTTTGTTTACCCCTGCAATAAAAAATTTGGTCACATTGTCATTTATATTACATAGTTGCTCTTTGAAATATAGATATTAAATGAATTTTTACAGAAATGTCTATTGTTGTCATAAGAGGTATGCAACGAATTCAATGAAGCTTATATTAATTTAGTTTGCATTTTTGTCACGAGAAATTTTTCCAAAAAGAGTTTTAGTTAGTCTTCAAATTTATTTTCAGAAAAATAATAATAATAAGATTTAGTCCCTCCCAGTGTTAAGTACCCGCGGGGATAGCGGATACCCAATGAAAGGAATAACGGGTTGGGTACCCGCGGGGAGAGCGGGTACCCGGGAAAAGGAATTGATCAAAAGGAAAGGATGCTATTCCCTAATACAAGGACTGCCTCTGAGGCTGTCCTTGTTGCCCTGTTGGGACGCGAGGCACCGCGCTAGGGGGAGTCAGCGTCTTTGGGCACTAATTCACAGTATAGGGGGGAAGGGGGAGGAGAGGTTTTACTTACCACATCGGCCTTGCTGTAATTTATCAAGAATGTTCATATGTCTTCTGGTTGTCTGGAGCTGAGACTTCTTCCAGTCTCCAGTCCCCTTTTATTTATTTTCTTTCATTATTATTATGACTATTCTACGTTTTTTTTATTTATTTTACCCTACATTACCATTACTGCACCGTTGTCCAAAAACCCAAACTGCAATTCTGCCGATCAGCAAAATAGGGCGTTCAACTCATTGATTTTTCCCACGACTGCCCATTTATGTAATAAGCAAACGTCATGCGGAAATCCAATGAATGCAATTCGACCTTATTTTGTCAACATGCAGAATGACGGAGCAAGAAAACAACTGGAACAACGAATTGCTCGTGTTGTACTTGCTCCAATTTCAGTTGTGTTTTTGTGCAACTATGCCAAAAATACTTAATTGGTAGCTTAGTAATTAACGACTCGAAAATATTAATGACTTACAATTAATGAATCACAACAGATTTTATCGTAGCTATATTTAAGCCTGTAAATGACCGTATAGCCACCATTCGCATCCGGGCGAAATATTTTAACATTACGCTGATTTGTGTACACGCCCCGACGGAAGACAAAGACGATGACATCAATGATGCATTCTATGAGCGCCTGGAGGATATATATGACCGCTGCCCTGCACATGACATTAAAATTGTTCTGGGAGATTTTAATGCTAAAATAGGAAGGGAAGATGCTCTTGGTTCAGCAGTCGGAAAATTCAGTCTACACAACAACACCTCCGATAACGGATTCAGACTGGTAAGTTTCGCGTCGGCAAGAAACATGGTTGTGAGTGGAACCAGATTCCCGCATAAAGATATCCACAAGGCAACCTGGATATCTCCCGATCAAAATACAAGAAATCAGATTGATCACGTGGTAATTGATGGAAGGCATGTCTCAAGCGTTATGGACGTGCGTGTGATGCGCGGTGCAAATATCGACTCGGATCACCACCTAGTTGCAGCCAAGGTACGTACACGATTAAGTAGAGCTAAAAACACTCTTAATCAAACGCAAAGGAAGCTAGACATCACAAAGCTGCAGACCACTGAGATAACCAATGCCTACTCCAACCAACTCTCTCAATTACTCCATACAAATCCCCCTAGTTCTGATGTTCCCGACATGCAGTGGCAGCATATTGCGAATTCTATGACCACTGCCGCAACAACCGTACTGGGTTATGAAAAACCACGCTCAGACAAGCCCTGGTACGATGACGAATGTCGCGAAATGTCTGAGGAAATGGATGCTGCATACAAGGCAAAACTGCAGCCAATGGCGACGCGTGCGGTGACGGAGCGTTATAAAGAGAAAAGGAGGGAGATGAAACGCCTGTTCAGACGGAAAAAGCGTCTGTGGAAGAAAAGAGAGAGCCAGGATATCGAAAACTACAGGGATAGAGGTGAGGCCCGAAAGTTCTACCAAAAGGTTAAAAGTAAAGGTTTTGGAACAGGGATCCCCACCTGTAAGGACAGAGACGGAAATCTGGTCACGGACACCAAATATGGAGGGAACACTTTCAATCTCTTCTCGTTCCCGAAGGCAGCATAAGTGACGGAATCGCACCAATCATCGACGATGGAGTAGATTGTCCACCACCGAGCCAAAACGAGACCAGCACGGCAATTGCCCGGCTTAAAAATAATAAAGCTGCGGGAGCCGATGGACTGCCGGCAGAGCTTTTTAAAGCCGGCGGCGATGACCTGGTAACATGCATGCACCAGCTCATAAACACGATTTGGCTCAGGGAATGCATGCCCGATGATTGGAATCTGAGTGTCCTATGTCCCGTGCTTAAGAAAGGCGATCCTAGTGTGTGTACCAACTATCGCGGGATTAGCCTTTTACCCATCGCGTACAAGGTCCTGTCTAGTGTGTTATGTGAAAGACTAAAGCCCCTCCTGGCGAACCTGATTGGACCTTATCAGTGTGGCTTTAGACCTGGTAAATCCACCACCGACCAGATATTCACGCTACGACAAATCCTGGAGAAGACCCAATAAATGCAGATCGATACCTACCATCTGTTCATCGATTACAAAGCTGCATTTGACAGTCCGATACGACAGAAATTGTTGGATGCTATGGCTGAGTTTGGTATCCCCGCAAAACTAATTCGACTCTGCGGGATGACACTGACTGACACGAAGTCTTCAGTGAAAATTGGCAAAAATCTGTCAGAGGCATTTTCTACCAAGCGAGGCTTTAGACAAGGCGATAGTCTGTCCTGCGATCTCTTTAACATCGTAATGGAGATGATCATGCGGAAAGCAGCAGTAAACAGGAATGGCACCATATTTAACAAAAGCCACATGTTGCTTGCGTATGCTGATGATATCGATATTATTGGACGTGGATTGCGAGATGTTACTGCGGCTTTTTCGAGCATTGAAAAGCAGTCGGCTGAAGTGGGTCTGGTGATATACGAGGACAAAACCAAGTTATTTGTTTCAACGAACAAAGAGTCCACTCGTCTGGGACGCTGCTACTATGCGCTAAGCAAGCGATTTAACGACAAAGCGCTCTCTCGAAAAACAAAGATCCAGCTCTACCAGACTCTGATCCTACCTGTCTTGCTCTACAGCGCAGAATCGTGGGTAATGACACAAGCGGATCAATCTATTCTGGGAGTCTTCGAGAGAAAAATACTCCGCAAAATATTTGGACCCATCATCGTGAACGGCGAGTACCGTCGTCGAATGAATCATGAGCTGTATGAGCTGTACAACGACATCGACGTGGTCAAGCGCGTTCAAATAGACCGAATGCGCTGGCTTGGACACGTTGTACGAATGGACGATAACGCTCCGGCTCGAAAAGTCTCCGGCAATAAACTCGATGGGAGGCGCAGGAGGGGGCGACCAAAACTCCGATGGATAGACCAGGTGACGGAAATGTTAAGTAAGCTTGGTATGACGAACTATCTACGGAGCGCAAAAGACCGAAGCGCTTGGAATGGTTTTCTACGTGCGGCTACTGATAGATGAATTTCTGTTGTTGCTGCCAGTAAAGAAGAAGAAGAATATTTAAATTTTGCAATTCAAAGAAGTAAGAAAAGAATAAAATGGACCCCCCAAAATGTTGACGACCACCGCAAACGAATTAAGGACCATGATTTAAGGATATGCACCTGGAATGTTAGAACACTGTATAGACCAGGTGCCTCTATCCAACTGGCGGAAGTCCTCGAAGAATACAAGGCTGACATAACCGCTTTACAGGAAATCCGGTGGACGGGACACGGGTGCTCGCGCATGAAGACGTGCGACATCTACTATAGTGGCCATGCGGACAAGCACGAGTTTGGATGTGGATTTGTGGTTGGCAAGAGACTGCGACACCTAGTCTCAAGGTTCAACCCGGTGTGTGAACGTATAGCCGCCATAAGAGTCAAATCAAAGTTTTTCCACATAACACTTATATGGGCCCATGCTCCGACAGAAGAGAAAAGCGATGAGGACAAAGACGAGTTCTACGAGAGCCTAGAAAAAGTATATGACCGTAGCCCGAGCCATTACATTGAAATTGTTCTAGGCGATTTTAATGCTAAAATAGGCAGGGGAACCGCATTTGAGCCTACCATCGGAAAGTTCAGTCTGCACACTGAAACGTCGTACAATGGCATCAGACTGATTGATTTCTATGCGGCAAGAAATATGGTAGTTAGCAGCACTAGATTTGACCATAACAATATTCATAAGGCAACATGGCTATCTCCAGATCAATTGACGAGGAATCAGATAGATCATGTGGTAGTCGATGGAAGGCACGCATCGAGTGTTGGCTCCGATCACTTCCTTACCGCAGTTAAGGTACGCACAAGGCTAAGCATGGCGAAAAACGTACGCAACCAGGCACAACGAAAGCTGGACATCGGTAAATTGCGGACCACAGAGGTAGCGGATGTCTACTCCAACAATGAGAAGAGACGAGAGTAGGGTGTACAAATACCTCCTTTTTTTAAAAACCCGGTTTCCGAGTTATTCGAAAAATTGAGTTTTTAAAAAAATCGGATTTCGAATACAGCATTTGATAGAAAACCGGTTTAACCGGTTTTTTTTTCGGTTTTTTCATAAAAAGTTAAAAATAAATTAAAAATAAAAAATGTAGTTTAATTTTTTTGTGTTTTAACTTTTTAATAAATTTTTGGAATCTCTCATTTAATTTTTAAAAATAGTATTTTTGGAAATGAATACATTTTTTGAATATTTTTAATTTTGTTTTTTTTTTTATATAGTATTTAAGAAATAGTATGCAATTTGTGTTAAATTTCGAGTCTATTCTTCTGTTTCGTTTTTATAAAGCTTGATACAGAGAAAACTTGATAAATAGAATACTTTACACAGGATGAGCTTGTAGGATATTTTCGGGAGCTAGGATATATAATTATGGTACTCAATGTTTGTACTCTTCTTTCCTTAAATCTTGCTATAATTTTGTCTCGCAGCTCCCGAGCATTTGCGGAGTCCATAATTAAAGCTGTTTCAATATAAACGCATATAATCCTTCAGCGTCGATAAGAGTCGCTTAATCATTTGATAATCTTTTAATTGCTAGCGCTAAAGGCTGAAGCGCTGAGCTTGAATCTATCAAAATTTATATTTTTTTTTTGAGCTGAATGGAGTCCCTTTAAAACCAAAAGTGCATGGTTGACACATGGGTAAATTCTTAGAAACTGTTCAATCACAGCAGATAAGGAGCTCCACCGGTGTTTCACATCGACAATGAGCCTTAGTTCTTTATTGTGTTCCTGGAAAACATAGCTCTGCAATTTTCTTTGTTTTTCGCTCGACTTTTTAAATGAATTAATATGCTTCCGCAATTTTGCGATAGTTTGAGACACGTTTTTAATGAGCTCGTATGATTTTTCAATTTCCACTATTTCACCGCATTCACCATCGTCACTATCATCGTCGTAAAATGGTTTTTCTAAATTTATTTGAAATTGAATTTTAAAATTTTACAAAGTTTCTAAAAACATTCTCGTTTATAAAATGTAAAAAGATTTTTCTAAATTAATTTGAAATTGCATTTTAAAATTTTACAAAGCTTCTAAAGACATTCTTGTTTATAAAATGTAAAACGTTTTTTCTAAAGTAATTTAAATTGTAAAACTTTAAAAAGCTTCTAAAAATATTCTCGTTTACAAAATGTAAAAAGTTGTTTTCTCAATTAATTTCAAATTTAATTTTAAAGTTTTTACTTTTTCACTAACTCCCTTTAGAGTTGTAACAAAGTAATTTAAAAAAACCAAGTACCCGAGGAAAAATACTCGGTTAAACCGGATATTCGAATATGCCATTTTTGCAAAAACCGGCATACGGTTTTAAATAAAAAAACCGGTTTACGGTTTTTCGGTTTCGGTTTTGAACACCCTAGACGAGAGGCAACTCGTCTTTTTAGACGGAAAAAGAAGGAGCTGAAGAAGAGACAGGATGATTGCACAGACTTGCTCCGAAGCAGAGGGGAAGCCCGAAAAATTTTTCAAGAGAGTTAAGGCGAGAATGCGTTGAACAGTGTTGCCCCCCTGGAAAGACAGCGACGGTCAGCTAGTGACGGACCCGGATAACGTTCTGAGGATATGGAGACATTATTTTAAAAATTTACTGGATGCGGACACCACTCCAGAAGACCCTGTTACAATCCATGACGATGGTAGTTATTGTCCACCTCCAAGCCAGAGCGAGATATCTGTGGCAATCTCCCGCCTTAAAAACAACAAAGCTGCTGGAGCCGAAGAGGAGCTGATGAGGAGCTGATTAGGAACATCTGGCAAGAGGAGAGCATGCCCGGAGCTTGGAGTCTCAGTCTGTTATGTCCCATATACAAGAAAGGAGATCGTAATGAATGTAAGAACTACCGTGGAATAAGCCTATTACCAATTGCGTACAAGGTCATTTCAAGCATATTGTGTAAACGTCTAAAGCCAACTGTAGAAAAACTAATTGGACCATATCAGTGCAACTTTAGACCTGGCAAATCTGCGACGTATCAAATATTCACCTTACGAAAAATCCAGAAAAAAACCCATGAAAAGCAGATCGACACCTACCACCTCTTTGTCGACTTCAAAGCTGCCTTCGACTCTCCGATGAGGAATAGGCTATATGTCTGAGTTTGATATTCCTGCAAAGCTGATTCGACTTTGCAGATGTACCTTGGACAACACCAAATCCTCGGTAAAGATCAGTCTGAACCATTCAACACGGAAAGAGGTCTCAGGTAGGGCGATAGCCTGTCATGTACGCTATTTAATATAGTTATGGAGAAGGTGATGAGAAAGGCTGGTGTCAACATGTCAGGCACCATATTCCACAAGAGCCACATGCCACTAGCATATGCCGATGATATAGACATCATTGGCCGAAATCTGCGGATGTTACTGCAGTTTTCTCATCACTAGAAAAGGAGTCAGCAAAAATGGGTTTAGCGGTCAACGAGGAAAAAACAAAAATAATGATTTCGACGAACAAAGAGTCCTCTCGATGGGGACGCAACATGAACGTTGACAATTATTGTTTTGAGGTAGTCGATGAGTTTACCTACCTCGGATCTTCCGTAACACCATTCGTAGTAACACCATCTTATCTCGGAATACTAAGAAACAGCTTTACCAGGTGCTAATCTTACTCTTTCTGTTGTATGCTGCCGAATCATGGGTGCTTACTACAACGGACATACAAAACCTGGGAGAATTCGAGAGAAAAGTACTCCGAAAAATATATATTTAGGTTAAAGAAAATAAATAAATCCAGTGTTCAAGTTACATTCTGTCCCGTAAGGTGCTGTTTTGTTGAGCATAGGCTCTTGTTCTTATTTTTTAACAAATATGCTAAGAAAAATTACAGTAGCCTGTCTGGTCCGGTGTAACCAAATTGTAGGAATATATTAAAATTCCCATGGAATTATTTATCAGCAAGAAACATCAAATATTTGTTTCTTTTAGTAGAACATTTTTATATGCTCTTTTGTATTACAGTATAAGATAGTGTCATTACAAAAAAGATCTAATGTTGTGACTTTGGTAAACAGCTGTATTTCTCCTTGAAGCAGTATTGTTAATGGTTTTAACGTCTCATGAAATATAAAGCTGTAGTTTTTTTTTGCATTCCGACAAATGTAAGAGAAAAAAATTAAATCACAAAACGAAATCCTTATTAAAACTGATTCGCGGTTGACGACTATGCCGCTCATGTACGATGATGTTGAAGAGATAGCCATTTACAAGTAAAAAGTTATTTCTTGCAAAGTTTGATTTTATTGCTATTTTATTAATTAGTGTAATTATGTTGTCAGTGACTTTGCATTTCGAGATCGATGTCAATGTCAAATGAGCTTAGCATTCCCACATATTTCGTAACAAATTAAGTATATCCCCATCCGAGAGGTAAGGTTAAAGCTATGCGGCGTATTAGAGTAGCAATATTTTGTTCATTGCCTACAGAACAATGAATGACTTTTTTTTTCAAAGAAAATTCCTTTATCGCACCTCGATATGGGCAATGTTAATTTTGGTGAAAAAGTTCACGCACCGAAAGCAATTTCTAAAAATCGGCCAAACATTTTTTCTGTAATTTATTTTTAATTTTTTTATTCTCACATTTCATAACAACCTATGTTTGTTTTTGCAATATTTATAAGCCAGTTTATATTGCGGAATGACTGATTCAGTTGATTTAGGCGGTAATGAAGAAATAATGTATGTAATTGTTGCAATCTTAAATTGGGTTAGGCTGTTTTGCCTAAACGGTCATTTAGAAAAATAAATTAAATAAATACGAATTTATTAACAACTTAATTTGGACCTTACTCGAGTTAGGCCATTATGGTTTGTGGTATGCAGTTAAAGTATATTAGTATATAAATAAACTAAACAAAATTGTTGGTATTATTTTTTGTGGTAAGAGGTACTTTTTTTTCAAATTACGCGAAATAATGACAAAATATCGTGATTTCATAATCCCTATTTGCTGAAAACATCCAAATAGAATTTTTTTTTTATGTCAATAAAATAAATTATTTAGTGTTTTTATACATTCCAATTAAATTAAGTGTTTTTTACTTCAATGTGAAAACTACAATCATAACGGTAACGAACAAGTAATATATCATTTCTTAATATTTTGCAATAAGCAATTTGATATTTGCAAAGAATTCAAAAACCTAACCCTAATATCCGGGCAGATATTTTTAAGCCCTAAAAGCCTTCATAAAATTTCAATTCGTAATATGATCTAAATTATTTTCGTAGTTGAAATCAAACTGAAATCTGAAATTCACTTTATGAACAAATTTGGGAATTTATCTTTTTGTTTTCCAATAAAATTATTAAATAAGCCTTAAAAAGCATAATCGATGCAACAAGCATTTAAACTATTTAAATGGCAAAATAAGCCGAAAGCCTCAGCAGTAAGCTCTTCTAAGCAAATATCCGTTCTGCTAGTAATACATATATTTTGCGTTACGTATACTTAACATATATGAATATTAAGTATTCGGTTGATTTAAGTTCCATGTGAGTAAATTTTATGTTAAAGGTTATTAAATTTTTATACCATCACCCCGAGGGATGAGGGTATATATCATTTGATACGAAAAAAAGTGTAACGCATTAAAGAAGACGAGTTAGACCCCACGTATCTTAAGACTAAATTCGTTTCAGGACTTTTTAAGATGATTGAGCTATGTCCGTCTGTCTGGCTGGCGGGTGAGCAGGATAACTCGAGTAATCCACACATTTTTAAAATTTTCATTCACTAGATGCAATTTTTTTGGGTCGGTCTATTTGAGACTTTTTTTGCTCTGGTTTAGATCTACAACTTTGCCGAAGACGAAAAGAAAAAATTCCGAACAGTTTATGAAATATGGACTCCCTAAAAATGGTCAAAAAATCGTATTGGGGTGAAAATATTGGAGTATCCATAAAAAAATGTTTCGATGTAATGGGGCCAAATCCTTTGGGGATTTTTTTAGTCTCGGTATATACTTCAAAAATATCTGGGTACAAAGGCGGCACCAATTTATGTGTTGCACTGTGTTATAAATGCATTAATTTACTTCTCACAGGTTTTCTTTATTTATTCATTTTGAAGAATATAATTTTAAGATTATTATTAATATTTACGTGATTGATGAAGTGCTACTGTTCAGGTGTTTGAAGTGTTTATGAAAGTGTACCCAATTCAGTGGTGGCTTCAGATATATTAGTTTCTCTCAAATGGCCGAGTTATCAATAAAACATAGAAGAAAGTGGATGAAAAATGTACATTTTTAAACTTTGATAGAGAATATCTTAATAATGTTAAAGGATATTCTGCAACACGTATTTTTTGTTTGTCTTACATAGGAAATTTTAAAAATTAAACATCTTTGTAATCGATCTATAATAGTAAAAGTACTATGCTTTGAAAGTTTCAGTAGCACCAAAGTGGTCAACATTGACACCCTGTATCGCCAAGTGTGTTGACACAGGGTGTCTCTGGATGCAAAATTCTTAAAGCTTTAACAAATGTCTAGAACATTTCAAAATGATCAGAACAATACTTGAAAAATTGTGATATTACTACCGTGAATTTTTCAACCTTTTCATTGTGCTACAGTTGACCCTTTAGGTCACCAGCTGACGATCATTTAGCGTTTAACAAGTTTTCGTCCGGGAGAAAATGATTGACGAAAATTGTCCCTTGCTCGCGGTCTAATTGTTTGTGTACACAGATATTTATATGCATATAAAGTATATCAGTATATAAATAAACTAAACAAAAGTGTTGGTATTATTTTTCGTGGTAAGTGATACTATTTTTAAATAACGCAAAATAACGGCAAAATACTGCGATTTCATAATGCCTATTTGCTGAAAACATTAATTTCAATTCATTTAAAAAAAATCGAGATATACCGCTATAATATCACGTTGGTTTTGCATCGCAAATAGAATTTGATTTATATCAATAAAATAATATGATTTAGTATTTTTGTACATTTTAATTAAATGCATTTGTTTTACTCAAATGAAAAAACTACAATTGAAGACTTCATCGCGTTTAACGGTCACGAAAAAGTGATACATCATTTCTAAATATTTCCCATGGCCTACGCGCAAATGCGATTGACAGTTTGATATTTGCAAAAAATTCAAAAACCTAACCTTAATATACAGATCGGATATTTTTAAGCCCTAAAAGCCTTTATAAAATTTTAATTCGTAATATTCTAAATTATTTTCGTAGCTGATATCAAACTGAAATGTGGAATTCTGTTTAGGAACAAATTTGGAAATTTATCTTTTTGCAATGAATACAGAAAAACAGTAATAAAAATATATCAAAATCAAGTAAAAACATTGTAATTTCAATTACGATCCATATTGTGAATGACGTATAGACTCTTCGTTTGTCGAATTTTAAAGGAAAGTCGTATTTTTTGAAGTCATAGCCATTAAAAACTACAGGAAATTATTTTAAACTATGTATATTATAAGAAAGAACTAAATAAATTGTATTCCCATATCATTAAACTGTGAAATATTTAAAAACATTTTCGATATTTTTGTAAAAAAAAAAAATTGATTTATTCCAATATTTGATGTGATACAGACATTTAATGGGTACCGATCAATTCACTTGACTTGCCGCTAACTGATGGAATTAACTAGAAGGTTGATAAATTTTTCAACTACAATATGTTTCTTTTTCTGGTAGGTCCTGCTGAGTACAACAAGAATCTTTTTTTGAAATTTCCCAAACTCCTCAAAGATCTTGAGTTTCGAGTAACACAACCAGTTTTTCGTATCTTTCTGAACTTAAAAGCCAATAACGTTCTCGAATATGAGGAAGAAATCCCTTTGTAACGACAAAACATTAAATTTTCCCTTCAAAGCTAAATATCTTAAAAACATTTAAGTCCTTCGATTTAGATTTATTAAAATCAATAGTTGGGATATGTGGGAGTTAGTACATGGGTTATTGTCAGGAGGGTAAAGATGTTTGTCGAAACTGTTTGGGTTCAAAATACAATCGCGGCTGTAGCATCGACTGGAAACTGGACTGGAAACTTATCGTCGCAATTTAAAGTTACCAGATGGTCATTAGGGCTATAACTTTTTTACATTTTTGTCATATCAAAATGGCCCTAGCATAGTCGAATAGGCCATTCACAATTATGTAAAAAATGACATTACGTTCCCGCAGTTGTCAAAAAAGTTCATCCACAAAACGCGGTAAAGTTTGGAAATTAGATTTTTTATTTTTTTTGTATTTATTTATCAAATAACACAAATATTTTTTTTTCGAATCTCTATTTAAAATGAGCGGTAAGGGGTCATTACATGGACCGACCTTGGCATAGTGGTAGCACACGCGACTACCATACGGGAGATGCGTAATTCGATTCCCGGCTCCAGTCATCTACATTTATTGCCGGCCATCTTGATGTTATAGACCGCAACTTCGCAAAATAGTGTCGAGTCAATCGGCATATCTAGTAAAAGCTTATCAAATAGTGATGTTCGCATTCTTGAATCTAAAATAGAAAGCGTGTTGATTCACAACAAAGCGAGAAGCTATCCCATACCACATTCTAAAGTGAAATTAAGTTTAAGTTTTAAGACAGTCATTACAAAGTAACTATAACTCATGATAATTTAAACTTGTTTCTATACAAAGTGCTAATGTTTGATAAGGCACATTTTGATCTAAACAGTAATGTAAGCAAGCGAAATTGAGGTTTATGGAGTAAATCTAATCCAGAAATACTCCATGAAGCGCAACTGCACCCAGGCCGAGTCACTGAGTGGTGCGCAGTCTACGTGCATTAGGGTAGAATATAACGTTATAACAGTAACTGTGAATTTGGACCGTTATTTAAATAAGTTTTACCCAAGAACTGCGACGAAGACGTATACGTTTCAACAGCATTTGGTTTAAAGAGGATGTAGCGACTACACGAAAATTCGCAAACAAATTAACTTCCGCTGGCTCCAAAGGTCAATTGACCTTTCTACGCCAAACAACTTTTTATGGGGTTATGTCAATTAAGAGATGTGTAGAACGAAAACAGGAAATTTGGCTAAATTGATGTAGTCAAGGCCCATTTTGGCCTAGATGGGTAGTTTTCTACCCCAGCTTAGTCTTATGACAGACTCATTTTGAATGACTTTAAAAAAATCAAATACATAAAACCTTATGTCCGCTAAGTTAAATTAGTCTGAAGTTATACAAATTAAGTATATGAAACGGCCAAGGGGTAGAAACTACCCTCGGCAAACAATAGAGATATCAAACCTTTTTTTTAAATTTTCTTGATTAGGCCTTAATAAGGCCATAATAAGTGATCCAGAAATTATGATTAAATTACAACTGTAACGGGTAGCGGGCCAAAATGATTGCGGCGATCCCGACTTCAACCCTTCAGACCGCAATGAATAATTATATGATCAGGTGTCGCAAATGTGTAGATGACCAATTAGTTATACAAAATCAAACTGCATTTTCTATGCAGAATACAAAATTCAATGCATTGATTAACATAACAGGTTTTTGGATTTCGTCTTGTAGTACAATTGGTGCGCCACCAGAAGGCTTCAACTGTTTACATCTGATCTTTCACATTTGTGCATTTTTGTTTGTCAAAAAACTAAATATTTAAAATATTCTTAGTTAGGAGGTCGATGTTATGCAAACCATATACGACTTGCGCCAAGGAATATCTGTTAATTTTACCACCCTCTAATAGATCAAAGAAGATAGGGTTGATAAGTGGATTTTGTACAAAAAGCTTTTTTATCGCCCAGTTTCGTTATTAATATTAAATAGCTAACATTTTTTTTTTTTTTTTTTTTTTTTTATTTATTTAAGTCTATGGACTAACAAAAATCCTTACAGACTAAACATTTTTACATATATACAATTATAAAAAAATATTCTTAAAATAAATTATTTAAATGTAAAATTATATTCCGCTTTAATGCAGTTCTGTTTTCGGACAAATCAATGATATTGTAATATTTATTGAACTGAACACAAAAACGTCGGAACGGATCATTATTAGCATAATTAGAATTGAAGTGGTTTATAAGTAGAAGTTGGAAATTTCTGGTTAATCTAACAGGAACATTTATTTGAATTTTACTTAATAAAAAGTTTGAATCAGTATCACCACGTATTATGTTTAACAAAAACGAAATATTAAGCATAGTACGCCGACTTTTCAATGTTGGTAACTTTATTTGATTAAGTCTATACTCGTAGGATGGCAAGTTATGTGGGTTCCAACCACGTCCACGTAGGCAAAAAAGAAGAAATTGTTTCTGAACTGATTCAACGAAATTAATATGGATCGAGTAACATGGGTCCCATATGACTGAACCATATTCCAGAATAGGACGAACCAATGAAATGTACAATTGTTTTGTAACACAGGGATCAGCAAACTCTTTACTCCAACGTTTCATGAACCCCAGGACACCATAAGCCTTATTAACTGTTAGGGAAATATGTGGACGGAATGTTAAACTATGATCTAGAAGGATACCAAGATCTGTAAAGGTTATAACATAATCGAGTTCAGTATTATTTAAAAAGTAGTTGGTATGGATATGATTTACTCTATAAAAAGACATATGTTTACACTTTTTAATGTTAAGCTCCATCAAATTAATTTTACACCATTTGGAAAAGCTATCAAGATCGGATTGTAGTAAATAGTCATCGTCAGGATTTATTAACGTACGGAATATTTTTACGTCATCAGCATACATAAGAACATGCGAATTTTTTATAACAGACGGAAGGTCATTAATGAACAGGGTGAAGAGCACAGGACCCAAGTGACTTCCCTGTGGAACACCCGACGATACCTTAATTTTTTTGGAAACAGCATTTTTAAATTTAACCCGTTGTGTTCGATCTTCTAAGTAGCTTCTTAACCACAATAACAAGTAACTACTAAAACCCATGGCATCCAATTTGGACAACAATAAGTTATGATTCACTTTATCAAAGGCCTTACTAAAATCGGTATAGATAACATCTGTTTGCCTTCGGTTTTTAATACCGTTGTTTACGATTGTGGTAAGTTCCAAAATGTTAGTTGTAGTGGACCTGGATTTACGAAATCCGTGCTGGCATGATGATAATAAGGATGCGACTTGATGTTTCAGCATATCAGTTATTATTTTCTCAAAAAGTTTAGGAATGACGCTTAATTGAGCAATTCCTCTGTAGTTGGTCACATTAATTTTACTACCAGATTTGAACAATGGCAGAATAAATGATTCTTTCCATAGGGGTGGTAAATATCCTGTACGCAATGACTCATTAAACATTTTTGTAAGGGGAACGGGAATGGGACTTTGCCCAGAGGCTGAAAACTACTGATTGTCACTCACTTGGGAGTGACCAGAAGCGATTCCTTTGTGGCACTGTCCAAGCAGCTAACTACTTCCGGTCCTAGACCAAGTATTCCCTGGGCAATGACTTCAAAGCAACCGCTTAGAAGTTAGCTAGAGTTAGAAGGCGAAACGTTGAGTAACCTAATCGGCATGCTACCACCGATGCGTCTTAGGAAGTAGGTAACAAAAGTTACTGAAGCTCAACACAGGCTCTCCTAGTGGCCTTGGCAGCCCCAAGAAACTAGGATCGGGAGCGGTGGCCTAATAAGCCACTCTCCTTAAACAAAATTTATTATGAAAACACGAAGAAAAGAAAAAACAAGAACCCCCCCAAATGTTGACGACCCCCGCAAACGATATAAGCACCATGATTTAAGGATATGCACCTGGAATGTCCGAACTCTATATAGAGATGGTGCCTCTATCCAACTGGCGGATGTCCTCGACAAATACAAGGCTGACATCACCGCCATACAGGAAATGAGATGGACGGGACAGGGATGCACACGACGAAAGAACTGTGACATCTTCTACAGCTGCCATGCAGAAAGACACGAATTTGGATGTGGTTTCATAGTCGGCAAGAGACTTCGACACCTGATCTCGCGGTTTAACCCTGTAAGTGACCGAATAGCCACCATTCGCATCCGGGCGAAATATTTTTACATCACGCTGATTTGTGTACACGCCCGACGGAAGATAAAGACGATGAGATTAAAGATGCATTTTACGAGCGCCTAGAGGAAACATACGACCGCTGCCCTGGCCACGACATTAAAATTGTTCTAGGAGACTTTAATGCAAAAATAGGAAGGGAAGATGTTCTTGGTCCATCGATCGGCAAATTCAGCCTGCATACCGACACGTCAGACAACGGGTTTAGGCTGGTTAGCTTCGCAGCGGGAAGGAACATGTGGAACCAGATTCCAGCACAAAGATATCCACAAGGCAACTTGGCTATCCCCCGATCAAAACACCAAAAATCAAATTGATCATGTAGTAATCGATGGCAGACATGCATCTAGTGTCATGGACGTGCGTGTGATTCGTGGTGCTAATATTGGCTCGGATCATTACCTGGTTGCAGCCAAGGTGCGCACAAGATTGAGCAGAGCGAAAAACGCACGTAACCAAACACAAAGAAAGCTGGACATCGCGAAGCTGCAAACCCCAGAGATAGCTACTGCCTACTCCAACCAGCTCTCCCAACTTCTACGACACAACGCCTCTACTTCTGACGTTCCCGATACACAGTGGCAGCATATTGCGCATTCCATGGCAACCGCCGCAACAACCGTGCTAGGATATGAAAAGCGGAGCTCAGACGAATCCTGGTACGATGAAGAATGTCGCATAGCGTCTGAGGAACTGGATGCTGCTTATAGGGCAACGCTACAGCCAATTGCAACCCGTGCTGTTAGGGAACGGCATAAGGAGAAAGCAAAACGGGCGAGACAGCTATTTAGGCGAAAAAAACGTCAGATGAAGGAACGGGAGAACGAGGATATAGAGCGATACAGGGATAGAGGTGAGGCCCGAAAATTTTACCAGAAAATAAGAACAAATGGATACGGTAATGGCCTCCCCACCTGTAAGGACAGTGATGGAAATCTGGTCACGGATACGCAGAGTGTGCTGCACATATGGAGAGAACACTTCCAGCAACTGCTGGTTCCAGAAGGCAGCGCACGTGAAGTTATCACGCCAATTGTCGGCGACGGCTTAGATTGCCCACCACCAAGTCAAGCCGAGCTAAGAAGAGCAATATCGCGGCTGAAAAACAACAAAGCAGCCGGTGCCGACGGTCTGCCCGCAGAGCTCTTCAAGTCCGGTGGCGAGGAGCTGATAACGAGCATGCACCAGCTCCTGCGCACGGTTTGGCTTAAAGAGTGCATGCCCGACGATTGGAATGTAAGCGTATTATGTCCTGTGCTGAAAAAAGGTGATCCAAGTGTGTGCTCCAACTACCGCGGGATCAGCCTTCTACCCATCGCATATAAGGTCCTGTCGAGTGTGCTATGTGAAAGACTAAAGCCAGTGTTATCCAACCTGATCGGGCCTTATCAGTGTGGCTTTAGACCCGGAAAATCAACAACTGACCAGATTTTCACACTTCGGCAAATCCTGGAAAAGACCCAAGAGAAACAGATCGACACGTACCATCTTTTTGTCGACTATAAAGCTGCCTTCGACAGCCCGATACGGCAGAAATTACTAGATGCCATGGCTGAGTTTGGTATTCCAGCGAAGCTGATACGTCTTTGCGGAATGACGCTGACTGACACGAAGTCTTCAGTGAAGATTGGCAAGGACCTTACGGAGCCATTCTATACCAGACGAGGCCTAAAACAAGGCGACGGCCTATCGTGCGATCTCTTCAACATTGTGATGGAGATGATAATGAGAAAAGCTGCAGTAAACACGAGTGGCACTATATTCAACAAAAGCCACATGCTACTCGCGTACGCTGATGACGTAGACATCATCGGTCGAAAACTGCGGGATGTGACTGCAGCCTTCTCAGGTATACAGAAGGAATCAGCGAAAATGGGCCTAACGGTGAACGAGGACAAAACGAAGTTATTAGTTTCAACGAACAAAGAATCTACTCGTTTGGGAAACTGCGTGAACGTTGACAACTATAATTTCGAGGTGGTAGATAACTTTGTCTACCTAGGATCCGCCATCAATAAAGCAAATAATGTCAGCCTAGAAATCCGGAGAAGAATCCTGCTTGCAAATAAATGCTACTACGGACTAAGCAAGCGATTCAATGACAGAGCCCTCTCTCGACGAACAAAACTCCAGCTATACCAGATACTGGTTCTACCTGTCTTAATGTATGGCTCAGAATCCTGGGTTATGACACAAGCGGATGAATCGGTTCTGGCGGTATTCGAGAGAAAAATACTCCGTAAAATATATGGGCCCATCATCGTTAACGGAGAGTATCGGCGTCGTATGAATCATGAGCTGTACGAGCTGTACACTGACATTGACGTGGTCAAACGCATTAAGGTGCAACGGCTGCGCTGGCTAGGTCATGTTGTACGCATGGATGAAAATGCTCCAGCTCGAAAAGTCTTCGACAATGAACTCGATGGACGGCGCAGAAGAGGGCGACCAAAACTCCGTTGGAAAGACCAGGTTACTGAGAACCTTACAGAACTCGGTGTGACTAACTGGAGAAGAAGCGCAGAAGATCGAGGCGCTTATAATATTTTTCTACGTGCGGTATATAATCCACTGGGATTGCATAGAAGTACCAGCTAAGTAAGTAAGTAAGTAAGGGGAACGGACAAGGAAGCAGCACAATGTTTAAGAATATTGCTAGGAACGCCATCAGGACCTGGAATAACGAATTTTTTAACGCTTTTAAATTTGTCAAAACTGTACTGCTGCTTACAAATGAAAAATTTATTGATGATGTGTCTTGAATAGTAAAAGGATAGGGCATACTTGAATCATAACTGTATGTGGAGTAAGTTGATGCAAAAAAGTCTGCAAATATATTACAGATTGATAAATCATCGTTCGCTATAACGTTGCCAAGTTTTAAGGAGCTAGGAAATTCACACGAGCGACGTTTGGAATTTACAAACTTGTAAAAGGATTTCGGATTTTTTATCAATTGGATTTTCATACGATTTATATAATTCTTGTACGCCACGGTGTTAGCCATATTATATTGTGATCTCGCAATGGAGTAATTACAAAAGTCAGTGGGTGAACCAGTTTTCTTATATTTTTTGAACATTTTATTCTTTTTATTTTTAGATTTTGCTAAGCGATCATTATTCCACGGTGGACCAATATTATCGCGATTATAAATATAAGGGACTGATTTAGCAATGCAAGCATTCACTGAGTAATAAAAGCAGTTAATCATTTCATTTAAATCATTTTTAGAAATTACATCGTTCCAATTAACAGATGATAAAAGCCTATTCAGTTTTACATAGTCAGTTTTAGAAAAACAATATATTTTTGAGGGTTTTGTATGTTTTGGAGCAATTGATGGTAGAATAATATTTAGCTCTGTAGTTGGGTGAAAACGTCAGGAAGAGTAACAGGATATGATGAACTCAAAGACATTTCGGACGGTTGATTTACAAAAATAAGGTCCAGAAGCTTATTATGCGTATTAAATATGTTATTAATTTGAAATAATCCATAACCAAGCAGTGTATCAACAAATTCATTAGTACAACCATTCTCAATTACGGGAACTAATACATTAGATTCAGTTGATCGACTCCACAAAATAGATGGTAAGTTAAAATCGCCAAGTACAGCCAGTACATCACAGGACTTAGAAGATTGGAAAGCAAAATTGATAGCAGATGCATGTTTAGAGTAAATATCATCAGCGGAATTTGGAGGAATGTATGAACATGTTACAAAAAGTGATTTATTTTTAACACAAATTTTTACTGCAACAAATTCAATATCCTAAAATTGTTACAAATAATTTGTTCGGAAGAAAATTTATCAGATACAGCGATAAGTACTCCGCCTCCAGTTTTTTTAGTTTCATCAATACGATCACGTCGAAAAATATGATATTTAGGAGATAAAATTTCACAGTTGTTAACATTTTCATGAAGCCAAGTTTCAGTAAATACAATAATGTGGTAATTAAAGTTAAAACTGTTGACATATAGTGTGGATAATTTAGTATTCAAGCCTCTGACATTCTGATATATTACAGAAAGCTGATCAACAGACGGCAAAGAATTCAGTTTTTTGAAGCATCACTTGAACGAGCTGGTAAATGAACTATATTTGATTGAACAGTTTCTCTATAAAGGTACTCATGAATTATAGCTTTAGCAGGCCAAAAATTAGGATTCACAACAGTTTCAAACACCTCTTCCGGAACAATAACTTTAAATGATGCTTTGCTTCGCTTTTCAGAGTATCTAAATTTAAAAACATTTATTTCAACATCAACACCAAGTTTTTCTTTTACATAATATGCAACATCATGTTCAGTTGTTTCTGCAGCAAAACGCGCAGCAAAAATAGTTTTCTTCTTAGAAACCACCTTTAAATTCTTAGGAATATTATCGGATTTTTGATAAATTGGACTATTTAATGGAGAAAAGAATTTATTTGAAGAATTAGAAGCCATATTTAATGGAGAAGGAACGTTTTTAGCGGGATTCAAAACATCCATTTTTTGAACAATAGCAGTGTTTGGAGTACTAGGATTCGCGTTACCAGATGAAGACGGAAGAGCAGAAGAAGAAAATGGATTAATTGTATTTGTAGAATCAGAAGCATCAGAAATAGCTGGCTCATTTGTAATATTTAGCGGCAGAGTAGATGCAGCAGCAAGATCAGCTGAATTTATGGCGTTATTGATGGGAATATTCGGAGGTTGATTATGATTTTGATTTGCTGGTTTTTTTCGTTTCGGAGACGAAGGTTGTTGCAAATTGACAAACTTATCTAAAATCGGGAATTTATTAAATAGCTCGCCAAAAGCAAAAAGTTTATTTTGCAAGGATAACAAATCTCTAGTAAGTTGTTCGAAATCGCCTTTGGAACTTTTAAAGAATTTGTAAAATTCTATATCAATCGCTCTACACTTAGGACATGTCCATTGGAGGAATTTACTACTATCAGCAAGTGCGTCAGCATCACGATTTTTAAGTCCACTGCATTTCAAATGACAATGCCCAATGCATAACCAGCAGGTTACCATTCGTTCGGTACCCGTAACATTACAAAAATCGCTTAAACAATTCATAATTAAGAAAAATTGGCAACACAGAAATTTAGATATGGCAATACTTGTAAGTAAAATAGCAAAGACAGAAACCACAGATATACGTATAACAGAATATTAAGAAAACAGAAAACAGAACAGAAAACAGAAACAGAATATTAAGAAAACAGATGTAAGTATAACAGATTAAAACAGAAGACTTACCGACAAATACAAAACAAAAGCAAGTAATAGATGAGAATACAAACAATGACGCAAAAACGAAACACTATAAAGTTGTAGTTGTAATTAGGTTTTTAAGTATATTATTTAAAAACACTTTAAAAACACACAAGCTTTATGAACAAACTTCGCTGCAGCTGCATCAGCGTTAACAACACTAGCCTAGTGCAACTGTTTGATAAATGTATCATACTCGTCTTAAAACTTGTCTTGTGTAGTGTGTTTTCATTTATTTTGTACACACACCCACACACATAATTCGCTACAATCTTTTAGAGGTTACTGTAGTACGCCAACACTAACCTGCAATAAAATATCACTTCTCTGGTTTTGGCTTCATATTTTAAATCGTAATAAAAACTACGACGTTGTTTGTTACTCGTGGTAGTTATTTTGATGAGGAGGTCGTCGCCAACCCCCACTTTTAACCGGAAATGTTGAAAATGAAGACATGAATCAAACAACATGATTGCGAACTTATGCGCTTGCCATACAACTTTTTAGCCGGCTCCTGATGATGCTGCTGCACCATCATACAGTTTCAAACGATGCTGCTCGACATTGAAAGACAAGTACTTAGCGATAAACTAACTATGCACATATGTAATGCAAGGGACAGACAAGGACAACTTTAAGAGATAATTTTCATACAGCCGAAAAAAGAAGAAAAAAAAAACCACAGTCTGCTCTATGACTTACACCATATATGTACTTCATCCATCGCATCACATCGCAAAGCATCGTGTAGTGAAGAAGTAGCCTTGCAGTGGAATCTGAGTCCTTCTGTTCCTGCTCCTTACAAGGGGATAAGCAGCAACCGCCAAGTCTGATTGCATGTCAGCCGGCAGCAAGGAAAAGAAAACTTAATAGGAAGAAATTCAATTTTCCAACATGTTCTGGGGATAATGTCGCAGATCACAAATAATAAGATTTCTCAGCTGATGTTGTTGTTGGTGGCGAATTTGTAAGGAAAGTGGTATATAAGATGAAACTTTTATTACTGGGTTTGAAGGTACCCAAGATTTAAGAAGTTAAATGCCATAATGAAAAATGTCAAATGAATAAATCTGAAAAACCTGATTGATGTGTAAATATATTTATAATCGTATATATTTATATATTATATGTATATAAACTAGCTGCACCGGTAAACTTCGTCCTGCCTTCAAAGATATTGATACATATATATGTATTTGTAAAAAAAACTAAAGATTCATTTTTACATAATATGGGATATGGAGTTTTCACATAAACGCGTTTGCTTTATATTCGTTATATTTTTTGGACCATTAAAGTTCACATTTTCCATCTTACAATGTATCAGACAAGTGGTTAGAAAATGTGACTCTTATTTTCCATCTTCCAATGTTTCAGAGCGGATGGTTAGAACACGCAACTCTCTTGCGGGAGATCCATGGTTCGATTCGAGTCTCTAGTCATCTACATTTTTCATTCATTGCCAGCCCCTCGATGTTGTCGACAGCAAGTTCGCAGTATATCGTCAAGTCATTCGGCATGTCTAGTAAAAGCTTCTCAACCAGTGACATTCCCATTTGTTGATAAACAAGTAGGTACTGTTAGTTGTGAATCTAAAAATAGAAAGAGCGTTAATTCACATCAACGCGAGAAGCTATGCCATACCTCATTCATTGGATGTAATGGGAAATTAAGTTGTTTTTTTAAACAAATTTTCCATTTATGCATCTCCTATTTCAAGATGTTCGAATGTAAAGTCACACAACCGCTACTTTTATCATTTTGGTAGAGAAAATGTATATTGTACGTTTGTTTTGATAAAAGTTCTTAAAGAGAGACATTATGCGCAAACTTGTACTCTCTATAATCTTTCTGAGGGTACAATGAATCAAATAATATTAATGTGTTAAGTAATTAAATCATTAATTCGATCTCAAAAGAATCTACGATATATGCAAACAATTTATTCTTTTCACACTATGAAAATGCAACACAGAGGGGGAAACTTTAATTGTGTTTAAATCAAAAACTGGGTTTGACACACTAGGTGCGTTTTCATATGCAGGGTCACACATGTAGAAAACTCATCAGATTTTCAGTTTCGTTCTTTCTAAATCCTATTGTCGCTTCCTTGTGCAATAATTAGTTAGTTAGTGAACAAATGTTTTAAATGCAAGTAGCTGTCAGCTATACTATACCCAATTAAAAAAGGCGAGGAGATAATAAAAATGGGACCGGCCGTGGCATAGTGGTTAGAACACGTGACTACCATGCGGGAGATCTGTGGTTCGATTCCCGGTTCCAGTCATCTACATTTTTCTTTCATTTCTTTCACTTATACTGCGACGTTGCTGTCGAGTCAATCGGCATGTCTAGTAAAAGCTTCTCAAACAGTGTAACGGCTCGACACACTCGGGCCCTACTTTTCAGGAGAGCTTGCTACTTATAACTCCGGCCGTGCTCAGGGAAAATGGGGGTGTTCTTTTCTCCTTCCAAGTAGGTAATAACCTGTTACTATAAGATTTAAAATAAGTAGCTTAATCCTTGAATCGAACGCGTATTTAAGAAAGTCAAAGGGAAGTGGTAAGTAAATATTACCGAGCAGAACGGAAGGATATTGTTAGATGTGAAGAAAGCTAGATGTTATGCGCTTCTTCATATTCTGTACCCACCCACCTATGCTATTCTCAATAAACAAACTTGAATAGCCCATTAAACCCGACTCCGGTATTGCATAAAACTTTCGTAGAATCATTAAAATAAACTTATTAATTCATTATGACGGTACAATAAATTATTTTAATACATTAAAATCACAAAGGGGAAAAACATATTAAGAATTATGACAATAGATTCTAGGCAGATTAAAAAAAAACTAAATTTTCGATGCATATGAAAGTGAAAAAGTTATAAATAAGTTAATGTGACATCACTTTTGTCATTTTAAGTTAATAACGGTATTTAAAGAGAAATCTTAAAATTTTATACTTTCCAAAGTTATATGGAATATATAGAACAAACACCCACAACAAATAGAAAATGGTAATATAAAGTAATTAACTCACCAATGTAAATTCAGCTTCGACTGCTTCACGTTCGAATTGAAATTCCACTTAGTTTAATCTGACATATTGTATTAGGGTGTTTGTTTTACGTTATCTTGTGTAATTTAAATGAATATATATATAATTTACTGTAGGGAATCGAAAATTAAGTTTGACATTTAGAATAGTATAAAATTAGAAATTAAAAATAAAAACTCATTACTCATTATTGAAAAAAACAAAGAACGTTAAAAAATTAATTATAGAAAAAAAAGAAATAAGTAAAATTTTAGAAATTTATGAATTAAATGGAAAATCTTTTAACACCATTGTATTTCGAATTCACAAAAAAAAACTACTAAAGCACTGCAATTTATCACTAGAGGGAAAATTTCCCCAACACTCTTATCTCCGCACTCATAACCATCAATTTTTGGGCCTGTTCTTGAGTTTCCGATTGGATCTTCGGAGCATTAAACTCCAGCCAAACAGAAGTCGACAATGGATGACTATAGATTTGGAGTTCAATTGTCGAGGCTTCTGTTATTGAATAGTATGGAGCGATCTCCACTATCGCCCAATATATAATTATCCTATATGGACTTTGTCCCAAGGCACAGAACTATTCATCTTCCTCGGAACAGCAAAAGCCAAAGAAAAGGTGTGGTGGCGTTCACACAAAACTACAACAAGGAAAAAACGAGTATTCAATAAAGGATTGAATCTCAAAATATCCGCGTGTTAGTCCTTACCTCTATATATATATGTATATTAGACTTGGCGTTAAAAAGTTTTTTTTGGAAACTTGAGTGTGGGTAGCGATTAAAATATGAGAAATGATGCCAAAATTGATATAGCGAATTTTCAGGCTGATCGGATGGTGCCAACCCGTGCCCCAATGAGGTCAAAGGTCAACATTTTTTAAAAACCACCAAAAAACTCTTTTAATTGCTTTTTGTTAGTTTTTTTGTAAATAAAATTACTATATATATAATTTTTTTTCCTTAATTTTCATTAAAAGGGTTTATAAGTTGTATTTTAAATCAGTAAAGATTTTGTATAGACTGGGAGGTCCTTACGTTAGCCCTCTACAATGTGCAGCAAGTACTGTATATCGTCTTCGTTGTGTATTAAGCATTTGTAAGAGTCAATTATTAGTCTGACTATTTTTTCGACGGCATTCACAACAGTAATGCTTTTGACGATCAGCTTCCCTTTAAAAAATGCTTGGCCTTAGAAATTTGATGGATTAAAGCGTAAAAAATCCATAGAAATCTCCAAACGAGTAAAAAAATATTTTGTGTTCGTAGTCAGAAAAGAGCTCAAATACTGGGATGTGAATAATTTGAAATTATTAATTAACATCATCACCGATATAATGGTCTTTATCAGACTTAGACCATCTTTTCTTTTATTTCTGAGTCTACATGTGGGTCAAAAAAGGCAAGTGCTACTATTTTTTTCGATAAATACCACTTTTTTTTTTCCAATAGCGCTGTATATATTTTAAGTATCAAAACAGCCAATAATCCTCTTTATTAGTTCCATATTACTATTTGGACTATAGAGACTTACTAAAAAAATTCACATATTACGAGTTCCATTCAAATGAAACGCAGAAATTTTAAAGTGTGCGTGAAAAATATAAATATTTGAACAATAGATGTCCCTGTACGTGAAACTTGCATGTGACGTCACTCCAGGTGCACGAAATGTGAAACTGGGAATGCTACCACCAATAAATATAAATGCAAGTTATATAAGTTCTCTATAATCATGCCGAATATGTACTTTCGCTTAATATGCCGAATATGTACTTTCGCTTAATATTGAAGACAAAAGGGCCGTTTTTTGCAGCAGTTGTGTCAAAACATATAATTTCTAATGAATTCAGAATATCAATTTGTACCAAATAGGCGTAGACTGATTGAGCCAGTAGATCCAGTTTAATCTTCAATGCTGGGGATAGCTTTAAATTTTTCATAGTTCTATCACGTCAACCCAGTAGCCAAACGAACAACTTTAGCTATTCCAGCAATTTCGTTTCGTGGCATGATGGTTA
The DNA here is from genome assembly GCA_964034835.1 of Muscina levida. Taxonomy (NCBI): domain Eukaryota; kingdom Metazoa; phylum Arthropoda; class Insecta; order Diptera; family Muscidae; genus Muscina; species Muscina levida. The sequence goes on from OZ035881.1 coordinate 79,311,503, forward strand.
GAAAATGCGATTACCATGCGGGAGATCTCAGGTTCAATTCCCGCCTATATTTATCTTTCTAAAAATAGAAAGCTTTTTAATTTCCAGCAACGCGGAAAGCTGTCCTATACATTCATGAGGTGTAAAGGAAAATTAAGTTTTTTAGGTAAGGTCTAAATCTGATAAAGACCATTATATCGGTGATGATGTTAATAATTTCAAATTATTCACATCCCAGTATTTGAGCTCTTTTCTGACTACGAACACAAAATATTTTTTTACTCGTTTGGAGATTTCTATGGATTTCTTACGCTTTAATCCATCAAATTTCTAAGGCCAAGCATATTTTAAAGGGAAGCTGATCGTCAAAAGCATTACTGTTGTGAATGCCGTCGAAAAAATAGTCAGACTAATAATTGACTCTTACAAATGCTTAACACACAACGAAGACGATAAACAGTACTTGCTGCACATTGTAGAGGGCTAACGTAAGGACCTCCCAGTCTATACAAAATCTTTACTGATTTAAATTAAACTTATAAACCCTTTTAATGAAAATTAAGGAAAAAACATGATATATATGGTAATTTTATTTATAAAAAACTAACAAAAAGCTATTAAAAGAGTTTTTTGGTGGTTTTTTAAAAATGTTGACCTTTGACCTCATTGGGGCACGGGTTGGCACCATCCGATTAGCCTGAAAATTTGCTATATCAATTTTGGCATCATTTCTCATATTTTAATCGCTACCCACACTCAAGATTCCAAAAAAGGCTTTTTAACGCCAGGTCTAATGTATATGGGCAATGAAATTAAAATTTCCAATTTGCCCCTTATAAAATTCAATACCACACCGAATGTTTATATTTGATTGAAATCGACGAATAGAATGAAAACTTTCATTTCGAAATTTTCATACTAACATTTCAAAACTACTCTGACCAAAAAAAAAAAATATAAATTCAAAGTTGAAAACTGAAAACTTTCATTTCGAAATTTTCATACTAAGATTTCAAAACTACTCTGACTAAAAAAAAAAAATATAAAAATTCAAAGTTAAAACTGAAAACTTTCATTTTGAAATTTTCATACTAAGATTTCGAAACTACTCTGACCAAAAAAAAAACTGCACTATTTCTAACCAACAGTCCGAAATAAAAACCACGACCTCACAACAGTGACGTTCGTACCGTTTGTTGTGAATCTTAAATAGAAAGCGTGTTAATTTACAACAACGCGAAACAACTTTTTTTACAATAAAAATATTAACAATAAAAAATCTTTTCTGATCATTTAGCCAAAGTATCGAATGATACACTAACACAAATTGATAAATAATCATTACGATCGACAAACTCTTGAACTTTTTTTACAGTTGTTCGTATTTGCCTGGTTTTTCCGAAAGAAAATTTTGGAAAAATCCTCTAGAAAAGTCGGGAAATTTGGAAAAATCGATAATTGATTTTTTTGGTATTAAGTTTGTATGCAATTATTATGAAACGGTTTTTCGAATGGAAAAATATAAAATTCTTGGTGGATAACTAGGATAATTCCGGAAAAACGAGAAAAATTTGATTTGTTTATTGGCGAAATTTGCAGTTTTCGCATGATTTGATTAGTGAGACTAAATTTGTTTTGGCGTAAATTTTTGTTGGAGAAGTTAACGAAATAATAATAGTTAACGATTAATAACAGGTGCGATCAATGCCATAGCCTGATAGATGGCCCTATATGATGACTAGGGCGACCATTTTCGAGCACGAAAAAAACGGTTTTCAGTACTTAAAAAAGCACGAAAAACCTTTGAAATAAGCACGATAGATTTTATATTCAGCATTTAAAATTTTTTTTATTTATTGGAAAATAAACAAAAAACAAGTTCACATCTATTAATGAAGTAATAAAAAACAATAAGTAAATTAACAAAATTACTCTGTCGGATATTTATACATAAAATGTAATTTTCAAACCAAAAAAACAAAAAAAACTTTGTGAGGTTATATCTTGGCCAATATCACGATTACAATTAAGCACTAAGTAAATTTTTAAATTTTCCAAGGTGAAACTTTTACACTGCTTTGTAAAAAAAATTCCATATATAGAAAAAGACGTTCTACGTCACACGATGAAACGGGAGCGTATTTAAAAAGTGTTAATTCAGCAGACGAATATTTTCCGATAAACGCACTTGTTTTGAAATTTTAAAAAAATAATATCGTTGATTTTTGTGATTTCCACAAAGCCAGGATTTCGCGGAAGTTTGGCCGTAATGTTTTTAAAATAATTTTTATCAGATAGTTTTTCTAAATCATGTTGAATTGATTGTATTGTTTCTAAGCTTTCATTCAATGGCAATCCGCGTGACCTTTTTCGCTAAAGTACAACCAATTCGTCTTTGCATACACCTTACTAAATTCACATTGAGTACAACGATATAGATAGAGTGTGAAAGGGACAACAATAGGAATATAACGAATCGAACGATCTAAGCTATCGTTAAGTTATTTTACACACAGGCTGTGTGCAAAATAAGAGGATAGTTTGCAAATATTTTTATGAACCGCAAGGGCTTGTGATACATATGTACAAATTTTCAATTGATAGAAACATATTTTATCAAAATGTGTCAAACATTTAAATAAGGTCAAAAACAGCATAAAAAAGCACAAACCTATTAAATAAGCAAGATCGCTTGAAATCGTTAAATTAAGCAGCATCAGCAATATTCAGCATATGCTGAAAATTGGTCGCCCTAATGATGACTTAGGCAGTGCGCAATTTGACAAGTACCTTTGTCATTTTATAGTGAGCCAATTTGCAATTTTTCTTGCTGCAATTGTTTCGAGTTTTCCGTATTATTTCACTGATTCCTGATAGTGGTATATCGAGCATCACATCCGCTAAGGGTACAAGAATTAGGATCAATTGATATTCTACGCAATATTTATCAATACGATAATTTTTTTAAAAAATGAGTTTTGGTGTAAATATTTCATTACGTAACGACTTTGTAGTTTTTTAGGGAGATTTATTTGCTCGACCAATGTCTCCTATTTGACGATCAAATGACGTAAACGTCTTGGAATAATTAGTCAGACTACACACAGCTCTTCCACTCGAAGGTGTTTGCTTCTATCTTTCCTATCCTTCAATTACCTGCATACTGTGGATGGTGTGCTGTGTGTCCGACGTCATTGTGGGGCAAATACAAGGACGAGATGGCTGAAGAAATTTTGCACATTGAAATTTTGGAATGCCAGCGCCAAATTGTTTTATGCACGTTGCATTTGATCGCGAATTGCAACGGGAGCAAAACTATAATCGAGATGAGCTGGCCGAAAGAGTCCGAACAAATGTGCCACTGTTGAATGCCGAGCAGAAGAACTTGTACGATTCGTTGATGATAGTTGTTGACGATCGAACTGTAGGCATTTAGTTCCGGTGCTTACGGTGTGATAGGCAAGACATTATTTTCGTCGATTCTAGCAACAATTCCGTCAAGATTTGAAATTTCGTTGGCTTCTGCATCATGTAGCATTGCTGCCATGACACTCGAACTGCATTCCGCTTTGAAGCTGCCGAAGTTTGACAAACCAAAATGCATGATGACCAAGAATTCGGGGACAGCATGATAACCAAGAATGTAAAATCAACTTATGGATACACGATGGCGCATAAACGAGTTATTGATCGAACGATGAAGGATTTACGAGGTGATTCGAGAAGATTTGGTGGGCTATGAAATTACTCCCCGGAGATTCTCGTCATTACAAAATCCTATTCTGCCAATTTACTCAAAGTATGCTTGAAATTGACGTCAATGTCAAGAAGTTGAAATTAACCACAAACATGAGAGTCGCATTACATCACCTCCCATCGGCATCTGAATTCTCGAGAGTTTTATTGTCACTCTCGAGTTAATCTGAGGATGTAAATTGAGGCAAGGCGATATTCGTGGGGTCGGCTAGTTATTAATAAACTATTATTTTAAAACAAATGTAACATAAAAAAATGTCGAATATTTTTGTAATCGTGGTACCATAAGAAAATTTAGTGAGAACACCGATGTTTTCTTGGTATTGCATAGTGTAATCAATCAATAGTCTGAATATTATTACTGCTATTTAAAAAATAACCATTTATTTTACGACTATTTGTGATATATTTTTAGTAAACAACAAATTTATTCAGTAAATAAAGTTCAGTACAAATCGAAACTTATTGTGCTCTTTTATAAGTTTTAAAGACTTTTTTAAATGTTCTTCGTACATATTTCCGTTGACCCTGGTCATAAATAACTTGAAGATGTCTTAAATCGAAAGGTAGTAGATGCATTGTCAATGCAAAAGAACCGGAGTTGGAGTCATATTATCTGCAGTAACGTGGGTCTATTAACAAACTCATGCTGGCTTGACGATTTTCGGCTCAGTCATGGAAAGCTTTTAAGAAGAAAAACATAGGGCGGATGAAGACTCGACACTGTCGCACATTCAAATTTGTACATCTTTTGTTTAAGAAAAATGAACAAAACTAAGGATGTTTGTAATTAAATCCTCGCTCTCCATTTACCCTAAAACCTGTCAAACATATACACTAGAGCGTATCACCTTACAGGCACCAGAAAAAAAGTGCGACGTACACCAGCGAATATAAACTGTTGTTCCAAGGGTTTTTTCGTCATATTTTCGGTATTTACAGTCCGATCTTAAAGTTTGATATAGCGAATTTTTTGTCTCAGGGAGGCCAATATTTTTGCTCTTAGGTCCATTGACCTCAAGTGTACCGTTCTAGTACTTACCCCCCAAATCTCATTTCCTACCACCCTAATGTTACACCCTAATGTTAGAAATTTATAGCTCGCGAAAAATCATAAAACTTTTGCTAAGAAAGTATTTCGATAATTACAGCACAACTATTAAAAAAATGATTTTATAAATTCATTGTTGCAGACAGTAGGGGTCACCTTTTTAAATTTATCATAACTTCAGTATTTACATTTAGATATTAAAGTACGATATATCGGTGTATTTGTCTGTGGCAGACCAATCTTTTTTAATTCAAAAGTCTTTGACCTCAATTAGCGTAACGTACTTTTTCCATCCTGAGAATGTTTTGTTATTGATGATAACAGACGAAGATACGATAGTGCGTTCAGATGGCTATACTAAAATTTTATTAGCCCGTAATAATGCAACTGGATGCATTCGTTAAATGTTCGGTCCACAAGTTGTTCATTTTATAAACTTCGAAGGTTGAGTCATACTTCGATATGATCAATTGGAATAAATTGGAGTTGACAGAGCCGCCATGCTTGCAGTTCTATACCCAAGGGCATCTGGAAGCATTACAATGTTCGCAAGATGTATTACCAGGTAAGAAAAAAAATATCTTCATTTGATAGTTTTCTTTGCTGAACCTAATTATTTTCACAGCTTATCCATTTCATTCGCAAAACACGCGTTTTGTTCATATAACATAGTACAAGAATCTGTCATGGCGGTCACCGACGAGCAACGCATGGCCCAAACTCGAGAGCCGACAAAACTTTAGCCAACTTGAATCACGTCGAGATAGGATCGACTAAAATTTATATTATTTTACTTTGCTTTATTTCTTAGCTTATTCCTTGTTGTATAATTTGAGGTATGATGTAAGGTTACTTGAGGTCAAAGACTTTTGAATTAAAAAAAAGTATCCTACCACAGGCAAACACATCGATATATCATACTCTAACATCTGAATTTAAATATTGAATCTATGACAAATTTAAAAAGGTGACCCATACGGTCTGCAACAGTGAATTTAAAAAAGCATTTTTTAAATAGATGTGCTGTAATTATCGAAATACTTTCTTAGTAAAAGTCTTATGATTTTTCGCGAGCTATAAATTTCTAACATTAGGGTGACACATTAGAGTGGTAGGAAATGAGATTTGGGGGGTAAGTACTAGAATGGTACACTTGAGGTCAATGGACCTAAGAGCAAATATATTGGCCTCCCTGAGGCTATATCAAACTTTAAGATCGGATGTTAATACCGAAGATATGACGAAAAAACTAAAAAGGCGAAAAATTAAAATTTTTTTTGAAATGTCCTTGGAACAATACTTTATATTCGCTGGTGTACGGAGAACTTTTTTTGTGATACGGTCTAATATACACGTTTTTATGTTATACAAAAAATTATTATAAACAATCCTAATGAAAAAAATCATAATATTTTAGGTGCTACATTTTCAAGTGCACCACCACGACAATAACTCGAGTAAAGATCCACTGGTTCAGATAACAGTGGTAATATTTTATCATATTAAGATCTGGCATTGACCACTTATAAAAATGTACACTAGTTTAAGCAGAAATTTGTAATATTTTGTAACATTGTTTACCGCTGGGATTTATTCTTTTTATCGCAATTAAAAGATTCCATAGATTACTACAACCAAGTTTCGGTTACTTTTCGTTAAGAATTTAATTGATCCCATAACGCCTCAGTGTTGCAACAATTGATTAGATAATTGTCTACGTAAAATCACCGCATATTTTTTCCATCCGAATTTAATTGGGAAATGTGTTTAATGCCCTTAACTACATAAACGGTGTGATAATTTGTTAACTGGCCTCACGTTTCAGTGCCCTCCCCAGCACCATGACTCGAGCAAATATATTTTTCAATTGTACACACTCGTAATATCCTCTAAATCTCCGGTCAAACAAACATTGCTCTCTACCGTTGTTGTCCGATATTGCAAAAGTAGGGGGGAGGGGTATGGGATTTATTTTTTGTTAAAAAATAGGGCCAATAAGATTGATACTTGCTCTAGACATTTAGTACGCCCGAGGGAATGATCGGGGGGGTGGCTGACAGTGTTGAATCATGCTGATGTTTGGGTTTCACTGTTGTCCAAGTTCATGTCCCCATCGTTGTACTACGTTTTGTTGACTCATACTTTACGTTACGTTAAGTTTTTTGTTTTGTTTTTCATCACTTTGTTTTGTGTTTACAGGACACAAAATTTGGCTGATTCATCTGCACAAGGACCTCCCAGCCTGATGATGCCTTTCCATCAATTCACTTCATTCCCGTTGTCGTTGTCGTTTTCGCATTCTCATTTCCGTTGCTCCATGATTTTAGGGGATTCCGCTCATGGTCATGTTAAAGACCAATAAGGGGGATATAATAAATACTGTTAATTTTCTATAATTTGTCAACTTTAATGACAGGAGGTCAAAAGGGCAATAGAGGTGTCGGTGATAAGACTACAGCCTCAGGGCAATTTGTTAGGATTATCACGGCTCAGACGTAGATGCGTCAAGGTGTGAGAGGTGAATATAAATGTGTCAGCTTTTATTTACAAAAAATATACGTGCAGATTAAGTGGAGTGGGCTTGCAACAAATGAGGTTTGCGATTTTGGTTTAATTGTCTGTGTTCGTGGTGCTTTTCATAAGTGGACATTTATTGTAATATTTAATATAATCTAAATATATCCAACAGGAGTTTTAGCAATTTTTCAAATTAATAATTTTATATATTGTTGAATGTTCAACGATATTGTCATATCTCAATCTGTAGCTGTGATGACAGAACTTGCATGGTCAGAATGCTGTATGATAAAGAAACAAAAACTGCGGATAAGAATATTGATTATTAAAATACAGATGTTATAAACATTTTAGTCTAATTGTCGAATTTCAATTTAAAAAGGAAGTCAGAAAATGAACTTAAGTTTTTAATAAACACAGGATCAGATAAAATCCATGTCGAACTAATTTACATTGAACATAAATGAAGAGCAGCTTCTTTGGTGTAGAAAACATTTAAATTATATTGAAATATGCAATTGCGGCATTATACACAATACGGATATCTAAAAACTTTCGATGGACCCATAATGTATATGTATATCTTGGACAAATTAACAGGTTTTTAAATGTACTCAATTCTTTTACCTATTCTTCTACATAATCTAAACCCACTGATAGAATCAGACAAATACGGCCGATGATGGCGCCTTTATCTTATTTATACATCGCCCCTTAGGGATTATTGTATATTTCGTAAATATTTATGGATCATCTTGGAACTTTTCAAGTTATAATACTTCAACGAATGGTTGGCGGGTATTTTTCCCCTTGTGCTGACTCCAGCAGAGTTTCCACAATGTTAGCGCACACTCAGATTTAAGATTGAAAATGGCAAACACGGGGTCACACTTCTGGTACCTCCTATACAAGTTGACATAGTTTTCAAGTATCAATCGCCTATTATTATGATGAAACCTATGTGAAGCTTAAAAGCTTTTTCCAGGTAGGTACAATTATTATGATGAAACCTATGTGAAGCTTAAAAGCTTTTTCCAGGTAGGTAAAATCTAGCGGTTTATACCACCCCTTATGCTACCACCCAAACAAATGACCACTTTGTGACGGTCTGACTAAAAAATAAAAATTGACTTCATCACACTGCCAGTTGTATGAGCTCCATAGAATTTGAGTCTAGTACGTTAAAATCTGTCAGTTTAAGTAACTGGTAGAGTTAGAGAAAATTCCGAAATCCGACCGTTTTCCCCATAACTTCATAGTTCATACTTATAAATACAGTCGAGTACGTTTATAACGAACACCGTTTTAAACGAACTTTCACTTATAGCGAACACTTTTTCTGGTCCCAACGGTTTTTCTTCATTTCTTCAAATAAATCTTTACTGTTGTAGCGAACATCGTTATAGCGAACTTTACGTATAACGAACAAAATGTGTTGTCCCATTTTCCAGTTTTCATACATTTCTTGACGGTTATAACGAACTCCCTACAATATTCTTAATTATTTCAGCAACGGTAACGTAATTTCTTTCAAACAAATACTGAAATGTTATTCTGTTGTTTTTATTCCTGAAGATTTGTTAGATTAATTTTAAAGTTGACTGATCTCATTATTTTAATGTAATAAAATACTGTTAAAAAATAAAAAAAACTAATAAAAATAACAAAAATAATTGTGAGTTTATTTTCTTATTCCTCGGATATAACGACTTTCGCATATAACGAACTTAAATGCCTAGTCCCTGGCAGTTCGCTATAACCGTACTCGACTGTAATACACATTTGCGAATTAAGCCCTGCGTTGTTATACCCTCACCTTATGGGTAGGAGGGTATATATTACTTGACACGACCTAAAAGTGTACCACATAGAAGGGGTCGATTCATGACTTTTTAAATCATTTGAGCCATGTCCGTCTGTCTGTCCGGCCGATACGCACGATAACTTTTGAATGACGTAACCAATTGTTTTGAAACTTGGAATAGATTAATATTTTCCTGAAACTACTAACGGTATTGCAAATGGGCTACATGGCCATGACCCTCCTGGTACCTCCCATATAAACTTTAGAAATCAAGTAATAATATCAATATACCCAACGCTATCGTGCTCAAATTCTGTATATAACAGGATAAAGTTTTTGAGAAAAAATTCGAAGTCTAGCCAAGCCCCTTCTGATACCTTCCATACAAATGTATCACTCCGCCCACTTTAGAAATCGAGTAATAATATCAATACACCCAACGCGAACGTACCCAAATTCTGTATTTTGTTAAGCTAAAAGCTAGTGTTTTGGAAGTCTAGACACGCCCCTTCCGGTACCTCCTATACAAATGCACCATTTCGCCCACTTTTGAAACCGAGTGATAATAACAATACACGCAACGCGGCAGTGTACTAATTCTCTATTTTGTAAAGAAAATATTACTTTTTACTGAGGGTGAGGGTATATGTAAGTTGGTTTACTAGACTAACACTTTATTACTTGTTTTATTTACAACTTTCAATAATTCCTACATTACTTGGTAAATTCATCATTTGTGATCATTTTGTGTTTAATTATCATGTAATGACAATTTAAGCATACTTTCTTATACATCTAATCATATTATTTATTTTTTTTTTAATAATTGTTGGGACCATAGTTACAAAAACGTTCAACTTACGTATTTCGTATGAAACATTGATCTCAATACCAGCCTCAAGTCAGCTCATAAAGGGAGCGTAAGTAACATCTACAATTTCTGTACATACAATCGTAAAAACATATCTAACTCGGAAATTTGGAATAGAAATTCTGAGTTTAAATTGCTAAATGCCAGCTATAATTTCCAAAATTTCAAATCTAATAGCATTTAAATGAGATTTTATTGTATTCAAATTTAGTTTTTTGTTTTCAAATACATATTTAAATATCTTGCTCTGATGCGCTTCAAATTTATAACCATGTGATACATCAATTTGATGTCCTTTAAACTTATTAAATCTTATAATTTATGTTTGTTTCCTTGTCTATTTCAATTTCATTGTTATCATTTATTTAAGTTTATTTCTATAGAACTCAAATGCCAGATCGTAATTGGGTCAACAAAATAAATTGGGTTTGATTAAGAGGAAACGTCGTGGTAAAAAATTTTTACACAATTTTAGCGCACATAGAAATCACATTGTCTCTTTTAGAAAGTTTACACTTTCAATTGGTTTCCCAAAATGAAACTGCGAAGAAACATAATTTAAGGAATAAAAACCCATAGCACTGATATTAAAGAAGAAGACAAAGAAAGAATAAAATCAAATTAACAATTCGGTTACCATGACACAAAAAGGATGAATAAAATTCTGTCAACTGAGCCTAAATAGTAGAAATGTGCCGTAAAAACGGTTAGGACGAATTTTGAGTACCCTAGGTACGTAAGTCGAAAATAGAGAAAATAAGTTAACGGGAGCATAATTGTATGAATAAATAAACATATATATTAAAAATACAATACATTCCCTAATGTATGCTCCACTTGCCAAATTGATCAACTCCATTTAACAAAAAGCTAGCATTGCATTTTAAAACAATTGTTAAATTATTTAAGTTTAACCATAACCAAATATTACATCCGCCCATGAATTTTATTTAGAATGTGGTCATTACCGTTTCTAAAGAATGTTAATATAATATTATACATACTAGGTAATCTCAATAATTTTAAAATATTGGAATACGGTTACTTTATGCTAAATTTACAAAAAACTACAAACGTTTCAAATTAAAAACAAAGTACTAGTGTTTTTGGGTGCGACGGTAGACCAGAAGACATTTAAAAATTATTTATTTATTAACTTTATTGGGAGTAATATCATATGAAATATAGTCTACATATTTGGGAATTGATTTTTTTTATTGACTTGGATTCCCCCAGCAGTGCTGTTAATGGGCGTAGAGAAGCCAATGAATTTGGCTCCTTCACAATAGTGATATGTTCTTCATTTACAACCACTTTTGGCGTTAGAAATCGAGTAATAATATCAATACACCCAACGGGATCGTACCCAAATCTGTATTTAGTATATCTTTAACAGGATAAAGTTTTGGAAAAAAAAATTAGAAGTCTAGCCACTCCCCTTCTGGTACCTCCCATACAAATGTACCTTTCCGCCCACTATGGAGATGGAGTAATAATATCAATAAATCCAACGTGATCGTACCCAAATTCTTTATTTAGAAATGCTTTAACAGGATAAAGTTTTTGAGATAAAAATTGGAAGTCTAGCCACGCCCCTTCTTGTACCTCCCACACAAATGTACCTTTCCGCCCACTTTAAAGATGGAGTAAAAATATCAATAAATACAACGCTATCGTATCCAAATTCTTTATTTGGTAAAGCTATAGCAGAATACAGTATTGGAGAAAAAACTGGAAGTCGAGGCACGCCCCATCTAATAACTCCCACACCCATCTGGTACTGCCCACTTTATAAAACGATTAATATAATTAAAAGATCTAACGCAATCGTGCCCAAAATCTGTATTTAGTAAATTGTTATGCAGGGTAAAATTTTTGAGAAGAAAACGGGAACTCTAGCCACGCCCCGTCAGGTACCTCCTATACAAATGTACAACTCCGCCTCCTTTAGGGATGGAGTAATAATATCAATACACTCGACACGATCATGCCCAAATTCTGTATTTTGTTAAGCTATAACAGGACAAAGTTTTTGAGACAAAAACTGGAAGTCTAGCCACGCCCCTTATGGTACCTCCAGTACAAATGTACCACACCGCCCACTTTAGAGATCGAGTAATAATATCAATAGAATAGAAAATTTGTTGTAAGGTTGAGAGTATGCGGAAGTCGGTTTACCCGACTGAAACATTCTTACTGGTTTTTATTAAAAATCGATTGATTTCAATAGCTAAAGACTGCTATTATCTTATATTGGATGATGGTATTTATCAGTCAGTTTATCTGACTGAAATTTCTTTACTGGTTTTCATTGTACTTTAATGGATATTTAACAATTTTATAATAATCATCCAAAAGCTTATCCAAACGTTTACGAACCGCTGTTGCAGATATAATTGGAACTCCTGAGTGCTGCCACAAAAGACTAACACTTCTAAAAACTTCTTGTTTAATAGCACCCAGCTTTCGGTTTCGGTCAGAGTTACATCGCGCTTCGTCGGCAATTTAGTGTTGTGCAATTCACAGATATTAAAAGATATTTTTTAGTTTTTTTTTTTAACGTTTTATATTTAAAATAAACAAAACCGAATTAATTATTTAAAAAAAGTATAGACGTAACACGTATTACGGTAACAGTTATTGCACTGGTACACAGAATATCACTGTCAAAATAAAGTAAGAGAGAGATGTAACGGTATAATATACACATCTATATATCATACTTTAATATCTGAATGTAAATACTGAAGCTATGACAAATTTAAAAAGGTGACCCCTACGATCTTGAACAATGAATTTATAAAAGCATTATTTAAATAGTTGTGCTGTAATTGTCGAAATACTATTTTCGCAAAAGTTTTATGATTTTTCGCGAGCTATAAATTTACACTTGAGGTCAATGGACCTAAGAGCAAAAATATTGGCCTTCCCTGAGACAAGAAATCAAGCTTATATCAAGCTTTAAGATCGGACTGTTAATGTGGAAGATATAACGAACAAAACTAAAAAGGCGATTCCAAAATTTTTTTTTTAAATGTCCTTGGAACAATGCTTTATATGCGCTGGTGTACGGAGAACTTTTTTTTGTGCCTCATCTTTGTCTTCCCCGACCGAAGACAAAGATGAGGGCTTAAAAGATGCACTCTATAGGCGCCTGGATGAAATATATGACTGCTGCCCTGGAAGGGAGGAAGAGAAGATGCTCATGGTTCAGATTGCGGGACATTACTGCGGCCTTTTCAAACATTGAGAACAACGAACAAAGAATGCGTGAACGTTTAGAACTATAACTTTGAAGTGGTAAATGATTTCGTCTACCTTGGCTTCGCCGTAAACAAAAATAATAATGCCAGCCTATGCGCTAAGCAAGCGATCTTTGTTCTCGAAAACAAAGATCCAACTGTACCAGTCACTGATCTGACATGTCTTGCTCTACAGCGCAGTAATCGCTGTATGTGCTAAAAATTATACAAAATATTGAAGCAAAGCTTATACGTCAACACGAAACTTATTTCTTTGTTGCTCATCTTGGTTTGTCAAAAGAAAATTCCGAATTTTGTTATATTTTTTAAAGAAGATAGATTTGCAGGTTGACAAGATTTTATGAATGTAAATAACATTTCTTTTGCCAACATTTTTCTTTGATACAGTTACGAAAATTGTAAACCATTTGTTTTCTCATTCGTTTTTGCAATATCGCTTACTTCGCTCGTTTCTTCAAAAGAAACTGTCTTAAAGGGTAGGAGGGTGTATATATAATTTTATATGACCCGAATTATTTTGAAACTTTGCATGGGTTTATATTTCCTAAAACTACTTACGGGAATGCATATGGGCTACATTGCCACACAGTTCTATGAAACTGTGTTCAAAAATACACAGTGCAACACATAAATTGTATATACCGAAACTATAAATTGTTTTTTTTTTTTTTTTTTTTTTTTTTTTTAATTTCTTTTATTAGACAATTTTATAATAATTATACAATCAAATTTGTGCCTCAGCGCCTCTTGGGCATTATTGAGGCTAGTTGGTAACAAAAAAAAAATCTCTTATTATTAAATTACTTTACAATTTTAAGTATTTGAATAATACAAAAATAAAAGTAAAAAGCAAAAATATAAAAAAAAATAATAATTAAATATAATTAATAATTAAAAAAAAAAATAAATACATTTTATTTACAATAACAGTATTTCATACAGTTACAATTAAAAAAGAAGTATCCCCAAAGGACTTGGCCCCACCACAACGAAACATTTTTTTATGGATACTCCAATAGTTTCACCCCAACACGATTTTTTGACCATTTTTACGGAGTCCATATTTCATAAACCGTTCGGAATTTTTTCTTTTTGTCTTCGGCAAAGTTGTAGATCTAAACCAGAGCAAAAAAAGCCTCAAATAGACCAAAAATTGCAAAAATATGAGAAAAAAGGATATTTTTCTAATGAAAAAACTGTACTATTCTTTTCATTATAAGCGCTTTTGATCTCATTTGTGCCTACGATCTATTTTTTATGGCGTTTATTTTAAAACATGGCAAAAGTGCAGAATATGGGGCGGGAGCCCAAAAAACAAAAAATGCCACCCCCCCAAATACGCCCCAAAATACGAAAATCGATGTAAAAGTTTGCGCCAAGGCCCGGGGGTGGGCAAAAAAAAGGGCCCCTTGGGCTCTATGATGACCCCCTATGTGTGGGTACTCAAATGAAAGATATTTTCGAGACGAATCCAACGATGTTATTTTAAAGTTCCTACGAGTCTCCTGGACGAGTAAGAGCCATTTAAATTTCCGGGATATACCAAAAAAAAAAATTGAAAAAATGTGAAAAAATCATGGAAAAAGTTAAGGAAATAAATTGAAAAATTCAAAAAAAAAATAGAAAATCTAAAAACCGCGCGATTTTTTTTTAAAAAAATATTTTTTTGAAATACCCCGTAAAAAATTAAAAAAAATCATGGAAAATTAGAATATATTAAGGAAATGAATTGAAAAATTCCATAGAAAAATTAAATGTCATCAAAAATGTGTGAAAATTTTAAATTTTTTTGAATTTTTTAAGATTTTGGAAGGAAAATTTCAAGAAATATTTAAAAAAATTTAAGAATAAGTCCAAAGAGAAATTTTTGAAAGAAGAAAATTGATTAAAAAAGGGTAAAAGTGGGAAAAAGTAAGAAAAATTTGAAAAATATTTTAAAAAATATATCCCTTTAAAAAATTATTGGTATTTTATAATAGCGCGATTTTTTTAAAAATAATTTTTTTTTGGTATATCCCGAAAATTCAAATGGCTCATAACTCGGTCCAGGAGACCCGTAGGAACCTACCTGGGGGGTCATCATAGAACCGAAAGGGGCCCCTTTTTTGACCCCCCGGGCCACATGGGCCTGAGCGACAACTTTGACCTACCATTCCGATGTTTGGGGACCAAGACGAAGACAATGGCATATTTTTTTTTAATCGAGCTTTCGCCCCATATTCTGCACTTCAGCCTAAAACATTTCAATCTACCAAAAAAATTAAAAAAATATATAAAAAATCGCAATTGATTTTTGCCAAACATTGAAAGCAAAAATTTTAAAAAAAAATTTCCGATAATTTTTAAGAATTTTTAAGAATTTCTCAAAAATTTCAAATGATCAGAATTCTCCAATTTTTGCCTTTAGAAAAATGTTGGAAAAATAAAAAAATACTTAATGAATTTTGGCACGCTTTTGGGAAAATATTGCAAAACAAATTTTAAATTTGAAAAGTCAGCATTTCTAAAAGGCTTAATGGAAGTGTTCTAAATTTAGTGGTATTTTCAAAAATTTTATTTTTCATCAAATGGCCGAGTTATTACTAAAACATTAAGAAAATCGATGAAAAATGTAAAATTTTGCATTTTGTATAGTTGATACTATATATAAGTTAGAAACAGTGCTGCTATGGATGTGATAATATTACCTTGTTTTTTTTTTCAATCGGGCCCACTGTGCACCGTATCAATAAATGAATAAAGTGTAGAACATTTATAGCAAATGTAAAGAACTAACGGACCCTCATTGACTTTCGCATGATCAACATTAGATTACATTTTGAAAATGAACATTCATTTTATTTGTAATGTTGCCTGAAACAACAAACACAATATTCTATCATTGCCTAACTGCCGACAGTTACAAATGGAATGACTTGTACATTATGACTTTCCCTTTGTGCTATAGCGTCATCGATGGCTTTGAGACTAAAAGTGAAAAGAAAATATGTACATGCAACAACAATAAAAAAACAACAACACAGAAAAACGCTAAGAGAAAACAAAAGCATAAAATAAATACAAGTACCTTTGGTTGCTGCTGCGGTTCAGCATGGGGTGGTGATGCTCGGAAAAGTCGACACAGACACAGTGACAAAAGAAACTAAAAGTTCCACCAAACAAACTTTCTGTTGCTGCACTCATTTCGTTTGTTTTGTGAATTTTTGCATGTGTTTTTCTGTTGCCTCAGTTCCTCCTCATACAACATTTTAAATGAGAATTTTATTAATTTATCATCGTAGGACAACAACGGCAATGGGTATAGAGTTCTCGTACTACGGTTGTGTATATCTGCAGTATAAGGGGACCACCGATACATATAAAGGAAACCAAACACCAGGAGCAGAAAACAGCAACATTTAATAAACACCAGCAATGACAACTACAGAGAGTTAAAGTTAAGGCAAAAGCGCATTACTTAGAGCAGTTGAATTGGTGTTGTTCCTTTCCATGTATCCTTGACCTACTTTAGTGCTTAGATGGAATTGTTGTCGCAGAACCATTTTTTCTCCACTCGTTCCCTTTGCAAATTGGTATGATAATTAGAAATATGAGTTAAGCAAGGCGATTATTTACACAAAATTGGAATGCGTTTGTTTTAGTTGTTATCTGAAGTTACTTTTTTCTGGAACAGGATTTCATTGCCAGTTTTGGATAAAAAACTAAGAATATGGTTGGACTAACTGCAATTGAGTTCGCTTATTTAGGTATTTCTTCAAATGAATCATAACATTGATTAATATATATTTTTTAAAAAATACTCTCATCCCAAAGGGATAATATTGATAAGGCGCAAATGTTAAGTTAATTATGTTCACAATAAATTGCTGTCCTATAAATTATTTAATAGAGGGATTACGTTAGGTTGGGTTAAGGAGTGTGACATGCTGCAAACAAAGCACTACAGCCGGTGATCTGTTGCCATATATTGAGGAACCTATTAAAAGCAGGCGACGCATAAATTTCAACTGCTCACTTACTACATATGATCCTGATTGAGTTACGTGAAAAAAATTCCAACATTTTGCCAAAAAGGTCGGCGAAAAAATATTTGTTCGCTTTTCTACGATTCAGGATATATTTCAAACCGAATTATGAAAAAAAGTATTATGAAGTTGCAATCGCTTCTGAAATATTGGCTCTCACAAATATCCACTCAACACCTGCAAATTTGAAAATGACAACAGTAATACTCTGAATACAGGTACCTCAGGGAAAATCCTTTAAGCAATCTTCATAATTTTGGAGACACTAACATACGATTGTGCACGATTTGCAGAACCACTGTCTCACTGTGTGACATACGTAAGGTAGAGCTCGATGTCGTAATAATGTCCCTCCTGCTGCTGCTGTTGTCGTAAGGTAGAGCTCGTTAATTTTACCTACAGTTGAACTTCTCTTTAATGTAGTCACTGGGGATCACCGATTTCTACGTTATAGAGAAGTTCGAATAGAGAAACAACAGATTTTTTGGTTGTATACATAAACACTAGCATTTTTTATTTAGTTGCTATTTCGATGCATACAAATTTATATAAACTTTGAAACATATTTAATATGAAAGAACGATGTTATTCTCGTTTGGCTTAATCTTTTAAATTTCTCTTCAAAAAATTCGCTATGGAGATGTTTTTTGGTACATAAAACACCAGCTGTGTTGTTAAAAAAGCTTTGTTGTAGAGAAAACTACGTTATAGAGAAAAATCATTATACATATAAAGGTAAATAAGTGCTCATGAAAAAAATTCGTAATAGAGAGAAATTTTCTATTGGGAAGTTCGTTATAGAGAAGTACGTTTTATCGAAATTCGAAAAATCCCATATAAGGAACAACTTACTCAATTGTTGCTGTTGTTGTCAGGCATATTTCCTAGTGGTTGTTGTCGCCTTTACTTCTTTTCATATTAGACTCTTAGAACAACAACAGTGTTAGCCTAAGGTATGGAGGTATGTAAAGGATAGAGAAGTCTATTTTGTAAAAAATATTTAAATTTGTATTCTACATTGTGCTTCATTGCATCTTCTTGCTTCTTGGTTATGTCGCGTTTTTCTGGGTTCTCACATTTGCCGGCAAGTGACAACATTTTAAATTAAGCCAAAAGGCACAGATGTTTTGCATGTTTTGTTTTCCCAGTTGTTGTTGCTGCATGCAACATTTATATGGAAGAACAATCGCAAATGACTAAATTGGCCTGACCATGTGACAGACTATATCATGCAAATGGACAACAACAATACAATCAGCCTGAGTTGCTTTTTGGTGCGGAAATTGGTGAACTGAGACAACAAAAGCAACTGCCATGGATTCGAATTAGTAGAAACAATTGATGGGAGTTACCATGACAACAGTTTGTACACTTACATATATCGGAGCGTGTTTCAAAAAGATTTTAAACAGAAAACTGTTCTCTTGCCACTTATCCGAGCATAATGTCCGAAGTTGTTTTCAATACCATAAACTTGAACTAAAACTTGTAAAGAACATTCGTACAAAGTTGTATAGAGTTTCATCTGAGTGCATACTCAAGGACACAAGAATTACATCAAGTGTGAAGGCATTAGAAGTATGGATAAAAGTTACCGTTGAACAGAGAGGTGGATTTTATATTTAAAATAGTAAAGCGTTTAACCAATTTGTGCGTTGCGGACGCACGCATTTGTCTACAAATAACACAGTGCGACAAAAAAAAACAAATATCTGGGAAAAGATGATGACTGACAAGGCATGAGGCTAAAGTAGTATTAACTAATTAATATCTTTTACAGAGTCTGTATTTGTTAAAGTTTTTATTTCCGGTACTAACTATTCGAAATATAATTTTTGTGTATATACTAAGGATTCATTTTGTCGTAAGCTAATTTTCGACAACTTCACAATTCACCTCTTTTAGCTTATCCACACTATCAAAAAAAGCGTTAGCGTGATTTCGCATCAGTGTCATCGGCGTTTTTTATTTTCTGAAGAATAAGCGATTTCAACAGCGTAGCATTCCTTTTCCTTAATCCTTTCGATTAATACGCGCTATTTAGTTTATTCCATACTTCCTTGGATACTTCGTACCGTCATGTTTTTATAGCAATTTTAGTGAAATAATGATATTCCTAAAATTATAAGTCCGAAAAATTATGTCTTCTCTTAGTTAACTGAGTTTCAAAATTTTATTTTTTTACTGAGGGTAAGGGTATATATAAGTCGGGTTTCCCGACTAAAACTTTCTTACTGGTTTTAATTTTGATTTTGTTACGCAGCGTTTTAACCGATCAGACTCTTTCTTCGTCCGTCAAAAAAGTAATTTGGTCCACTTATTCTATGCTTAAAAGGGCAAAGGCGACATCCCGCTCTCCTAGGTCAACACGGGTATTAATATTAAAGGTCATACCAGCCTAATTTACCTAATTTAGCCTAATTTATTTGAAAAGATTGCATGACAGACTATCTGTTATCTGTAGCCTCTTGGCTTTAAATACTTACTTACTTAGCTGGTACTTCTATGCAATCCCAGTGGATTATATACCGCACGTAGACAAATATTATAAGCGCCTCGATCTTCTGCGCTTCTTCTCCTGTTAGTCACACCGAGTTCTGTAAGGTTCTCAGTAACCTGGTCTTTCCAACGGAGTTTAGGTCGCCCTCTTCTGCGCCGTCCATCGAGTTCATTGTCGAAGACTTTTCGAGCTGGAGCATTTTCGTCCATGCGTACAACATGACCTAGCCAACGCAACCGTTGCACCTTAATGCGTTTGACCACGTCAATGTCAGTGTACAGCTCGTACAGCTCATGATTCATACGACGCCGATACTCTCCGTTAACGATGATGGACCCATATATTTTACGGAGTATTTTTCTCTCGAATACCGCCAGAATCGATTCATCCGCTTGTGTCATAACCCAGGATTCTGAGCCATACATTAAGACAGGTAGAATTAGTATCTGGTATAGCTGGATTTTTGTTCGTCGAGAGAGGGCTCTGTCATTGAATCGCTTGCTTAGTCCGTAGTAGCATTTATTTGCAAGCAGGATTCTTCTCCGGATTTCTAGGCTGACATTATTTGCTTTGTTGATGGCGGAGCCTGGGTAGACAAAATTATCTACCACCTCGAAATTATAGTTGTCAACGTTCACGCAGTTTCCCAAACGAGTAGATTCTTTGTTCGTTGAAACTAATAACTTCGTTTTGTCCTCGTTCACCGTTAGGCCCATTTTCGCTGATTCCTTCTGGATACCTGAGAAGGCTGCAGTCACATCCCGCAGTTTTCGACCGATGATGTCTACGTCATCAGCGTACGCGAGTAGCATGTGGCTTGTGTTGAATATAGTGCCACTCGTGTTTACTGCAGCTTTTCTCATTATCATCTGGCTTTAAATGATTCTGTAAAATATTTGCAGTTGGAGATTTCGTGTTTAATCTCACGGATAGATATTTATAGATAATGAAAAATATGTGTTAAGATGACGTCCAGATTTCGAAAAATGTCACTCTTAGAAATTAAGGGTCAGCCTAAATAATTGTAGGTAACGTTTTTAATAGCAACGAGTGAACTATTTGTCCTCATGGATGCATCAGTAAATCGCCATGGAAGCGTCAGTGTATGTATGCGTATGTACAGAGAAGTGGAATATCCCTAGTAATACTATTTTCGAAGCGTTTAATATTGTAAGTGGCTTTGCGACGTGGCAGTG
The DNA here is from genome assembly GCA_964034835.1 of Muscina levida. Classification (NCBI taxonomy): domain Eukaryota; kingdom Metazoa; phylum Arthropoda; class Insecta; order Diptera; family Muscidae; genus Muscina; species Muscina levida. Next base: position 79,332,465 of record OZ035881.1, read on the forward strand.
CCGACAATGTTCCAACAAATGCAACATTTTAAGCACATGTCCTTCAAGCAATTAAGTTCAGTATTCATTTAACGGCCTCATAAAATATTCTCCCAAACACGACAACAACAAAAAATATGGACACGCACAGTAAAAAACATGTTGGCCTGTGCTCCTCGGCACAGAAGGCTACATTTGCGATGGTCGTTTTTAATAAAATAAAGGATATCGATGGCAACGTGTCTGCGGTGCTTTAATGCAATTGGAAAGGAGGATTTAACTCGCTGCAACATTTTCTCCTTACTGTGTTTCTAATTTATGAAATACTTTGGCTTTATTGCCAATTTTTTGCATGATGTGTCATTATGTATTGACCCAATTATCGAAGGAAAGTGATGAAATTTAAATTGTAGCTTACTCATAAGTATGAACTATGAACTTTGTTTGATTTAATAACTAATTCTACAAAAATAGACTTTTGAACTTTATAATTTATAAAATAACGGCCTTATTCATAAAAACTTATAAGAGGTTTATAAAGTATTTTTAAGCAAATTTCGAGAAAACAATATTCATAAACGATTTACATCTTCAATAAGTAAAAGAAGGGTTGTCTCCACTTTAAGCATGCTATAACTTGACGTTTGTACAATTTATTCTATATTCATGAATTTGAGATCTTTATTTTGAGTTTTCAGGCATTTTTCCTATTGGAAAGAGTTCTTGCATTTATTAATTTTGTAGGAAATTTTCTTCTTAATCATTGCGCATATAGAAAAGTATCTAAATAGACACTTTTCATTCATGAATATTATTTTGAAAAATATTTCTCAAAAATTCTTCAAAAATAATTTATAAATAATGAAATAATATTCGTGATGTATAAACAATCAAAATAAGGAAAAAATGTAATCGGTATCCGAATATTATTTCAACATAAGGAAAAGAAAATACAATTTTTTAATACAATTTTTACTTTAACGTCTTTCTTATCGTCATGAGAATCGTAGTCAATGAAAAATTGAGCTACAATAATGCTCGTAGTTATTATAAGTGGAAATACATATTTGGTATCCGACTATATAGCTTTTGTATCCGATTATAAAGCTCTTTTTATACATCAATAACCACCAATAACAGTCGGCGTTGCACCGGAACACATTAGGCTAAAGGACTGATAACAAACGTTTATGAATACAATTTCTTATTAAAGTTTTTTTAGAGCAAAAGAATACTTTATCTAGAGAACGCTTCATAACCACTTTAGAAATTTTTTATGAATAAGGCCGTAAATATATATGACTATCTTTATCACCAATCTTTCGGGATAATTGTACAACAAAACCAGTAAGAAAGTTTCAGTTGGGCAACCCGACTTACATATACCATCACCCTCAGTACAACAAAAAATTTTCTATTATACTGATATTATAACTTGATTTCTAAAGTAGGCGGAGTGGTACATGTGTATGGGAGGTACCAGAAGGGGCGTGTCTAGACTTTCAGATTATTTCTCCAAAACTTTATCCTGTTATAGCTTTACTAAATTCAGAATTTGGGCACGATCGTGTCGAGTGTATTGATATTATTTCTCCATCTTTAGTGGGCGAAGTGTCGCATTTGTATGGGAGGTACCAGAAGGGGCGTGTCTAAACTTCCAGATTTCTTCTCTAAAACTTGTTTCTGCTTGAACTTTACTAAATACAGAATTTGGGCAAGATCGCGTTAGGTATATTTATAATATTAATCGATTTCTAAAGTTGGCGGTTATAGATGTGTATGGGAGGTACCATATGGGGCGTGGCTAAACTTCCAATTTTTTTTCTCAAAACTGTATCCTGCTATAGGTTTACTAAAAAAAAGAATTTGGGTACGATCGCGTTGGATTTATTGATATTATTACTCGATTTCTAAAGTGGGCGGAATGTTGTATTTGTATGTGAGGTACCAGAAGGGGCGGGTCATGTAGCCCATTTGCAATACCGTAAGTAGTTTTGGGGAAATATTAACTCGTGCAAAATTTCAAAACATTTGGTTGCGTCTTTCTATAAGTTATCGTGCGAACCAGCCGGACAGCCAGACAGACCGTCACGGCTCAAATGACTTAAAAAATCATGAATCGAATTTGGTTCAAAGGAACCTAGGGTTTAAAGGGACTCCTTCTATGTGTTACACTTTTGGGTCGTATCAAATGATACATTCAGCAGGAAGCGTTTAACCGTTTTAAGTATCTTTGAACATAGTATGATTCATGACTGTTAATATCCGTTGAGCTATGTCCATTTGCCAGACTGGCTGGTAGGCATGATAACTATCGTAAATGTTTATAAGATGAATATTTTTACAATTCGTTGCCCGGGATTATAATTGTGTTATATCGTCGTACGCGTGTCCAACGGGAGGATCTGATAGATTTTCCGAAACTGAGTAAAGAGCTTTTGAGGACAAATGCCAAATGCTTTTTAGCATATTTTTTTAAATTCATCGTTTTTCTCTTATTTTTAATTTCGAATTGAAGTTTCCTCAAGCTGGTTTGTGTTAAGTTCTATGTGGTGCAACCGTAAAGGAGCACGGTCGTGATGCTATTAATAATCCAAATTTTTGCAGCTTTGGAAGTGTTGTTTGCTCTCCAGATTTTGTAGAGCGATTTGAAAGCTAGTGTGAAAGTGCTGCCAAGATAGCAAAATGAATTCACTTATTCTATCATGACTTCATCAAGATCGATTGGGCTTATATTTTCGTGACCGATATGTATTAGCCTCGTTTTGTGTTTATTTATTTTAAGGCCTACTTTCGCTGCGTTCCGAGCAAGATGCTTGAGTTTGTTTGTATGTAACAATGGCGGCGTGCGATGAGCCAAATGTCATCCGCGTAATCAATAACATTTACGGCCTTACTCATAAAAAAATTTCTAAAGTGGATATGACGCGTTCTCTAGCTAAAGTATTCTTTTGCTCTAAAAAACCTTCAATAAGAAATAGTATTCATAAACGTTTGTTATCAGTCCTTTAGCCTAGTGTGTTCCGGTGGCAACGCCGACTGTTATTGGTCGTTAATGATGTATAAAAAGAGCTTTATAATCGGATACAAAAGCTTTATAATCGGATACCAAACATGTATTTTTACTTATAATAACTACGAACATTATTGTAACTCAATTTTTCATTGACTACGATTCTCATGACGATAAGAAAGACGTTAAAGTAAAAATTGTACAAAAAATTTTATTTTCTTTTCCTTATGTTGAAATAATATTCGGATACAGATTAAATTTTTTCCTTGTTTTGATTGTTTATACATCACGAATATTATTTCATTATTTACAAATTATTTTTGAAGAATTTTGGAGAAATATTTTTCAAAATGATATTCATAAATGAAAAGTGTCTATTTAGATACTTCTCTATGTGCGCAATGATAAAGAAGAAAATTTCCTACAAAATTAATACATGCAAGAACTCTTTCCAATAGGAAAAATGCCTGAATACGAAAGTTCTCAAATTCATGAATATTGAATAAAATGTACAAATGTCAAGTTATAGCTTGCTTTAAGTGGATACAACCCTACTTTAACTTATTGAAGATGTAAATCGTTTATGAATATTGTTTTCTCGAAATTTGCTTAAAAATGATTTTTAAACCTCTTATATGTTTTTATGAATAAGGCCGTTAGTATTTCAGATAAGTTCCATCGAATACCAGAGAAGTTTCTATGTGTGTCGGTTGCATTACTATATCTAATTAATTAAGGAATAGTTTTGGAGACAAAATACATCCCTGTCTCACGCAAGTTTCAATAGAGAAGGGACATTAAGGCCATTAAAGCTTACGGGTAACAATGTCGTACAATTCTAGAATCAGATTTATTATTTTTTCTAGAAAACCTTTGCAATATAGTAGAGCCAATAGAGCGTCTCTTGAAACGGTGTCGAAAGCACGTTCGAAATCGACAAATAGTAAGTATAGCGAGCTATTGAATTTCTGTGATTGCTCAGTAAATGTGCGCAACGTTGTTGTATGGTCCGTTGTTGTGTTGTGATATTTGCTATTTAATTTGATAAACAACTGAATAAATCGCTAAATAAAAGTTTTCGGACAAATCAGATTTAGATATTTTTCTAAAAATTAAAGGTGCATTACATTTTTTTTTAAATGTAGCCTTTTATAAGCTACTAGCTGACCCGGCAAACGTTGTTCTGCCATTCAACTTTGGACCCGGAAAACTTCGTCTCGCTCCTAAGGTAACGCCTTCATATAATAGTAAAACATAGATAATTCATGTTTTAATCTGATTTACTTAAATTTAATCGAAATCTGTGAAGAGCGATCTGATATACAATGTTTTTGATTTGTTTCCGGCGTAAAAACAAACAATGAAGACTCTTTGCCAACACGCAAACAGACAACGCACAGCTGACAGTGTGAAAAGCAGGGAAATTCGAGGTTGATTCCACAAATTTCCAACGATTGGCCTTACGATTTTTTGATTGTTATCGCAAATACCAATCGAATGGGGAGTTGAATTCGCTTGAATTGGAAGTGAAGATCGGTTGGAATAATAGAAATTCGAGGGATAATAACTTCCTCTCCTTTGAATTTGCCCTTGATGATCGTCGCTTTAATTACAATTTCGGATGATTCAGATTCCGCAAAATGATCATGGTCGATCCCACCTTCAGCTGCAAATTGTGCGTCGAACTTTCTGGCACATCTAGAGAGTTCAAAAATTCTGTCGAATAGTTGGTCGCCTCATTCTCGTTAAATCACCTCGAAAATTATTCATCGTTCGGTCATCTGCCTCCAAAGCTCTTTTATGCGCCATCGTGCATTCATTCCAAATAATGATTTAGCCTTCTAGCAACATTTTCGCTACACGTTGGCTTGTCAACTGTGAGAAGAAAGCGGAATGTGCAGTTCGACCGCCTTTCAAGTATTGAAGCAATACCAGAGGATGCAACAGCTAACTCAATTGCCATCTAGACAAAATTGTTGCCAGAATCAAAGAAATTACGAATGTCTTGCCTGTCCCACCGGGAGTATCGAGAAAGTAAATGCCTCCCGTTCCATCGTAAACAACCTTCATCAGCGAATCGCACACATTTATTTGCTCGGCATTTAAGGGCGGCACATTTGTTCGGACTCTTTCAGTCAGCTCAACTCGATCAAAGTCTTGCAATTCGCGATTGAATGCATCGAACGATTTGGCGCTGGTATTCCCAATTTCGACAGTAGACTGCCGCACATTAGCACGCACATGTCTTTGATCAAAAGATAATTTCAAGATCGGAATTGGATGTTGTCGTGCGAACTCTGCGCAAATATCGCTCGGGTTCGGCAGATGCAACGTGGCTATGATGATCGAAAAAAATGTACGAATTTGATTCGCTGGAGCAGAAACAGTTGTTGGCAAGATTCTCGAAGTGTGGCGACTGATTGAAACTAATAAAATTGAGACGCTCCGTTTCGACCTTAACGTTCATGTGAACGCAGTACTGTTGAAACAAACGGCGATATCTTAACAAATGATTGTCAACATCTTGTGAGCTAAACACTTTATCCGTTTCTTCTCCTGAAATACGAATTCGAACTTAAAGGTATAATGAAAAAGAATTGACGACCTTTCTTTCTATTGACCATCTTTAAATTGAGGTGATAGCCATTCTTTCCACCACAGAACATCAACGGGTATTGGAGTGAATCATATGACTGATGAGTCTCGTACACATGCCTAACTTGTCCACCATCCCGAAGCTTGAGAACAATATCGCGTGATTCCACATTCTCTCCAACAATCACCACTGCGACTTCATTTATAGTGGGAGCATTGAATTGTCTTACATGGCATCCAGAGGGTCTTTTGTGTGCTCTGATAATGCATAATGCATTGTATTCAATGCGGTTTTGAAAAATCGGACCAATGCATTATGCTTATGCAGAAGATTTTAAAATTGGTCGACCATTTCGCGTTTAATCCCTTAACATATAAAATTTCAAGCATCATAACGAATTTTCCATCCTTACGTCGTCTAAAATCATCAAATCCATTCTCAAAGTCATTTCGGAATGGCTATCCGAAATTTTTCACATTTACATCATTCATATTTATCAAAACACAATAAAATGTAAAATATCGTCGAAAAAAATTAAAATTTTTGGAATTTTTCCATAATTTTCCAACCAAAATTTTCTATTTTTCCAATCGAAAAGCCACAACGGTACAATTACACACAAAATGTTATACAAAAATTCAATTTGCTGTGCAAAATGTTTCGAAAAAATCCAAATTTTTCGAGTTTTCCACCGAGAATTTTTCTATTTTTCCATTCGGAAAGTCGTTTTGGAATAATTTCCCGAAATTTTACACTGTTACATCGTCCAAAATTATCAAATCATACGATAATATGCAAAATTTCGTTAAAAAAATGTAAAAATTTTCAACTTTTTTCCGGAATTTTCCAACAAAATTTTTCTTTTTTTCCATTCGAAAAGCCATTCGTAACAATTGCAAACAAAATTCCATACAAAAAAGAAATTTTCGATTTTTCCAATTTCCCGACTTTTCCGGAGCGTTTTCCCAAAATTTTCTTTCACATAAACATTCATCATCTTCATACCTCTGATAGTTCATGAGATACAGCCCTTTTGATTTTCAAGTTGTATGGGCGGTGCCACGCTCCTTTGTCCAATTGGACCGACTTGTAAATCTAAACCATCCGGGGCACCACCCAAACGCATACAAAAAAATTTATGCAAATCGGTCCAGCCGTTTAGGAGGAGTTCAGTCACAACACACGTACGGTAGAATTTTATATATAAAGAAGATTTATACATTTCCATCTACTAAACATCTGCCTAACGTCTACTTATATATATATTAGTTTTTTTTTTCACAAACTTTTTTATTTAATTAGTTTTTAGTGTTTTATTAGTTTCAGCCGATGGTTTCTCTATGGCATCATTTTTTTTAATGCTTATATTAAGTACATCACACATCTAAAAAATTTCTACCCAGAAACATAAAGTAGATTTTATCTTGTGATAATATAACTTATAGACGCTCAGAAAAAAACAAGCCCAATTGCATAAAGTCACATTCAAATATTAGCTGTGGCACAAAATGAAGGTAATTGTCTGAGCGCGGAATAATTCCTTTCCGGAATAAAAGCCTTAGGTGGGAATATTAAAATTCCGGGAGGACAATTCTAGGTCGAATTTTTTTAATGGCCCGATGAAATTTTGAGTTTAATCTAAAATAGAGTTTGAAATAGGCCATAAAAAACAATGTTTCTTATCGTTTTATTGCATTTTCGATACCAGATGTTTTCAATGAAATTTAACGAGGATTTTTTTGTGGAACTTTTTAACTATCTTTATCGACTCTTCACGTGACATATGTAAAATATTGGTCAGACAATTCTACATGGGGTGTCTATTTTCAAAGAACTGTGTTAACAACGACTTCAAAAACTGCGAGTACCTAGGTTTCTTACTGTTTTAGTGCATTTTCGATATCAGATGTATTTAATGAAATTTAACGAGGATTTTTTTGTGGAACATTGAGGTTCGCTGTCTCCATTTCTCAAGTGTTCTTTTCGTTCTTATTTCCAAAAACGTCAAAAAGGACCTCTAAATAAGACTTTGCTCCATTCAAAAGTTCTACAAAAATGCTTGTCAAAAGTCCTGTCGGCATTTTACTAACGTATCTAAGGCTTTCATTCGGCCTGTTACTAAACAAATGTTAGGTAAGTTTTCTGCAATTATATCTGTAAACTCATGTTAATTAAAAGTAAAAAATCTTGAATAATTTTTTAGCAAATGTTAATAAAAATCTTAATTTATATTGATATTTTTTAAGAAAATTAATCGGAATATTTTGTTTAAAACATGATTCCATAATATTTATTTATTTATTTACCTTTGTGTAAAAAGTTTTTTTAAAGGTACTAAAATAAATTGGACATACCTTGTACTTTAAAATTTGTAATTAAAAAAAAATATTTCTTAATAAATATTTTAAGATACTCTTTTTATGTTGTGACTTTTATGTTTTCAAAAAATCCGGTAATTCGAAAATCGATAATTTGTAAAAACCGGCTGACGGTTTTGAAATCATAACCTGATTTGTTGGTTTCCATTTTAGCTTTTGTATACTCTATCTGCAATGCTGTCCATGTATATTTTGCGATCGGAATGTGCAATGCATATTCATTTAGAGATTGCAGGCTTCGCATGTAAACGATCAGTTTTCAGACGTTTTGTGGTGTGCCACATAATCTTCAAGCCTAAAATCCCCAAACTCAAAATCTTCAGCCAAAAAATAAAATCCCAAAATCAAAATCCCAAACACTTTTTTGGAGAAAGTGTCCAAAATCCCCAAATTTTTTAATAAATAAACGATATTACCGATCATTAAAAACTCAAAAGATAAAGAATTTCAAAAAACAATGTTTGCTTTAAGCATAATTATGTTAGAGCAACAACAAAGAAAGCTGCCGATAAACACAACTCTAAATTTTGTTTTGTTTCTTTTACCTTTAGGGACAATTTTCCGTGCACTTAAAACTCAATTGAGGCTTGGCACCGTAGAATCAAAATAATTGTGGGAAAAATATATGGGGTTTATGAATTTATAGAAGAGATAGGAATAGAATTTATCGAAGTAATAGACAAAATACACTAGGTACCAGAAAAAAGAAAAAAAATATTGTGAATTATCATAACAAAATAAATAAAAGTTTTTGAACCTCGCCCTGATTTATATAAAATTACTTTTTTGGTATCTGTATCGCATAATATTTATTTTTTAATTAATAGCTGTATAAAATATTGTAAATTTATTTTGTGTAAATATTTTAATAGATAAATATTTTTGTTTTTCTTTTGTTGTCAATTTAAGTGTTCTAAATGGACTCTTATATTTAAATATTTCCATAATAAAAAGTAATTATACCATCAACCTTAGGGATGGGGGTATATATCATTTGATACGACCCAAAAGTGTAACACATAGAAGGAGTGACTTAACAGCCTAGGTTTCTTTGAACGAAATTCGATTCATGACTTTTTAAGTCGTTTGAGCCATGTCCGTTTGTCTGTCTGGCTGTCCGGCTGGTGCGCACGATAACTTTCGAAAGACGCAACTAAATGTTTTGAAATTTTGCACGAGTTAGTATTTTCCCAAAACTACTTACGGTATTGCAAATGGGCTACATGGCCCCACCCCTTCTGGTACCTCCCATACAAATACATTATTCCGCCCACTTTAGAAATCGAGTAATAATATCAATACACCCAACGCACAGTGGTTGCCGTTTCATACAAAGAGCGGCCAAAAATAGAAGGAGTTTTCATAGGTGAATAATATTTGGCACATCTCACAGTCTCTTTTAATGACACCAATTTCTAAAATTTGATTAAAATCTGTGAAAGGATTCAAGGACCTCTCTTAGATCCTGAAAATTTAAATTTCATAGTAGGCACACCAAAGTCATCATATCCATTGATTCCATCAATCTATGACTAAATCTAAAATTTGGTCAATGTCGGACAAGGATTCAAGGACTTCTCTTAGATCCTGAAAATTTAAATTTCATAGTAGGCGTACCAAAGTTGGCATATCCATTGATTCCATCAATCTATGACTAAATCTAAAATTTGGTCAATGTCGGACAAAGGATTCAAAGACCTCCCTTAGATCCTTAAAATTTAAATTTCATAATAGGCATACCAAAGTCGGTATATCCATTGATTTCATCAATCTATGACTAAATCTACAGTTTGGTTAATGTCGGACAAAGGATTCAAGGACCTCTCTTAGAGTACACAATCAAAAAATGACACTGAAAACGGTGAGGCCGCTATGTTCTATTGAAGATAACTCAACAATCCGCAAATTTCCGCAGCTGAAATTTACATCATATAATCTGTAAATATTGGGTAACATTTTGTAACAAATTTGGTTTTTAACTTCGATTGACTTCGCAACTAAAACTCTAAGTGAAATTTAAGTACACACGAGTTAGTACTGAAATAGGCACATATAATAAATTAATTTATAAAAAATAGACACAACATGCTGAAAAGTTTTTAATTATTTAAATAATAGTTAACACCTTTCTTTACAATATTTAATTCTTCCATTGTTTAAGCAATTTTTTTTAAAGAGGTTGTTACGTTTTATTTTGGACCTTCACTTGAAAGTTCCTTACGCTGCGAAACAAAATGATTTTCAAAGTCTGCCTTTGGCAGCTATTCTTTAAGAGGACAGGTGGAATAAAGCAAACACAAAAGCAATTTGAAAGAGCAAAATCTATAGTGAGATAGTGTTGTCACAGTATTACCCAGAATTTTGACTTATTTTTTTTATTTTTGGCCAATGGGGACGACCACTGAGCAACAGGATCGTACCCAAATTCTGTATTTAGTAAAGCTATAACAGGATAAAGTTTCTGAAAAAATTGGAGGTCTAGCAACGCCCCTTCTGGTACCCCCCATATAAATGTACCTTTCCGCCCACTTTAGAGATGGAGGAATAATATCAATAAATCCAACGCGATCGTAACCAAATTCTTTATTTAGTAAAGCTATAGCATGAGCAAGTTTTTAAGAAAAAAACTGGAAGTCTAGCCACGCCCAATCTGGTACCTCCCATACCCATCTGGTACCGATTATGTGCCCAAATTATGTGTTTAGTAAAGTTCAAGCAGGATAAAGTTTTGGAGAAAAATCTGGGAGTCTAGACACTCCCCTTCTGATACCTTCCACACAAATGTACCACTCCGCGCACTTTGAATATGGAGTAATAATATCAATATAATAGAAAATTTTTTGTTTTCTGAGGGTGAGGGTATATGTAAGTCGGGTTGGCCGACTGAAACTTTCTTATTGGCTTTTATTTCAATACCTATTACTAATTTCAGAATTCAGAAATAATGCCGAACCTAAAACCTCTAATTTTTGCGAGAAACCATTAAAATTATGTTAAAAAGTTCCCGAGATTTGGGGATTCTGCATTTGGGAATTTGTGTTTTGGGATTTTGATTTGGGATTCTATATAGGGTCCTGTATCAAATTGCATAATTTTTTGGGACAATATAAAAAAGTGTCTGTTTTAGATCTCTGCCAAATTTCAAGCCATTCTGTGCATCTTTGCTTAACAAACCGAAGAAAAAAATCATCGGGAAATACATCAATCCCGATTTCCGGGAAAATAACCGGGAATACCGTTTCCCGGGAAATGGGAAGCACTAATACTTATGTATGTGTATGTATGTGTAAACAGTTGATGCCTATTTGATATAATTCGTTTTTTTCATTATTAATATATTTCGTTCTTAAAAATTACTAGCTGGCCCGGCAGACTTCGTCCTGCCTTCAAATTATTGTAAAAGATGTTGAGTGCAGTTGAAATCTAATTCCGATTGGTTTATTACATCATTTTAAAGGGCGAGGTTTTCCCGGACAAATTCTGTACTTCATATATTTTAAAGATTATTATATATTATTGTAAGAATTGCTTAAATGGATCAGCAGTTTCGTCCATGATATGATGAAAACTTAATTATTGTTAGGCATATATTCTAAAACAAAGTTTTTATGCCAATTGACTGACATATAACATTCTTCGCTGGAGTAAGGATAACACTTTGTTCCTTTTTATCCCAAGGAGTACGAATTTCCAAAAATCCCTTCATTTGGTTCAACAACCCTATTTACCGTTTGTTCTGGGTGATAGCAACAGTTTTTTTTCCATTTTCGGGTTTGCCTCCTTTAAGTTCGAAATGATAAAACCCTCTTTAAGAAGCTCTGTAATTCTATAGGAAGTGCGCCGTTTACGGCCTGGGTGACCATCTGCAGCCCATCCCCAACTTTCACTGCAATTCTGGTCAAAATCGGTTTAACCGTTTTCACAATTAGTGGTGTCATCAAAATGGACATCTATTTTTATATATATAGAGTTTTCGATAATTTTGATTTCAGAAAAAAGCATATATGTAATGTAATCAATTGAGAGTAAATGACTTTCAAAAATTAAGTGTATCATAAGCTAAACACCAGCAACTGGGTCCAAACATAATTCCATAATTTTCTCATGCTAAAAAATACATAGATTGTAAGTTTGAGTAAAATCGGACAATCGATATAAATTTTCGAAATAATTCAGCCCAAACCACCTAAAAAGCAAATCCATTTATACAAAAAAAAATTTCTCATTTTAGATCAAATATACATTGTTAATTTCAGACAAATTGTTGGTTCCTTAACCCATTAGTGACGACTGTTACCATATGGTAACGTTGACAGCGTTAGATACAGCACGCAATAAAATAAACATAAGAATAAATGTCAAGAATTTTCTTTTTTAATTTCATCAAAGCATGCTTTGATCTTTCATTCTTGATTTACCGCTATGCGATCAGGCATCAGTAGCGAGCGATATGGAGGGATATAAAAAGTCACTCTATATTAAGAATATTTTTTGGTTGTTTAAAGACTGATATATTAAAGACTTTTAGTATTTGTTATTTGAGAAGAATATCAAATATCATAAAAACGTATTGCATGAAATATTTTGTACTTGGTTCTTTTTATTTACCTGTTTTAAAGCTGTTACCATATGGTCACAGTCGTCATAACACCAGTAAAAATGGATATTTTTCTGAAATTTTCCTTCTTACTTTTTTTTATGTAAAATTCGTTTTGTAACTAATTTACATGTAGTACTGACAAATTTTTTAAAAAAATCCCATTATTTCGCTCTCGTCATTTAAGGGTTAACATTTTCACTATAATTCCACAGCGGCAATTCCACTACCGGGTCCATTTATACAAAAACTATGTTCTAATGATCACACAAATATACAAACTAAATTTCAGTTAAATTTGTACATTTTTCCAAAGTTTGATTAAAAATCCACCCAAACGCCACCTACCAGGTCCATTTGTACACAAAATTTTTCTGGGGATTAAACAAACATACATTCTGAATTTCAACAAAATTTGTCCATCCATTAAAATTTTCGGTATAAATACACCCCCGCGCCATCTACCGGGTCTATTTGTACATACAATTGTTTCTAATGATCAAACAAACATACATTTTGAATTTCCGTTAAATTGGCCCATTCGTTCAAATTTTGATTATAAACCCACTCCAACGCCACCTACCGGGTCAATTTGTACATAAAAAGTTATCTCATGATTAAACGAATATACATTCTAAATTTCAGTCGAATTGGTAAAGCGATATAAATCCACCCTAGCGCCCCCTGGAGTAGATTTTTTAATGTACAAACCATTTACTGAAAATATGGAATCGAATGAAGGAAAAATTAGCCAAATCGCTCCAGCCGTTCTCAAGTGATGGCTTTACATACGTGGACCATTTCATTTTTATATATAAAGATATAGCTTCTTTAGAAATCGAAACTATGCTTTCAGCTTTGGGTTAGTAACCCATAGCAATAAGCACTTTGGGTAATAAAACGAAGGAATTTAAGGAATATTTTATTTTCGGGACAAAATATTTGTGACAATTACCCGAATTGTGTAATTAAGCGAAAGTTTTCATAGAAAAAGAGAGCAAAATAAACGGAGATTTAGAAATCGAGGTAAATAAGCGTGAAAGATAATAGATAATTAAGCGTGGGTTAATTAAACGGGTTAAACTGTATTTACTGTTTGCAAATCAATGCAAAATGAAAGAAGTCATTCACCTCTATAATATAATAAAAACAACAAACCTCCTAAAAATAATCGAAAATTTTGTGATTGCGGGTATTCGTTCGGAACGGGTAATACCTCCAAAAAAACTGTAAATATTAGCTACTGACACAATATTAATAATGTACATTAATTTATTCCTCAGTTAACCTTTGTATTGATTTTTACGAAACAATTAAACTTATATAAGCTTTTGTTTTTTGTTAAGTTTTATTAGATATCTGCTGCATTCATTCAAACACATAAGCTTAATAGAAAGTTCAATTTTAAATTAAATACAAAATATATTGTGTGCTGCTGGTGTTAATTTTTTCTGCGGAAGTGAAAATCAAACAACGGAAATTAAATTATTAATGAAATATAAATTAAAACTTATTGAAAAAGGATTGATACATAATCAATAATCAATAAACTGACATCATCGTTCGCATCAGTGAACGTGTGTCGCCAGCCAACTGGCGTGTGGTTGTGTAGAAATATTGTGGAATTAAAATAAATGAAGTGTGCAACATGCGGCAATGTCTACTTATATGCGAATTCGTCCGTCCATACCGGACGAATGCATGATAAATGTGTTAAATATATTAAAATAACCACAAATAATTAAACATTGCCGTTATTACCTTAAACGCATTTTTCTCAAATTGATGGGAATTTCGAATCGTAATACTCCGATAGCATCGTCTAAAAGGATATCTTTAATTGCAGGTTTCATTTTAAACTTATCAGAATTGTAACCATCAATGTCGTTGTGGCAACTATACTATACAGTCAGGGAAACTTTTTTACATGCTTTATCCAATACTTGTGTTGTAATTTTCTGTTAGGACACTTTATTTAATGGGAAATTATTTGAATGTGTAAACAAAATACATAGTCGGAAATAGATACGGCTGCAATGAAGGTTAAAAAAGGTTATTTTAAAATGACGGACATATCATTTTATAGAAAGGTATTAATAGCATAAATTGAGAACGCTAAGCCGAAGGTGACAAAGTTTATAAATTTAGTCTAATATATGTGGTTTTATTAGTTCTTCTGCGACCCTAAAGAATATTTTACATATAATCGAGTTTTCGTTTGTGCTCGTCAACATTATAGTTTAATTAAGGTGAATGCAGCGTCATTACACCATTAAATTTAAATATATTCATCTCATTTAGTCACAATTCACATATGGAAAATATCGACGATTCGATATATCTCCTGGTCTGTTTGAGGTCCTGTTGATACGTTTACTTGAGTCATGTGTGTGGTCGCTCGAGTTTGACAAGCATTCCCAATGCTCTACAGCAAATTTAACACATCTACGCTTTATCGACAAGACACGGACTGGTTGATGCGTTGGCGATTGTGTTTGAGTTATGCAACAAGCAAACTCATTAACGTTCATATTTCAATTTTTACTGACAATGCCTGCCACGAGCGGCTACATTAATGGCAAAGATATTAATTGAATTCGAAATATGTTGCCACAAAACTGTATAACAATTAAATGTGGTATCTTATATTACAAGGAGCTGTTTAAGTAAATAACAGAACATTGTGGTACATTCAAAAGGCGAGAATTGGTGCTTGTTAAAAAGGACAAAATTTAATTAATTTATATTCATTTTACCGAAAATATAGTTCTGTGCAAATTTAAGTATTAAATCTCATGTATGAAGGGCTTTTCGTTTTCGTTCTGTCGGTATGTTATATTGTTTAATGAAATTCATTGTTATTGTATAGTAATCACAGCAATAGAGATATTGATTTAATTCAATACAAAGTTTGTAAACTTGTGGTCAGTTGGAAAATTTTAAAATTTTAAAAAATTATCCTCACAAAAACTTCTTTGAGTGGAAAAAATGGCTATATGAAGCTAAATCCACATAATAAGTTCGACATTACGGAAAGAAAAAGAAACTTATCTATCTTATAAACCACATTATAAAAACAGAAAATACATATGCCGGATAATAAAATGGCAATAGCAACAGTGGTGGAAACACGTGAATTTTTCAATAAGAAATTAAAATATATTAAGTGCAGTAAAAGAAGGCAAAACTGTGATCATATACAAAGAGAATAAACTTAAAATATTAACAGCATTCTAGGAGTGCAGACGCCGAAATAGGAACCATGCCTTCTAGCCCTTAAAATAAGAGCAATAAGATTTTGGAAAAGCTACATTATTTGGATATTACACATTGTAGTGAAAAGTAATAAATAAGAAACCAGCACAGAAAGTTCAGTCAGGTCAACGGGCTGATAAATTAACTTACCCAATGTCCTTTCTTCAAAATTCTAGTGAATATTGTTTAACTCCGATTGATGCAATTGACAATGTTATTTTTTGCCTGCTTATGAAGCTTGATGGTTTGAGATAGGACTTTCTGTCTGTCTGGCTGTCTGGTGAGCCGGATAACTCGAGTAAACCTTAACGGATCGGTTTGAAATTTTACCAGTATTAATAATTTTCAAAACGAACAAATGGGATTGTAAATGGGCAGAATAGCCCAACCCGTTCTGGTACCTTCCATACAAAATAACCTATTTTTGGATAATTAATATTTCTTGCAAAAGTAGACAAACCTAAGAAAACCGAAATCTTTCCCACACCATTCTGGTACCTCCCATACAAATGACCAAATTGACCCTCATAGTTTTACATACATAACTTTATTGTAAGTAAACTGAACTCACTCAAATTGCGTATGATGTTCGGTTATAAAAATTGGACTCAGGAATGAATATCAACCATATGGGTTCACGCCTTCTGGTACCTCCCATACAAAATGACCTACTTTTGGAAAATTAATATTTCTCCCATAACTTCCAAACGGACACTTGGCGAAACCTCAGAAAACCTAACTATTTGACACACCCCCTCTGGTACCTCCCATACAAATGACCGAACTCACCCCCATATTCTAACAAACATATCTATTTTGTAAGTACACTGAATTCAGTCAAATTTTGCGAAAGTTGTACGATAATGAAAATTTGAATCAGGAATGAATATGGAGTATATCGGATCACCCCTTCTAGTACTTCCCATACAAAAAGACCTTGTTTGGAAAATTAATATTTCTCCCATAACTTCTAAACCAGCACCTTGGGGATAATCAAATTTGGTCAGTTAATTTATCTTGTAATAGGAGACAAAACCTCAGCACCCCTTACTATTTGACGCACCCCTTCTGGTACTTCCCATATAAATAACCGATATATTCCCTTTTACATACATATCATTTTTGAAAAACTTGGCTAAATCCAGTATGCTTACAAAAATATATGCATATTGGTGTACATAGGAGATTTCAGTGGGCAAATATTACGGTTATCTGATAGTTTTCCCAACTATTGGACGATAATTTAAGTAACCAAATTTAAATATTCTGTAGTTTTTCGTTGAGAAGAAATTTGAAAAATATTTTTGCGTTGAAAGTACCAGAGGGCTTGACCTATATAGCCCACATAGATTCTAGAGACCTTGGTCAAAACTAGACTGAATTCGGTGAAGTTACGAAAATGATATGTATGTAAAAATATGAGGTTGAGTTTGGTCAGGTGTATGGCAGACACCGGAAGAGGTGTGTGCAAATTTATTTTGTTTTCTGAGATTTTTGCCTACTATTAAAAGATAATGAAGTTATAGAAGATATCTGTAATTTTTAAATGTGTGGTACCAGTCTGTATTCAATTCCTTAAATACATTTTGGAAATAAAAATTTTCATAAGGATTAATTGCAAATTATTTGGAGGAGAAATGGTTCCAACAAGACGGCGTAACATGCTATATAGCGCGTGGGGCCATCACTTTGTTAAGCCTAACGTTTGGTGAACGAATTAACTCATGAAATGAAGAAATGATTCCATGATACAAAGATAGTATTCGGCAGTACAGACAGGAGTATTCACAATTTGTATTCTTGATCAGTGGGAGGAGAGGACATCTCAAAAGAGTTTTTTTTATACATATACAACATTTCAGCGTATGTTGGGGATGGGCTGTAAATGGTCACCCAGTTTGCAACACGGCTTAAGGTAGAATGCCGAACAAAGTGATTTTTCGCATTTCAAACTTTTTGGCGACAAACCCGGATAAAACTTCAGCAAATGAAATGTAGTTCTGGAAATTCGAACTAATTGGGATAAAAAGGGGAAAAGTGTTACCATCTCTCAGACCAAACACCTATAAGTACAATTACCCAGCACACCAACGTAGAAAGTTATATGTTAGTCAGTCGGCTTAAAAATATGGTTTTAGAATACATGCCTATCAATAAGTAAGTTTTCATCAAATCGTAGACGACACTGCTGATCCATTTTGAAAATCATACAATAATATATAAGAATCTTTAAGACACATGAAAAAGAGCATTTGCCACTATTTTATAAGGCCGCACAGTGGGGATGTCTTCATACATTTGAGTGATGAAACTTGGTACCGAGCACTTTCTTAACGCTATTAAGAAAAATATAAATTTTCATCAAAATCGGCCACGCCCATTATATACTGCCCATATAATTCAAAATAAATTTTTCATACGAAATTTTTTCTTTTATTTCGAATGTGTTGACATTTAACACAGACATTACAATTAACAAAATGAAAATGTTCTGAAAGTTTCATTAAAATCAACCACGCCCATCACATAGCGCCCATATAACTACATACGAATTTTTCATATAAAATTTTATTATTATTGTATATTTTTATTCTCGAAGAGACTTGAAAAAAGCCACTATGCTTTTTATGGATAAACGAAGGTGTCAAATGTGAGATCTTAGGATCTGATGTTACCATCATTCGGTGCATAACATCTCCGTTCGTGGCAATTTGACTGCATTTTCTGGAGTGTCTGAGTCGATTTTTTATATAGTCTTTGTTACGATTTTCAAGAGCCTCTTCGGATAGTAAGCCTACAGGAAAAATACACTTTTCAATTATATCCTTTCCATGAATAAGAATTTTGTGGGGTGTAGGTGGCATATTGTACCACTCGAACAGAGCAACACAACTTCTTTCAACATGTGCTCTTTGAATTAGAAAAAAAAAAATTAAAAAAAATATATGATATAAAAAATATAACTTTTATTGAAAGGTGCAACTGGATGCACTTGAATTTGATTGAAAATGTAAAAACAGATATGAGACAATGTATTAGTAGTGATTTCCAACTGTAGGCACGTACAGCTGAAATTGCAGATCGAAATGTTTGGAAAAAAAGCGATTTTTGTTATAAGTTCATAAAAATAAAAAAAATAAAAAAACGTAAGTCTCTGCAGTTTATTTTTCAATTTTAGTATATTGAAATATCCTACTTTAAGTAAAAAATAAAAAGAAAAACGCCCGCTCACATAGTAAAATAATATTCGTCAGTTCGGTAAAACTCACAAGTAGTGACTTTAAAACGGCTTAAAAAAAACCATTTAGATTTAAATTTAAAAATACCACTGCATATTGCATTAGAGAATGTTGACAATTTGACTTTTTTCGGGGAAATCCCCAGTGTGGGCCGCCCTAATGTTCATTACTATCTTATAAGCCCACCCTAATGTTTATTACTTTATTCAGAAAGTGCACGTTTTTACGAGAAAAACGTAGTTTGAAAAATCGGTTGGCAAATGGTTAAGCTATTCATATTTTTCGATTAACGCAAGACAGGTAGGATCTTCGAGAGAGCGCTTTGTCATTAAATCGCTTGCTTAGCGCATACTAGCAGTGGTTTGCGATCAATACTCGTCTTTAGATTTCTAGGGTGACATTATTATTTTTGTTTATTACGGTCCCAAGGCAGACAAAATCATCTACCACTTCAAAGTTTTAGTTGTCAACGTTCACGCAGCGTCCCAGATGAGTGGACTCTTTGTACGTTGAAACAAACAACTAGGTTTTGTCCTCATTAATCACCAGACCCACTTCCGCCGACTGCTTTTCAATGCTCGAAAAATTAGCAGTAACATCCCGCAATCCATGGCCAATGATGTCTATGTCATCGGCATATGCGAGCAGCATGTGACTTTTGCTGGAGATGGTACCATCCATGTTTACTGCAGCCTTCCGCATGATCATCTCCATTTAAGGCACGCTGGTAGAAAATGGCTCTGATAGATTATTGCAAATTTTCACTGAAGACTTGGGACCGGCCGTGGCATAGTGGTTAGAACACGCGACTACCATGCGGAGATCGCAGGTTCAAACCTGGCTCCAGTCATCTTAAAATAAAAAAAAAAAAAAATTTTCTTTCATTGTCGGCTCCCTTCGAATGTTGTTGACAGCAACTTCGCAGTATTAAGCGTCGATTCAATCGGCGTGTCTAGTAAGAGCTTCTCAAAACAGTGACAAGTAGGTGCCGTTAGTTGTGAATCTAAAAATAGAAAGCGTGTTAATTCACAACAACGCGAGAAGCTATCCCATACCTCATTCATGGGGTGCAAAGGGAAATTAAGATTTAAGTCTTCGTGTCAGTCAGTGTCATCCCGCAAAGTCGAATTAGCTTCGCGGGTATACCAAACTCAGCCGTAGCATCCAACAATTTCTGTCGAATGCAGCTTTGTAGTCGATGAAAAGATGGTAGGTGTCGATCTGCATTTCTTGGGTCTGCAGGATTTTTCGTAGTGTGAAAATCTGGTCGGTCATGGATTTACAAGGTCTAAAGTCACATGTCCAATCAGTTTCGCCAGAATGGGCTTTAATTTTTCACATAACACACTAGACATGACCTTGTATGCCATGGTAAAAGGTTGATCTCGCTATCGTGTTTATGAGCTGGTGCGTGCATGTTGCTAGCTCATAGCCGCCGGCTTTTAAAAGCTATGCCAATAGTCCATCGCACTGTGGTCGCTGCCATAGGACAAAAATTAAAAAGTCAAAGTAAAAAATTTTTCATCAAATGTGACATCACTATCTCATATAAGATAAAGCCTTTAAAAGGTATAGTTGTTTTTGTTTTATTCGAACCGTTCTCTTTAAGAATTGATTCAAAAGAGAGAGCATGTTAGCAGTTGGTTTTTGCAGTGTAAACACGTGACAATAAAGTGCAACATTAAAATCATATAAAACAATTCTGTGTTGAAATAAATTAAAATTAATATTAAAGTAAAAGGTATTAACTTTATTTTAAAATAATTTTAATGTCATTATTATGTTGTGTATTTTTTATAAAATTAATATTTTCCCAATGTCATTGTTAGTGTTCACTCGTCTATATAATTCAATTTTAGCTAAAGTTTTAGTTGTGTTCCCCCCTGATTCCTACTTAGGGTTTTTTTTCTTAGTAATAGTGAACATTTAAAGGTATGCCTCTAAGACCTATCTGTTCCTCAATAAAAGCGCCTTCTACAGAATTATGCAAGTTTTTAACGAACATTTAAAAAAAACTAACAGAAAAATCAGAGTTTAATGTAAGGGATGCTGTGCAATTTAAAGAAAAAATCAATAACAGTGCAATATTAAATGACGAACTTTTAGTATCTTTTGACGTGGTATCTTTATTTCCGAGCATCCCTGTGGACTATGCTATTGACGTGATCAACAGGAAGTGGGAAGAGATCGAAAAACACACCTCAATCTCAAGAGAATTGTTCTTAAAAATAATGAAATTCTGTATCAAGGACAACAGATATTTTAAATATAAGGAAAAATTGTATACTCAATGTAAAGGCTTACCCATGGGATCCCCTGCCTCTCCAATCGTTGCAGATATTGTGATGGAGGAACTGTTAAAAGATTGTTTTCAAGGACCACACATAAAACCCAGACTTCTGACCAAATACGTTGACGACCTTTTTGGGATTGTGAAGAAAAGTGCAATAAATGAAACATTAAGCAAACTTAATAGTTTTCATCGACAAATTCAGTTTACACTCAAAGTGGGGAAAAATGGACGACTTCCGTATTTGGATACAATTATTGTCAAGGAAGGCAATATACTCAAGGTTGACTGGTACCAAAAACCAACTTCCTCAGGAAGATTAATAAATTATTATTCGTGTCACCATGAAAATATTATCATGAACACTGCCAGAAATTTTGCCAGACGGGTGTTGGAGATAAGTGACAGAGAATTCCACAAAGAAAACAAAATAAAAATAACGACAATACTGGAACAAAATAGTTTCCCTAGAAATGTAATTACAAAATTTATAAATAATTGTCAAAAACAATGCAACCCACAAGAACAAGAAGAACCCAAAATCTACAAAGCAATGGCATACATCCCAAAATTGTCGGAAAGAATGGAAAAACCGAAAATATATGACAAAAACAAATACAAACAAACAAAAACAAATATTTTCAAACACAAAAAGTAAACTGGACAAAATGGACAAATCCAACGTCATTTATAAAATCAGCTGCTCTGGGGAAAGTAACAACGAATGCGACAAGGTATATGTAGGTACAACCAAAAATAAACTTCGTACAAGAATGTCCGAACATAAATCGGACATTAAAAGTAGGGTCAAATCCGCAACCCGAAAAACCGCACTTGCTACCCACTGTGCGGAGAGAGGACATATACCGGATTTAGAAACTGTTAACATTTTGGATACGGAACAGCATTACAGCAAAAGATTTATGCTTGAAATGTTGCACATAATCAATATACCGAAAGAGAGAAGAATCAACTACAAATCGGATATTGAGAACTTAGCATTAAACTACAGACACATCATCTGTAAAAACAATAGATGTTAACGTTAGTGCAATTTTTAAATTTGTATGTAAATGACCTTTTTATAATTGTTACTCGTAAGTTTTGTTTAATCTTGTGATGTGAACATAAATAATGACAAAACAATTTGTATTTCTTATTGTTTAAAGATTCCAGAAGATGCTATCCGACGGATAGCGAAATATCGAAATAAATATTAAAAATAAAAGACCTTGAGCTCGACTAATTATTTCAAGAATATTAAAGAAAAACAGGTCGAATAAAAACTGAAATATGATTCTAAACTGTCAATATTAGCTGCCACCAATTGCCGCTATTTGTGCTATCGCCCAATGATCAAATCGTTCTTGTTGTTTTTGCAACAGCTTTATGATGTGCAACCGTGAATTTTTGTGCGATATTGTTGTTTTGTTTATTTCTGGAATGAGGATAGGATCTCCGTACGTCCTTTAATCCTTTTGTCGATTTTTACTAAAACTTATTTTAGGCACACATTTATTAAGATAACTGATATGCCGACTTTGGTATGGCTGCTATGAAATTTAAATTTTCAGGATCTAAGAGAGGTCCTTGAATCCTTTGTCCGACATTGACCAAATTTTAGATTTAGTCATCGATTGATGGAATCAATGGATATGCCGACTTTGGTGTGCCTACTATGAATTTTAAATTTTCAGGATCTAAAAGAGGTCCTTGAATCCTTTTACAGATTTTAACAAAATTTTAGAAATTGGTGTCATTTAAAGAGACTGTGAGATGTGCCAAATATTATTCACCTATGATAACTCCTTCAATTTTTGGTCGCTCTTTGTATAAAACGGCAACCATTGTGCATCGGCTCCCGCAGCTTCATTATTTTTAAGCCTTGCGATCGCCCTGCTGATCTCGTTTTGGCTCAGTGGTGGACAATCTATTCCGTCATCTATGATTGATGTGATGTCGTCACTTATGCTGCCTTCGGGAACGAGTAGAGATCGAAAGTGTTCCCTCCATATTTGCAGCACACTCTTAGTGTCCGTGACCAGATTTCCGTCTCTGTCCTTACAGCTGGGGAACCCTGTTCAAAAATCTTTGCTTTTAACCTTTTGGTAGTACTTTCGCGATTCACCTCTATTTCTGTAGTTTTCGATATCCTGGCTCACCCTTTTCTTCCACAGACGCTTTTTCCGTCTGAAGAGGCGTGTCATCTCCCTCCTATTCACATTATAGCCGTCACCATTGGCTGCACTTATGCCTTGTATGCAGCATCCATTTCCTCAAACATTTCGCGACATCATCATCGTACCAGCGCTTTTCTGAACGTGGTATTTCATAACCCAGTACGGTCGTTGCGGCAGTGGTCATAGAATTCGCAATATGCTACTACTATGTGTTGAGAGATTTGGTTGGAGTAGGCATTGGCTATCTCAGTGGTATTTGTCGAGGACATCCGCCAGTTGGATAAAGCCACTATCTATGTATACAGTTCAGACATTCCAGGTGCACATCCTTAAATCATAGTCCTTATAACGTTTGCGAGGGTCGTCAACATTTGGGGGGATTCTTGTTTTTGTTTTCTTCGTCCGATCCTAGTTTCTTGGGGCTGCCATGGCCACTAAAAGAGCCTCTGTGTTAAACTTCAGTAACTTCTATTACCGACTTCCTAAGACGCATCGGTGGTAGCATGCCGTTTAGGTTACTCAACATTTTACCTTCTCACATTTGCTACCACTGATCGGATGTTTGATGGCATTGGCCGGTGAATACGTGATCTCTCGGACGTTGGGAGCTGCTCGGGAACCTCCAAAAAGAGCTTCTGACTATGATTAACAATCAGCAAAATTCAAATTAGAAAATTCCCCAAGGATTTTACTATTCGCAGTAAAATAGTATTTTTGTTTTAAATTTAAAAAAAAATATGCCAATTAACACAGCTGGTAAATGTAATTGGCCAAAATCAAAAAAAATTATTATTTTTCTAATTTTTTTGTCATATATTAATTTTTTCTCAAGAAGTTGAAGATACGCCACGATTAGTGTTTAAATATCGGAAGACTTGGATACTATTTTCCTATTACTATTTTTTTGTCACATTTTGTTGTATGCTCCAATTTTTGACAAGTTGTTATTGGGAAATACTTTTTTCATTTATGCCAAATGCAAATCGCCCAAAATTAGAAGAAAAAAAATTTAAATTGACCCAAAACTCAGGCAGAAAATGTCCCTAAAAATTTTGAAAAATCCCCCAACAAAACATTTCTTCAAAAATATTTTTATACAAACAGATGAACGTACCGAATACACCCTTGACTATTAAAATATATTAAAATGTTATCTGTCTGATTTAAATTAACATAGATGTAATAATTCGTTGGTGTGCTAGAAAATCCAATACTTCGTACTGGAAACCTTTCTTCTACTACTAATCCACTAATTGTGTTTCTGAGTTATTGATGACTTAAAGTTTATGGCCGCTTGAGTTTTGAACATGGAAAGAATTGTTTGGATTTTTTTACAAGCTATAGGCTATGACACTTTTGCATCATTAAGTCCATTTCAGAAATAATGGAATTGAGCCCTTTTTGTCTAATTAAGATTATTTCTCAATAATTTTGGTTTTAAAAAATATTTATACGCAATGTAATCAATGGTGAATGATGTATAAATGACATTTAGAAACCATCTACAGGATCCAAACATACATGCAAAATTTCCTGATGTCCAAATATACTTACGTTTTGAATTTGAGTAAAATCGGTCAATAAAAATAAATTTTCAGAATAAGTACACCCCAGAGCCACATGCCCGGCCCACTTTTACATATAATTTTTTATCATGATAAACAAACTAACATTCTAAATTTCAGTTAAATTGGTACATTAAAATTTTCGATACAAATCCAACCAGCACCATATACTGGGTCTAACCTACATATAAACATAATCGGGCACCAACCAAACTTATGGTGTGAAAATTTTTGCTTTAGCTATTATCATTAAGACTTGATGCTCGGAAAAACATATGCATGACCGATTTTATATTGTGTGGGAGCATATGAGAAAATCTTTAAAATGCCATATCTCCGGAACCACTGAAATGGTTGATTGAAATCGGTCGATCAGTTTCGCAGTTAGTGGTGACATCAAAATGAAATTTATTTATTGAAATTATTATTATTATTATTTCGGCAGCTTTCAACGCTGCTAAATTTTAAATCCCAAAATATCAAAAGGAATTAAAGGAGTAATAAAAACCTTTTCTCGTCAATCATTACATAGTCATCAAGAATAGTAATAGCAGGATTTTTCTCATCACACCATTTGTGAAAAATGATACCTAACTTTATTGAGGCAATCAACAAAAACTCAGTTTGGTGAATTTACACGACAATAAAAGCGCAATTTTTATATTTACTTGTTGTTTTAAAACTTTAACGCTTTTTTTTATTTCTGCGAATTAAGTAAACAAAAATAATGGCAATAGCAGTTGCAGCCGTGGCAATAGCACCAGTCATTTGGCCACCAGTTTTCCCTCCGCCACACGCTTCTACGTTGCCTGTCTCCATGCAAAACGTCAAAGGACAACAGAAAACCAAAAAACAAGCACTGCAAAAAAGAGACAGAACAGAAGTAAAGGAAATAACAGTTTTTATAGCTCCTTAATGCATTTACGATTAATCTACTTACAGCAATGCTTACAAGATACACTTGTTGTTAGTTTTTGTTGTTGTTTGCTATGGCTATCTTCCTTATATTGAGCATTGCTGTTGCAACTGTATCCAATGTTGCTTTAACGGTTGCTCCTACTGCTGTTGCTGTATCATGATTTATATTCTTCACATGTGATCCCTTTCTTTCCCTCTACTTGGCGTCGAATTCCCGTGGGTTCGCGAAGCATTTTTAACACCCAGTATTCGTTATTCTTTACAAATCGTAAACGAAAATTAATTTTCGTAGCTATTAAGGTTAAAAAAAATTAAATTTGTTTTTAACATTATTACTTTTCTTAGTGTTGTATTGGGAAGTAGAAGAAAGATTTCCAGTACGAAGTATTGGATAGTGGATGAATTCAATGAACTCGCTAAATCGTAACACTTTAAAATCTGTAAATCATACTTTATGGTCTACCCCATGCAGCGCAATATGTCGGAGGGTGGTTTATAATGACTCAATGTATGTGACTATTATTAAAGAGGGATTGTACATCGCTAAAGTTACAGGGATGTCGTACGAAGGCTATTTGGTAATTGTAGGTCAAACGATTTCGAAATTTGGAAAACTGTGTCTGTAAAACATCAACGAAAGCTGAGCTTTTTTCTTCGCACAATATGCGAGCAGCGATTTTGAACATATGATGGGTTCAATCTTTATTCTTTCTTTACAATCCTATAATGTTCAGTTCAAATTATACAATAGCTTGCAAGCACCAGAACACATGGTCTGATTTTACCCAAATATCACATGGGGACCATTATTTAAAGATGTTGAAGTAGTTTTATCGTCCATAAATGTGTCGAAGACGTATCTGTTTCAACAGCATTTGGTTCTAGCAAGATGAAGCAACTGCACACACAGCCAGGCCGGTTATGGCGGAGCTCCAACGAAAATTTCAAAAGAAATGAATGTCAAAGAAACTATACTATCCGCTGGCCTCCAAGTCATCTAACCTGACAGCACAAGAATTTATGGGACTGTGTCAATCAAGAGGTGGACTAAACGAAACCAATGAATTTGACTTAATTTAAATAGTCCATTTAAACAATAACTAAGGCGTTCTCGACTTCAACCCTATAGGTCGCAACGAATAAAAGATTTTTTTATCCGGTGTCGCTTAGACGTGGATGATCATGGAGATCATTAACGGTCTATCATCTTCCACACCAATTAGTTGTGCAAAGTAAAATTGATTTTCTATACAATAAAAAAATAATGAAATACTTTGATTATACAAAAAAATTATATTTGAATTTCTTATTTTGCACAATTGCTGTGCCACCCTGTAAACGATCATACTAAGTTTGTTCAAAGTATGTTTAGTCTAAATAATGAAATTAAATGACTTATTATCAAGGCCAGACAACTTTTTTAAGAAATTTGTGTTAGCAATTTTCTTTAATGTAGGCCAAATTGCTATTTTCTTTACATCTAATAGCAGCTCTTGAAGCATTTGGGGTGACTTGCAGCTCAAATTTTGCAGTTTTGCTAAGTGACGTAGCTTTTCAACCAATCCAAGAGCTTAAAGACTAAAATGGTGATGATTCTGATGGTGGACTGACTTTAGTTCTTGCATTGGTTAAATTAAATTTTATTGTATGTTGTGGCTGATTATTATCTAATAAAAGATATTTGGTTTTATATTTTAAATTAATCGTAAATTGCTTAAAGCACATGAAGCTAATACGTTTAGAAGTTTAAAATTCGTTTAAAAGCTTGATAATAAATTCGCCCAAAATCTTTCCATAAATTTGTGACTAGTCTTTGCGTATAATAAAAAATGGTCAGAATAATGATTTATTTTCATTATTTTTCTATTATTTTATTTTTCTTACTTTCTATGATAAGAGTGGTAGTTTGAACTTTTCGTTAAATGGTTCTCCTCGGCGATATGTGATTTTGGTGGACTTCTTGGCTTTTGATTTCTCCAAATTTTTTTCATTTGCAAACACTGCAGTTATTACTTTTATAACACAAACGTACTTAATTATAAAAATGTTCAACTGCAATTAAATCGGATTAATATAATGAGGTTTAGCATTTACGCATTTTCACCATTCTAGCTGTCTCGTCCAATTCTCTTCGGTTGAGTAATTTTGTATGATTTTTTTTAATTAAGCGACAATAGTTCGCATTAATTTCTGATTTATGCGTCAGTTTGTACACAACACTTTTCATTGAAATACAAACAATTTGAAATTATTTTATTTTTTCTGCATCACTTTTTACGCTACTTGTTAAATGTTTGTGTTAGACATTTAATTATGCGCGTAACAACTGGTAACTGACCACTGAGCAAAAACTAACATTTACTTGCAAAACCAGACAAAAACGTCCAAAGTGAAAGGACTTCAATTAAACTCAATTTGGAATGTTTAAATGCAATAAATAAGGCTGTAAAAAAGCGTTTAAAGGTTTTGCATTAACTATTTGTTGTATTTGTGGCATGCGGATTTTTTTCAACACCATTAAACTATGATTTATACGGACCACAATTACGTTTGCGGTTTGTGTTAATGAAATTATAGTAGACCAAGTTAAAAGTTGTTTTATTTTAGTTCGATCAGTAAATAGTATGTTGTTGCTGGTTACCGAGGAGACAATTGCAATTGTAAATCTGTTAATTGAGCAAACTAAGTTGCGTCTGTATGTTGTTTAATGTGTCAGGGCGGGGACGAGTAAGTAATAATTACTTAATTTCATGTAACGCATACGCCCCATGGTAATCATAAAGTGCAATGAATAGAGGGCTGCCAGAAAAAGGGAAAACAGTTAAACAAAAAAAATATTCTTAAATGGAAAAACTATGTATATAAAACTCTAAAAAACCGATCATTAATAAATATTTATTTTTTATATCCTCACCCTTAGGAATGAGGCTATATATTATTTGATACGGGAAAAAGAAAAGTGTAACGCCTTAAAAGGGACGTTTAAGAACCCAAGTATCTTAAGACCAAATTCGTTTCAGGGCTTTTTAAAACGATTGAACCATGATCGTCTGTTTGGTTAGCTGTTGGACAGGAAAACTCGAGTAAACATTAACTGATCCTTATGAAAATAGTCACTATCCCCCCACTTTTCGCGTTGTGTTCATAAGTGAAACTTAAGAAACGACTTACACCACCCATTTAAAATGATAGTTTCTTTTAAGATTACACAGTGATACAAATGTGAAGGAAAAAAATATACAGGGGTTCTCATGTAGCATTTCTGTTAGATTGGAGTCCATAGAGTTAAGTGATACTTTCAGTTTTTCTCGGCCACTTCGTTAAGTAATGTTTTTATAGCAAATTAAGTGAAATGGCGATATTCCTAAAATTACAAGTTCCAAAATTCATGAGTCTTCTCTTTGTAAACCGATTTTCAAAAGCTTACATCTCTTGTAAAGCTATCACTTTCACCTTTTATTAAAAAAAAATTTTAAAAATCGGTTAAAAAATAGTGAATCGGCGGCTGTTTAAGCAAAACAACCCTGAAAAAAAATTGAGAATTCTCATTTTCCCAACGCTCTCAGTTGATCATGAAGCAGCGCAATGTAAATAGTTTATTTTTGTATTATGCTATATTAAAGTAGCTTTCTAAAATATGTAAGCTAATAAGAATCGGTGGAAAAATGAATGAGTTATGCTAATGCTATTGGTGTGTAGCACAGTGTTATTGTTCCAAATAATATGGGACGTTTTTTTTAGTTCTAAGTTGGTACCGTATAAATCCCTCTCTGTAACCCCATTCAAAGTGGGCAAATGACCGAAATGGTAATTTAAATGTTTACACTTGCTGACAAATTTATTACCACTTTTTACACTGTAACCTTTTCAACAGTTTTTCTACATACCTGTAAATCTTTAATCTTACGACCGGAAGTAGGCAAATAATAATACATAGGAGGAGGGTATTTTGTTGGGTCAATTTATCTGACCGAAATTTCTGAACTAGGTACATTGCCTGCCACAGTGTTCATCACATCAATTAAGTTTAACTTAATAGTTTAGTGTATTTTTTCAGCTAAAAAATTATTTAATATTGACAAAAATATATTGTGTATTGAGTTTTACTCTTTGGATTCTTATTCACCTATGCAGATATGGTATATATATGCTACACAAACAACTGTTGCCCTACTTTACCCAGAAGATGTCTCATCAAATAAACTCTCATCTCTTAACTATAAATAATGTTTAAAGCGATAGAATTGAAACCGGAATGTATTCAACAATAGAATCTAAAGGGGTATAAGGTCAACAACTAAAGAGAATAAAAGTACACTAACGGTGGACAAAAAGAAACACACATGCACTGTATTCATATTTTTTTTTTTATTCAGTTCCACAACCTTTTCATGGTCCATGAAGCATAACAACTCTGCAAAAGTGCACCATTGTTATTGAGACAAACGCAACGTGTGCCTGTGAATCATTTGCACGTGTGTGCCAGTATGTTATACATACATACATGTGAGTTTTGTCCTGCAATCGTTAAACAAATAATGTAAAGCACCAGAAAATCAACCCAAAGATCGCAAGTACTCACGGAGTACAGAACATCCTGGGTGCAGCTGAGTGTGTGCACCTTTATGGAGTGACCGTTAAAAGGTGGTTGTGGATATGAGGAGTATGGATTTTATTATTCTGTTACGGGCACCCGGCTGTACTCGATGGATGGATGCTGTCGAAGATTCGTAGCGTAGAAGAAAACTACATGTAATATAGTGATTTTTGAATTGTTATGACGACGATGATGGTGGCATAACATCACACATACGTAACAATTTTCTCATGTTTATAAAGTTGATATTGCGTAAAGGGAGTGTTGAAAGTGTGTTTAAATCAAGTTTCGTCATAAATCATACGTCATATGGAATCCTTCGAAGTTCCGGTAAATGAATTGAAAATGTACAACCATCCGCTTCATTAATCTAATAGGAAACAACAGTTGGATCGATAAGTTCAACTTGATTGTGTAACGCACAATTATGCTCATCATTTCTACTCTCAGATGGTGTTTAAATTTTTGAGATTTCGACATCAATTTTGTTGATCGTGCTGGGCCACAATGTTGGCGTATAGTATTGTAGCTCCTAATTTAATGGGACGTTGTAGGATTCTTATAAAATCCAGTGCCATTGCGAGAAATATACATTACTTCCAGTTACAGGTTGTTCAAGTTCGCCATGACTTTCATCCAAACTTTCACTTTCGATATAAACTAATTTTTCTTTCATAAATTTTTAAAACATTCCGGAACAAATGTCTGTTCTTCAAGTCTGCAAAACCAGTTGTAGTAAACTAACAAAGAAGTAATACAAGAATGGCACAACTGAGCAAAATATGAAGTGTTTCTAGGATTCTCGGGGGAGAAACTGTCGAAACGAATATAAATTGAAAAAGATGTGAACTTCAAATTTGAGTTACTTAGTTGATACATACTGCACATTTTTTATTCAGTTCTAATTGCTGTTGTATAACTTAACTTAATTTCCCTTTGCACCCCAAGAATGAGGTATGGGATAGCTTCTCACGTTGTTGTGAATTAACACGCTTTCTATTTTTAGATTTACAACTAACGGCACCTACTTATTTATCGACGAATGCGAACGTCACTGTTTGAGAAGCTCTTACTAGACACGACGATTGAATCGACGCTTAATACTGCGAAGTTGCTGTCAAACAACATTCGAGGGGAGCCGACAATGAAAGAAAATTTTATTTATTTTTTTCTTTTAAGATGACTGGAGCCAGGTTTGAACCTGCGATCTCCCGCATGGTAGTCGCGTGTTCTAACCACTATGCCACGGCCGGTCAATTGCTGTTGTATAAGTGAGTAAAAAAGTTGCGCGCAAATTGATCGCTAACTCCTATAGAAAAAATTCAAGTTTCGACAGTGGCTGCAACTTTTAAAAAATACCCGCAAGAAAATCAACTATTGTTGATAGGAATTAAATAATATTACAGTTTGCACATAATTGACGTAAATGTGTAATATTTTACATAAAACCACCAAGAAAGTACGTTCGGGTATCCGGGTACCCGGTCATTGACTAACGTATATTTTTTTGGTTATTGACCGTAGGGTTAATATTCTACGTAAAATTGGGATGCAACATGTCCTTAAAAGTGTATTTTTGCCCCCTTATTTGGATTTCTTTTATAACTGCTGCAGCGAAGTGTCCGATGAATATGGTGAAAGGTTCCACAAAGACATTATAACTTTAGAAAAGCAAGGATATTCAGCATAAAATAAAAAAAAAACTTTCTTAACTAATGGAAAATTCATATTTGTTCTTATTATTTTTCATGTTTTTATTACATTTATGCAAAATGTATTTTTTTAATGCAACATGAAGAATGCTGAAAAATTTAAATCAAAATAACTGAAAAACTGTGCCTGATGAAAAAAATCTGAAAACATATTTGAAATCATGATATTAATAACCATAGGAATCATAATTCAGACACCCAGAAAAATGAAAAATATTTTTTTTGTATAACAGTGTTATATGTGATGAATTTGTAAGTGCCCAGCAAACCGACGTGTCGCACTAGGATGACGCGTTTCGAACTCCATGACGAGTTCATCTTCAGAC
The DNA here is from genome assembly GCA_964034835.1 of Muscina levida. Lineage (NCBI taxonomy): Eukaryota > Metazoa > Arthropoda > Insecta > Diptera > Muscidae > Muscina > Muscina levida. The sequence continues at coordinate 79,365,110 of OZ035881.1, forward strand.
CCCTTTGTGACCAACTGATGCACAATCGAACATCATAAGCTGTATATATATCTACAATTATGTCAAACATGTACATGCGAAGTAGATATCAGCCGAAAATGTCCAGCACCAATTATAGTTTGAATTTGACCGTTTATATTCAAACATGAGAATAAGAATATCAAACAATAAAAACACTTTTCTGATCGTTAGCCGAATTTGATGTATCATTTAATACACTAACGTAAATTGATATATATACAATACGATCGACTAAAAACTAACAAACAAACAGTTTAAGATACACAGGCACGGCACGGCCTACAACTAAATGCCTTACTTTGACATAAAAACTTGAAGTAATCTTAGTTTACCAACAAAACCTTGTAAAGAAGCTTGAGCTTTGAGGTAAAAAGTGAATAGTGAGGAAAGAATTTCCTCCATTCTCATGTTTGAATATTAACGGTCAAATTCAAACTGTAATTGGTGCTGGACATTTCGGCTGATATCTACTTCGCATGTACAAGTTTGACATAATTGTAGATATATAAACAGCTTATGATGTACCATTGTGCATCAGTTGGTCACAAAGGGGTCTGAAGATGAACTCGTCATGGAGTTCGAAACGCGTCATCCTAGTGCGTGACACACTGAATTTGACCAAAAATATCAAACAATAAAAACACTTTTCTGATCGTTAGCCGAATTTGATGTATCATTTGATACACTAAAGTAAATTGATATTAATTTTATTTTATTTTTGTGTAATATATAAATATAAATCAGGTTAAAATGTGAAATTTGTTTTTTTATTGTAATTGATAACACTATGAACCAAACCAATTTCAAACGATAGCATTTGACCTCAGTAACAAAATCCTAATCTCCATTTTGCTCCACTACGTCACAAAATTTTTTTACAGTGGTTTGAAGTTTGAATTTTTTGGTCAAAAGTCGATTCAAAGAATATGAAAAATCATCTATAAAAGTACATTTGGGGTATTTCATGTCAAACTTCAAACTTCAAACCACTGTAAAAAAAATTTGTGACGTAGTGGAGCAAAATGGAGGTTAGGGTTTTGTTACTGAGGTCAAATGCTATCGTTTGAAATTGGTTTGGTTCACCCCCGTAAAAGTGTGTTGCACTGTGTAATAAGAATAAGAAAAACTTATTTTTGGAATTTTTGTGTAAATGAGATAAGTGAAAAAAACAGAATTCTCCAAAAAAAATTCCGTATATTGTCAGATATTTCTGGCAATTTTCGGATTATTTGCCAGATTTATTTCAGAACAATCCAAAAGTCCCTTCGAAATTTTTCGAAATTTCCCTCAGATATCTGACCGAAAAGTCCGCACAAGTTTCAGAATTTCCCCAGACATTTCGGTCCGAATTCTTGTCAACCACCCATACAACTTTCGGACAGAATGCTGACAGAACTCGGCATCAGAATCGGCAACTTGTGCAGACTTTCTGTCAGACATCTGAATGAATTCAGAGAAAATGGTTTGCAGGGTGAATAAGCCTTTGTTGTCTTATCTGTGTGGTGGTACCAGTTTTAAGCCTTTTGGGCTTTTTTATGTCCTAAAAGGACGAATTTCAAAAAATCGCATCGTGTAGTTTTCTAATTATATAGGGGGTATATCTGGGTAATGGCACCATTTTTATCCATTTTGGGCCTTTTTTACCCCTTAAAATACGAATTTCGAAAAATCCCTTCTAATTGACCCCCTACTCAATAAGGACATTATACTCACCAATTTTCGTGACTATGTAAGGTTGCTTCGTCTGAGCAATGATCAGTCAGTCAACGACTGTCTCACTGCCATTAACATGGCCTATGGGGCAAGAGGTAACCAACAATTTCAGTATTAAGAGATATAGAGCAAACTGAAACTGAATATTTCAGTGTCTAGAAGAGAACCAATAATTCGAAATTGGCGTTTGGAGCACATAAATCCTTGGACGACGATATTGCCAAAATGTTTTGAGGCTTATCAGAAGACAAATACCAGGTCCAAGTCTTCTTTGGTTGCACATCAGATATTGCTCTGCTAGTTATATAACCAAACTATTGTTATATATATTAAAAAATTTTACCAACTGTGTTCGCTTAAACCACATAGTTTTCTTGCTGTAGATTAAGTTACTACTATTTGTATTCAACAACAGTTTTAGATTGTAATTGATTACAATTCACATACACAGCTTTGAATATGCAATTCACCGTCGCTAAGCACCGTTCATGCATATTTCAAAGTATATTATGTTCAGATGCATCGGTTCTTAAGAGCTTTTTTCCGCGAGTATATATAAAAACATACTCTACAGTTTTGCATGAAATCAATTTATTAACTGTTGTGAGCATTCGATTAATTGCAGTAAATTAATGAAATGCACAAGTTTTGCCGAAGTTTGTAGTAGTAACGTGTCGGCTGCAATGAGAGTTATTTCTGAAGTCAATGGGCAAATAACTGAAAATACTTAATCGCACTTGTTTAAACATTTTTGTACATAAACAATTTTAAATGTAATAATGGAGTCAGTTGTTGCGACGACAACATTGTGATAAGTTACTGCATGACTTTTGATATCTAGACCAGAAGTAAAGAGAACTAAATCAAAAAGTAAACAAAAAGAAGTCAAAAGCAGTTGCTAATGTTTATTAGGGTGGCCGGAAATATAACATTTTGAATACATGAAAAGAATATTTCTAGTGCGCAATCAGATGTAAATTCAGCAAGATTGTACGGATACATGGAGTATGTTTTATACTGCATGCAGTTGCAGTCACGTTGTAGACAGAATTAAATTAAATTCATCGCTAAGAAGGTCCCGTTCAAAAATAATTCGTTAGACGGTATGTTTGGGGGACAGTATGTTTCTTTTGAAAATAAACATATATAGAAGCGCACAGCCGACTGGCTGCTCTTCGTTAATACTATCTTCGCACCGGTGTGTTTCGCTTCTCAATTCTTTTGAAGGAGCTTTCAACACTTAATGTTGGTGAAGGTCACAGCAAAGGGTGCTGATGGGATAGTTGGGCAATTGTCGTAATAGCTATCCACACAACTCTTTTCTGCATTTGAGATGAATACAGTTTATTACGTTTCGTTTTTTAACTCTACATTGATAACACTATGCTAGTTAAAAAACCCGACAAACGGGGCACACGGTGAGTTAAACTAAATCGACTGTGCTGAATCGAATGGCGTTCGCCGTTTTTTTAGGTTAGCTCTTAAAAAAAAGTTAGGGGGGGTTAAAGTTTCCCCCATTTGGCCTGTTCTTGCAGAATACCGGTATAAAAAACTATGTTTTGTTTACATCTGAGGTGTAGGGTGTGTTCAGCAACTTTGTAGAAAATATTATGCTTAATATTTTTGTTGAACATATTAACTCTCTAACTGCCCCTCATAACGGCTTTTTTTGGCTTTATTCTAACAAATCGTAAAAAAACACCCCGAAAAAAGGGAAGGGCGGGGAGAAAATGTTCTACAAAAATGTTGGCCATAAAATTTTACTATATACGTCAGAACACACCAAAACCCAAAACTTAACACAAACACCAAAAACGAATCAAATTCAATATTGCCACATACAAGGTATGCAACCATATGGCAATGTCTTTCGTGACATGCGTAACATTCGCAGAGTTTTTACAACATACAGATTATTCTATCTCTTGAACTGTTGAACATAGAGCTATAATTTTTTTTTTGAAAAATTATTTAGTTTAAGCTTAATTAAAATCTGTGATTTAATTGAAAAAAAATTACTGAATTTTTTTTTATTTCACCATATATGGTTGCATACCTTGTGTGTGGGCAATCTTGAATTTGATTCGTTTTTGGTGCTTGTGTTAAGTTTTGGGTTTTGGTGTGTTCTGACGTATATAGTAAAATTTTATGGCCAACATTTTTGTAGAACATTTTATCCCCGCCCTTCCCCTCTTTCGGGGTGTTTTTTACGATTTGTTAGAATGAAGCCAAAAAAAGCCGTAATGAGGGGCAGTTAGAGGGTTAATATGTTCAACAAAAATATTTGGCATAATATTTTCTACAAAGTTGCTGAACATCTCAGATGTAAACAAAACATAGTTTTATATACCGGTATTCTGCAAGAACAGGCCAAAAGGGGGAAACTTTAACCCCCCCTAACTTTTTCGATTCAGCACAGTCGATTTAGTTTAACTCACCGGGTGCCCCGTTTGTCGACAAAAAAAAGTTCTCAAAACTAGCACAGTGTAACCTACGTCTGAGAGACGTACGCTTTTTACTTTGTTTGTTCTTTCTTTCGCGAATGTTTTCGCACCACATTTTCATTTTTATCAGCCGTCTATAGCAGTTTCCTGGTGATGTTTTAGTAAGTTCGTTACTTTTTGAGTTTTGGCTATCGTGTACGTCTCAGAGACGTATGGTTAGCTTTTGTGTGATTTTTTTTTGCAGATATCAACAACAATGAGAGGTATTCTTCCGTTTGCCACTCTAAAATAAGACGTATGTCAAAAATGAAATGCGTAAAATGCAATAAGCCTATATGGGGGAACATACAAATGAAACTTGCAAAACATGTACTTGATTTTGCAATATGTTGAAAATGTTTTATATTTTTATAGTTGGATAAGAGAGAAAAACAAAAGAAATGTATTCATTTTAGTTTTTAAGAAAATGACAGTACATTTTAAAGAATACTACGATAGTTTTGTTCATTTTAAAAGGAGACTGATTTGTTGTTTTAAATAATTTTTTTTTTAAGAAAATCCTTCGAAATGGATATTAAAAAAAGTTATAACATAGTTAAAAAACCGCTGTCACCACAAAGAAATAATACTATGATACGTCTCACTGATGTATGGTTATCTTGTCAACAACTTCCAAATAGAGTAATCAAACCTGGTTTAAGTTCTTGTGAATATTTTTTGTTAACGGTTCTTAATAAAAAATTTTTACGATTAGATTGACAACAGTTTATTAGGGGACGACAATATTATTTGTACCAAACTCTTTTTGTTTATGACGAATTCATGTTTAAGTTTACCGCAAACTATGTGCTCGTTTGTGACAATTACAAATTTGTTACAGCTAAGCGAAATGTAGTTAACATATTTAATGTATTCCATTTGCTCCAAACGAAAGACTGCTTCGAAATATATTTGGGGCAACCACATTTCGTTTTCCCCAACTTCTAATATTAAACGATTCATAATCATCTGAGATTTCGTTTCTGAGTAATGTTTTGCGTATAGCTCATGTTGTTAGAATGTCAACATCTGAAATTAAACGTAGTTGATTAAGGTGTGGTTCGCTGGAACAGGTAACATTTAAATATACTATGGCGACCTTAACATAAGAGGAGAGGCAAAACGAATAACGCTTTAATGTCCTGGAAAACGATTTCAGCTCGTGTTACTACAGAAATATGACTTTTACAATCTGCTCAACAGTGTACTAGACGATTTCCACGGCAGGACATAGTAGTAAAGATTGGTAACATTAATGCTCGGATATGAAATAATAATTGAGGATACGATCAAATTATGGGAAAATATGGACTAGGTCAGTGCAATGTTAACGGTGATCTCCTCATAAAAACATGTCTGAACAACGAAATTGGTGGATCTGTCTTTTTACACAAAGACAATCAGAAAATGTCTTGGAAAAAAACACATGAATACGATGTTACAGAGATTGACCACATATGTGTATTAAGGTGGACCCTCAATTTATGGGAGAACTGAAAAATCATCTATTCCAAGAAACCGGTTTTGTAGTCTTGTGTGAGGTTAGCTGAAAAAAAAATTGAAAAAAATTTGAGCTCTTTAAGTTGAAAATTGGTGTACCGCTCGCGGTTTAAAGTTTGTGAATAGTAAGGTAAAATTTTCTTCCCGATTTATAAATTTTAAAAATTAAAATTTTTTCCAAATTTTTGATAAAAAAATAATAAGGGTTGCTATACACTTTAACTATTATTCACAAACTTCAAACAGCGAGCGGCACGTAAATTTTCAACCGATCGAGCTAGGCTTGCCAGATGGTCGGGATTAGGCGGAATTTTCCCGACTTCTCGCGAAAATCCCGAGTCCCGAGTAATTCCCGATTGAAGTAATTTAGGAGAAAATCCCGACTCTCTAATATTTACTACCTATACTTAGAATAATCAAAGAAACAACATATTAAAGAAGGTACAAAAAAATACTTTTCTCTTATGCACTAGTTGTGTGCACTTAACATGGTAGCAAAGCCAATTCTATAATAAAAAATACATTCAGCGGACGAAAAAACAAGTTTTGAAAGTGAGGTGGACAGCTTTTTTACAGCAGCAATTGATTATTTAAAAAAAACATTACAACTTTCAAGAAATGTAAATTTTTAACAAATTGCAGCATTTAATCTAAAAGACTCACTATTGAAATTGGCATAAATTCCCAAAGTTCTACAAATATCAGATGCAGTGGACAATGACATGTTGTACAGTGACTACTACCGTCTTCGAGCAGTTTATGGAGAACTGCCAAAAATAAACCAAATGACAAAATATTGTCACATTTTTTTATTAAATGTGGCAAAGAAAATCACTTTATATTTTCTTTACCGATAAGTAACGCTCATTGTTAAAAAGTATTTAGTATTTTAAACAATTTATACACCAAAGATAGAAACCGAATGTCTTTTGGTCTTATAAAGGCTTAACTAATTATAAGATTAAATATTGATAAAAGCTGTCAAGAATTCCAGTCATTTTTAACAACTGACGAGGGAGTAAAACTAGTCAATTCAATGAAAAATAACACAAAGTATATGTGGGAAAAATAATATTTGGTTATAGTGTATGTCTAAGTCATATCTGAATATTGTTGTTTTAATTTTTTTTTATCCATTATAATAATGGTTGTTATCAGCATGAAACTGCAATGAGTTTTCAAGTAATATTTCGTAACAAAAAATTTGAAAATCAATATAATATGATCTTTTCATTTGTCCCGACAAATACCGCTTTTTAGTCTCGGTTTTCCCGACATTTCGAATTCGGTGCCTGGCAACCCTAGATCGAGCCCATATTTTTGTAAATTTTTATGTTAGCCTAACCTTCCACAAAACTTAACGTTTTTTTTTGAAAATCGAAAAAAAATTAACCTAAGGTTCACAAACTTCAAACCGCGAGCGTCAATTTTTTTCTTAACCTAACCTCACAAAAACCAACCAGTTTTTTTTTTGGAAAATCTAAAAAATAAAAATATGGTCCACATTAATGCGTATCCAGAAGTTTTATATAGAACACGATGCACATAGAAGTATTTTGATGGTCTGGGCGGCCGAAAACCCAAATCTCAAATTTAAAATAAAACCGTAAAATTGATTGGGAAATGTAGGGGACACTCCATGCAACGAAAAACCACCATTACAAGTTACTTTAATTGTGAAAAACCTAAAGAAATTCAAGTTTAAACTCAATGATCAATATAACGATTTTACGAAAGTGTTAAGTTTTTATTAATTTTAAAGCGTATAACTTTTTCCAAGTGCAAAATAGCGATGGATTCAGAATCTATTGGCATGGAATTTTCAAATGATATATATTTTTATTTAATATGTTTGCCTAAACATTTTTTTCAATGGTCGGCAAGTAAGGACCAAAATAATGCTTATTTTTTGAGATTTTTGTTTAGGTATCCTGTTAGATCCCGCAAGTCTTGCGACAGATGTGAAAACTTTTTGGCCTCATTTAACAAGTTCAGGCAAGTTTTGCTGCGGAAAATCGCGGATGGCCAAAAAACCGTTAATTAAAGTTCATACCTAAGAAAATCAAAATTTATGATTTTTTTCACATTCTCGGTAATTCTAGGTAATAACGTCATTCAAAAATAGCAACAACATTAATCATTTTTTCTTATGATCCGTTAACCAAGAAGTAATGCAAAAAATGATAGTTTGGGAGCGATAACAAACAAATGTACTTTGTAACAATGCGTCTGTGCGATTTCGTTTGGAAGCCTTTGCTACTGGAGTATTTGTCATTAAATTGTTTTTGTTGTCACAAAACAACTACACAACTATACGTAAAATTGTATCCTTGGCACCCAATAACATCTACACTACATAAAGTACTCATACAAGGATCAGAAATAATAAAAAATGTGTTACTGCCTATAGGACAATTGTCTAAAGAAACACACATTTTCGAGCCTACAGGCAGGATTTTGCAAGAAATTTCTCCAGAGAATCCTGCAATCAGGACATCCTAAATAGGCTCTCCTTAAGCTCAAATCTACTTCTAAGTGCCTCATCAACTAAAAATAAAACTAAGGTTTCTTTATTTCTGCCAGAAACTATAGAGATGTTTCTCTCAACTCAACCAAATCTAGCAGCTGAAAGTGGTGTGAACGAGGAAATTAGCGATGATGGCGAATAAAAAAAAATTATGGAAATATTATGTTTTAAATGTCCAATATATGAAAATGTAACTGTTTTTACTATAAAAATCAATTTTTTATGTTTCAAACGTTACTCTCAGCTTAATTAACAATTAATATATTTTTGGCCGCCCAGATCATCGATATTCGAAACGAAACTACCTAAAAATCTCTGAACTGTTCCTGAAGATTACAATTCTGAACATACATAGTACCCAATTCTGAGAACTGCGCGTGAAAGTACCCCCAAAAAGAAGAAGTTCTGCATCATTCGTTTTGTCAAGTTACATGCCATAATAATTTAATATCAATTTGAAGTTAGTAAGTATCGTATAAGGGAATTTGTCACGTTTTAGGCTCTTTTGTTTGACATAACATAAATACTATATGGTGGCGTATGATTATCATAAGTATTATTTCACGTAAATCATAAGCTACGGAGTACAACAGTTTTATTGTAACTGCTACAAAATAAACCCAGTTCAAAATCATTTGATAAAAGGAATTAAAGGATTTGTAATTCTTAATTTTTTTAAATTTGTTTCACTTAAATCGGACTAGTGGTTTTCGAGTTATGTCAAACCAAAGAGCCTAAACGTGACAAATTGCCCTATACGATACTAGCTGAAAAATGTTGTACTGTGAGAGGAAAGATCGGATTAGGTTGAGAACTGGAAGTTAGTCGAAGAAAGAAGGTGGGTCAAAGAAAGAGGATTCGGGCAGAACATTCCAGTACTCAAAACATAACTTAAAAAACAAACATAAGAAATTATCCAGACTAATCAAAAAGCGTACCAACCAAGATACACAGAATTACGTTTTTACACTTTTGCTCGGTTAGTATCATAGTTTTCAGCATAGCATTTTATAGACCTAAGTACTTTTAAGTACTTACTTCACTCGATGATGTCGAAAGCAAATTCGCAGTACAATAAGTAGGTGCCGTTAGTTGTGAATATTAAAATAAAAAGCGTGTTAATTCACAACAATGCGAGAAGCGGTGACGCGCAATAAGGCCATAGGAAATAAGGCCATTTGGCTTTATTACCACAGGAGGTGTGAAATAAAGCCATTATGGCATTATTTCACCTTTGCAAATTTTTTGACTAAAATGTATCTAGTATGCTTGTTTTGCGAGCCCTAGTCAAGCTATATAACCAGCCACGCTACTCTCTCTATCACTGTTTCTTGTCATAAGTCGATAAACAAAGTGGTGTACTAGAGAACACATTGCAACGATAGACGAATGCGGGGGGCACGCCCCCCTCCGCATACGCCGTAGTAAGTTAGTTACTTAGAAAGTCATTATTTCGAATTAACTTCATAGAGCTTTTTCATTACTTTTGTCAATATATTCAATGGTATGGCATTATTTAAACTTTGATCGGAAATTTAATATGGTGTTATTGCACAAGCATGCTAGTAATAAAGCCATATGGCCTTATTTCCCAACCTATGGCTTTATGTCACGGCGCCGCGAGAAGCTATCTTATACCTCTTTTAAGGGGAGTAAAGGGAAATTATTTTTTTACGTACTTTTGACCGGCACTTCTGATACCAGTTTTTGTCACCTTTTTTATTCCTTTCTACAATAAGCTGTTGTCATTTTCAAAGATTTTCCTATGATTGATGTTGACCAAGTTGGATTTTTTTACATTTTACGCACACTAATTTCCCGATTATGCTTTTTCACATGTCATTCCAAAAACATTAACCCACGTTTATGTCAGTATCTACAAAATAACGGTACATGAGCTGGCTTCAACACGTGAAAAGACATTCTTCCTTCGTCCGCTAGGACCACTGCAGTGTTAATTTTACAGTGTCTAGATTTTGCGTGAACGATTCTTTACTTCCTTTTAGTTTGTTAATTTTGCCGCATTTCAAGTAATACCACGAGAAAGTTCTGAAATTTGTTGAGCCTGTGGCAGACAATAGTAGTAATTAGAAGTAAAATAATTTTCATTTCCGAGAGCCACTAACTGTCATTTGTGGTATTGTAGTCTTTTAATGCGATTTCCATCATGCAAGTTTATTGCGAAATTCATCAAAGAGGTTTTAAAATTTTGATGATACAGTAACTTAATTAATTTTTTGATACTGTAATAACTAAAAAGGTTAATTTCGAGTCCAACTCCAACTATTTGGCTCGCAATTGTGAAAGTAATATAGAAACTGGCTAAATTTGTTTACTTAAATATTCACATCGCGTTTCTGCTGTTATGCATTCGCCCTTTTTCTATCGCTGTTGTAAAGTACCTAAAATATTGTTCCTAAATATAAAAACAAGAAAAGAAAACAACAACAAAGAGCATATTGTGTATACAAAATGAATATGTAAACAGCGATGCGATTTCATCGTTTGCTTTCCTTATTTCCGTTTCCCGTTAGTATTTCTTTTTTTCACAAATCATGAACATGTTTTGTGTTATTAAATGGTCATTAGTTTGGGAAAATGTTGCAAGTCCTCAGCGTGGAAAACTATGAGAAATAACGTTCATAGACTTAAGAGCATTAATAAATTGTGTTAAGTGATTTAGAAAAGGAAAATGAAGGAATATTGTGGAAATATTTAAAGTTGCTAAAGAAGCTTTAGTTTATGATTATGGCGAGAACTGTGAGGCAAATTCATATATCATTTCAGATAAGGCGATTGTACTAAACTACTAAAGAGCTCCTATAAATACGAGTGTCCTATATTTACACCCCAGCAAAATAATATCTATATATATAAAAATGGTGGCAAAAATATATAGTAATTCATCAATTGAGAACGGCTGGACCGTTCCTCCGGAAAAGCCGGAAAATTGGTAAAACCGAAAATTGCTTTTTTGTGTGCAAGTGTCACGAATGATTTTTCAAATGGAAAAATAAAAAAAATTTGTTGGAAAATTCGGAAAATTCCGGAAAAAATTCGAAAAGTTTTAATTCTATTTGTCGACGAAATTTAGCGTTTTGTCGTATGATTTGATAGTTTTGCTGGATGTAACTGCGAAAAATTTCGGATAATTATTCCGAAATGACTTTCCGAATGGAAAAATAGATAAATTCTCAGTGGAAAACTCGGAAAATTCCGAAAAAATCGAAAAAATTGATTTTTTTTCGCAAAATTTTGCATTTCATCGCCTCATTTGAGGAAAATCACAAACTAAATTACTGTCGGTTTTCGAATGGAAAAATAAAAAATTTTAGTTAGAAAATTATGGAAAATGCCAAAAAAAATTAATTATTTTCGAAAAAATTTTGCATTTTATCGTATGTTTTAGTAATTTTGGGCGATGTAAATGTGAACAATTTCGAACAATTATGACTTTTCGAATGGAAAAATAGAAAAATTCATGGTGCAAAACTCGGAAAATTTCAGAAAAAGAAAGAAAATTTGGGAAAATCTTTCGGAAAAGTTGGAAAATTGAAAATTGCCTTTTGTATGGAATTTTGTGTGTAATTGTTACAGACTGGCTTTTCGAATAGAAAAATTAAAATTTTTTGTTGAAAAATTTGGAAAATTCCGGAAAAATTCAAAAAGTGTGAATTTGCTTTTTCGACGAAATTCTGCATTGATAGTATGATTTAATAAATTTGAACGATGGAACTGTGAAAAATTTGGATAATTATTCCAAAATGACTTTTCGAATGGGAAAATAGAAACATTGTTGGTGGAAAACTCGGATAATTCGGAAACTCGGAAAAAACTTAGATTTTTCTAAAAAAATTTGCATTGTATCGATTGATTTGATAATTGAATTTTTGTTTAAAATTTTGTGTGCAATTGTTTCGTATGGGCTTCACGAATGGGAAAATAGACAATTTTTGTCAAAAAATTACAGTAAAATGCCAACAAATTTAATATTTTTTAGACGAAATTTTATCGTATGGTTGATAATTTTGGAAGCTGTTCATCTGTAATATTTTGGATAATAGAAAAATTCTAGGTGGAAAACTCGAAATATTCCTTAAAATCCTGAAAAATGTAGATTTTTGGACGAAATTTTGCACTGTATCGTTTGATTTAATGATTTTTGTCGACCTTAAAGTGGAAAAATTCGTTATTTGGGATTATTATGTTGAAAGATTAAACACGAAATGATCGAACAATTTCAAAATCTTCTGCATAAGATTAATGTATTGGCCCGATTTTTCAAAACCGACGACCACAAAATCGAGCAGAGCAGACAAATTCAAAGCTCCCACTATAAATGAAGTCGCAGTGGTAATTGTTGGGAAGAATGTGGAATCACGCGATATTGTTCTCAAGCGTCGGGATGGTAGACAACTGAGGGACGTGTACGAGACTCATCGGTCATATGATGCACTTTATTACCCGTTGATGTTCTGTCGTGGAGAGGATGGCTATCACCTCAATTCAAAGATGGTCAATAGAACAAAAGGTTTGTTTACAAGTTTGTTTGTTACATCACTTCCTTATCATTCTCCATTTAAGTTTGAATTCGTATTTCAGGAGAAGAAATTAATAAAAAGGTTAGCTTAATAAATTTTTATGCGTATCGATAGATGATTCGGAAAGATGTTGAAAATCGTCTGGTATGATATAGCCGGTTATTTCAATAGTACTGCAATGACATGTACGTCAAGGTCGAAACGTTTCAATTTTATTCGTTTGAATCAGTCGCCACATTTCGAGAAGCTCGCAAGCGTTTGCAGTTGCTCGAAAACGACACGTATTAGGACCCAACGCTCGCCGAGGCAACTGTTTCTGCACCAGCTAATCATATTCGTACATTGTTTGCGATCATCATAGCCACGTGTCATCTGCCGAACCCCAGCGCATTGTAGGACAAATACAAGGACGAGGTGGCTGACGACATTTTGCACTGAGTTCGCACGACAACATCGAATTTCGACCTTCTGATCGAAGACGTGTGCTTGCTCATGTGCGGCTGTCTACTGTTTCAATTGAGAATACAAGCACCAAATCGTTCGATGCACGATGCATTCATTTTGAAAGGATATCAGGCATTGATCGACATGATTTGACTGAAATAGTCCGAAAATATGTGCCGTCATTGAACGCCGAGATCGCAAATTCCGTTAGCTGTTGCTTACCCTGGTATTGCTGCCACATTGTTGAAAGGCGGTCGAACTGCACTTTCCGCTTTGGTGACAGTTGATTAACGAGGTGATTTGGTGGAGATGTGACAGGAACTCCGCCGCATAATTTACTGGTGAAGGTGGGATCGATCATAAGCATGTTGCGGAATCTGGACCATTTTAAATTGTGAACGGTTCGCGGTTGTCGGTCAAGAAACTAATGATCAATGTGATTAAAGCGACGTTAATCAAGGGCAAATTCAAAGAATAGGAAGTCCTTATTCCACGAATTCCTATTTTTCTAACCGATCTTCCCTTCCAAATTCAAGCGAATTTAATTCCCCATTCGATAGGGTTTTGCTATGACAATCAATAAATCGTAAGGAAAATCGTTGGAAGTTTGTGGGATCAATCTCGAATTTCCCTGATTTTCACAAAGTCAGCTGTACGTTGCCTGTTCGCATGTTGGCAAACCGTCTTCATTGTTTGTTTTTACGCCGGAAAACAATCAGATCGCTTTTTACCGCTCTTCACTTATTTCGATTAAATTCAAATAAATCACATTCAAACTTAAACTAACAGTGTTTTACTATTACCCTGGAGCTTATATGAATTTGTTACCTTAGGAGCGAGACGAAGTTTGCCGGTTACGAAGTTGTATGGCAGAATAACGTTTGCCGGGTCAGCTAGTATTATATATAACACTACATTAGGAACACGTTGTAAAATAACAACTAACACTTTTGGTTCATAATTTCTAAATATGTATTACAAAACACATTCTGTACTCTGAAAACAATCAATCACTCCAAAGAACTAAATATTTTAGTCCACGACTTGGTAAAAGAATCGAGTAGATAATCAAATACAGAACCAGTTGCCTTTAAAATTGTTAATTCCACACTTGATTACTTTTATTTAGTTATTTGCCAGTAAATTGTAAATTGTCAGTTGCTACTTTAGTGTTATAATAATAATGGTATTAGCTTTTGGGACATCATACATTTTAATTCGGAGGTGGACAGTAGGAGACAAATTTTAAAAGGGAATTAAATGTAAAGAAAATTTTAAAATTTTACCAATAATATAAAAAATAAGTACATTTACATATTATCAACCCATAACAGTGCATTGCAAAATTTGTTGATTAGTTTTGTTCAAAGTGATTTTCCGTTTCATTTACTGGAACAATTTTAACTAATTACCTCTTTTTTTCTTGCTGATATTCTGTTTCAGTTTTAAAATAACTAATTTTATCCATCCGTTCATCCATTCAATGGCTATTTAATGGTTTCTTGTTCGACACTTTTGCGAAATCGCTCCCTGGGGAGCTTTTGCACAACCATTAACGACTTTGAAACATTCTCATAATGGCCTTTTATACTTTCCAAGCTTTATCGTTCGTAATTCAGGCAATTTTTATGGCAAAATCCAAACAACATTGTTAAACGCAGCGATACACTGATGTGATACGATCTTTTCGTAACGGAATCGCGTAAATTATATTTGTCGCAAATCGAGTGATTTCAATAATTTATGAGTGCATTTCACGTCTGCCAATTGTTACGCATAACCTAATTTTAGGGATTTCACGTTTGTGTGTGTTATTGACATGGTGAGTGTGTAAGTGAGTTTAAAGTTCGGAAAGGGGAAGGACGTTACGGTTACAAAATGATTTATAATACATTTGGGTACGTTCCATGATGATCCTAAATTGTATCTGTACGTTAAAATACAATGTTTGAGAAATGTATTAACACACAAAAAAAGTATATGTGTCTCAATATGAGACACATTTTTTAAAGGATTTAGTTTAATAGTATTGATAACATGGTATGTGGAAATTATTAATTTTTGTTATAGGAAACACAACAAGTTTTAGCGGCAACAAACTTTTTAATTTAAATTTAATTACAAATGTTTGAATTTAATATTGTTATCCGTGAATTTACTTATAGGAATCTAATTTGGATCATCTTACATCTAATTTGGATCGAAGCATACTGCAACGTGCATGGTGAAAATAAAAAAAGGTGATTCCATAAATTACAGTAAATTTAAATGTTGATTTACTCAAAAATATTTCATTAGAACACTCTTTTTTCAAAAAGAACAACACTTTTGTGCGTGTCCTTGGACATAATTTGATATAATTCAACACAGTTACTTACTTAATACTTAATTTCCCTTTGCACCCCATGAATGAGGTATGGGATAGCTTCTCGCGTTTTTGTGAATTAACACGCTTTCTATTTTTTGATTCACAACTAACGGCACCTACTTGTTTATCGGCGAATTCGAACGTCACTGTTTAAGAAGCTCTTACTAGACACGTCGATTGAATCGACGCTTAATACTGCGAAGTTGCTGTCAACAACATTCGAGGGGAGCCGACAATGAAAGAAAATTTTATTTATTTCTTTTTTTTTTCTTTTAAGATGACTGGAGCCAGGTTTGAACCTGCGATCTCGCGCATGGTAGTCGCGTGTTCTAACCACTATGCCACGGCCGGTTGACAGTAATGTATCAGAGACAAATTGAGCAAAATTTGGTTCTATACCAACAACAACAATTTTGGAAAATACTAGTTTTTCCCATTTTAGGATATAAGAAAGGTGGGCGTGTCCTTAGGCCGATTTTCAGAAACCTTTGTTTTTTTGTCTTTCCTATTTATTAAAGCAATGTGTTCAAATTATCCTTCGTTTATGATAACTCTTTTTTTGCCTTCGTTTGTATGAAAACACGACAGTGTGCAGAGGAGCTACTCTTATTAGGAAAATGAAATAACCTTTTTGTAATTACTTACTTTAAAAGACGCGTTCATCAACTTTCATGATCTATGTCTCATTTTTTTTATAGGCTATGTGAGATGACGTGAACGTAGTAAGAAAAAAAACTTAAAATCCCTTTACACCCCATGAATAATGTATGGGATAGCTTCTCGCATTGTTGTGAAATTAACATGCTTTTTATTTTTAGATTCACAACAAACGGCACCTACATGTCTATCGACGGATGCGAACGTCATTGTTTGAGAAGCTTTTACTAGACATACCGATTGACTTGACATTTATACTGTGAAGTTGCTGTCGACAACATTGAGGGGCCGGCAATGAAAGAAAAAGTATTTTTTTATTTTTTAGATGACTGCAGCCACGAGGTGAACCTGGGATCTCCCGCATGGTAATCGCGTGTTCTAACCATCATGCCACGGCCGGTCCCAAGACTTGACAATTTCTTCTGTTTTGGATTTTTTTATATTTTTTTAATATACAAAATTGAATTTTAGGCAAATTTTTTATTTTTTTTTATAAATTTATTTATAACTATTTATAACCTCACATACAAAATGACCTATTTTTGAAAATTAGTATTGTACATCATCTGTCAAAATGAGGAAATTTATTAAACATGGTAGTGAGTGGAACCAGATTTCAACGTAAAGATATCCACAAAGCAACTCGCCTATCCCCCGATCAAAACACCAAAAATGAAATTGATTATGTGGTAACCGATGGTAGGCATGTGTCAAGGACGTAATATTGGCTCGGATTGCACATAGTTAAGAAGAGCGAAAAACGGACGTAACCAATAAGCTGCATATTACACATTCCATGGCAACCGCCTCAACAACCATGAATTGATATGAAAAACCGCACTCAGACGAATCCTGGTACAATGAAGAATGTCGCGGAGGAACTAAAGAACAGGGTGCTGCTTATAGGGCAACCTTACAGCCAATTGTAACCCAGGTTGTTAAGGAACATTACAAGGAGACAGTAAAACAGTTAAGGCAGCTAGTTAAGCTAAAAAAAAACGTCAGACCAAATATCGGGAGAACGAGGATATGGAGAGGTACAGGGATTGAGGTGAAGTGAAATTGTACCAGAAATTAAATGCAAAAGGTTACGGTACTGGGCTACCCTTTTGTAAGGACAAGGCTGGAAATCTAGTAACAGATAGGCAGAGTGTGCTGCGTATATGGAGAAACACTTCCAGCAATTGCTGCTACCAGAAGGCAGCGCACTTAAAGGTATCACGACAATTGTCGACGATGGATTAGATAGTCCTCCACTAAGCCAAACCAAGGTAAGAAGGGCAATATCGCGACGATGAGCTGATAACAAGCAAGCATCAGCTCCTTCGTTCGGTTTGGCTTAACGAGTGCATGGCCGATAGATTCTACCGCCACCGCACCGAGTTAAAACACAACCGCACCTCTTGAGATAATATTTTATAATGATTTTATTTCAGGAGCCAGGTTTGAACCTGCGATCTCCCGCATGGTAGTCGCGTGTTCTAACCACTATGCCACGGCCGGTTACCAAAATCTAAATACTTTATCTAAAAACCCCACTTAAACCTAAAGGTCCGTACAGTCATGCCTCTCTTATCACTAATGCACACATGCAGATCGTTCTGATACGCTAGTGCTCTTATCTTAAATAATGTTCGAGATCACCACCAAAGTCTCAGTGTGAGCCCAAAGATTATTACACTTATCCCAAACCATGTGGGATCAAATACCATTCTTCTTATTACAAACATGTCATATTTCATGAACACCCGATTGGAACCTAAGTCTATTATGTCCTGTACTAAAAAAGCGATCCAAGTATGTGTTTCAACTACCGCGAGATCAGCCTTTTACCCATCGCATATAAGGTCCAGTCGAGAGTGATATGTGAAATAATAAATGCACCAATATGGCTTTAAAACTGTTAAATCATCAACTGACCAAATATTCACACTTCGGCAAATGCTGGGAAAGTCTCTAGAGAAAGAGATCGACATGTGCAATCTTTTCGTCGATTATAAAGCTGCCTCGACAGCCCGATACGGCGAATGCGCCTTTGGGGAATGACGCTGACTGACACGAAGTCTTCATTAAAGATTAGTTAAAACCTTACGGATCCGTTCTCTACCAGATGAGGCCTAAAGCAAAAAGACGGCCTATCGAAGTTGTTAGTTTCAAAGAATCTAATAGTTTGGGGAAATTCGTAAATGTTAACAACTACAATTTCGAAGTGGAAAATAATTTTATATACCTCGGCTCAGCCATCAATAAAAAATATAACGTCAGCCTTGAAATCCGGATAATAATCCTGAATACTAGTAGATGCTATTACGGACAAAGCAAGCAATTTAATGATACAGCCTACTCTCAACCAACAAAAATCCAGCTATAATACTCCGTAAAATATATAGACCCATCATCGTTAACGTAGAGTATCGATGTCGTATGAATCATGATCTGTACGAGCTGCAAACAGACATTGACATGGTCAGACGCAGGTGCAGCGTTGTCATTGGCTAAGTCATGTTGTACGCATGAAAAGACTTCGACAATAAACTCAATGGACGGCGCAGAAGAGGGCGATCAAAACTTCGTTGGATAGACTAGGTTCCTGAGAACCTCACATAACTTGGTGCGACGAATTGTAGAAGAAGCGCAGAAGATCGAAGCGCATATAATACTTTTCTACGTGCGACATATAAACACAATATACGATTACAAAGAAGTGCCAGCAAAGTAATTATGCTTAGATTTGAACGCAGTTGAATCATAATTTACTCCGGAAATTATCTATGGAACATTATATTTAAATATTTTTATACCATCATACTTAGGGATGATGATATATAATATACCATTATGTATATTCAGACCAAATTCCTTTCAGGACATTTGAAGACGATTGAGCTATGTCTGTATGGCCGACTGGATGACTGACTGGCTGGATGGCTGGGGAGCAGGATAACTCGAATAAACCTTAACTGATCGGTATAAAAATTAACTAGTACTAATGAATATGTTTTTCATTGTTCGGTTTGAGATCTATTCTATTATTACTAATAGAATTTGTTTTTACAAGAGTTGTGTGAAATGGATTATGTTGACAGCTGGCAGGGCAGATAGCTATTTCGATGGTTGCCAAACCATCATCATCAGTGCCGTTTGCTGTGCCTTCTCCACTCATTATCACAACCTTAAGTGTTAAAAGCTTCACACAATCAATGTGAAGCTCACACACACCGGTGCGAAAATGGTATCAACGAAGACAACGTCAACATAATCCACACAAGCTCTTGTCTATGCTTTGTCCATCGGACAAAATTGCATAGAATTGTTTTTGGCATCAAATGCCAACCCAGTGTACCTCCCGTGTATGTATTCTCTTGTTTGTTTTTATCGATCTGTGCAGAATATGAATATGTTTTTCATTGTTCATTGCCCGGTTTTGCTACAAGTCTCCACACCGCTGGTATTATGACCGAAAGTGCTATCTACAACCGTTTACTCTCCACAAGCAGGTGTATAATAATACATAAGTATTTTTTTTTATTAGAAATCGGGTTATTGCAATAACTCAAAATATAAACAATATCTTATATTGGGTGATGGTATTTATCAGTCAGTTTACCTGATTGAAATTTCAGTACTGGTTTAGTAATGATTTTCTGAAGTCAACTTCAAATGCTTACCATTGATTTCATATCAAAGCTTTAGTATTCATTCACGTATGTTATATATTCCATCATTTTCATTCCCCTTCACTGATGATATTTGAAATTTCTGAAACAAAAAGGAAAAAATTGCGGAAATGATAAAATTAATTGCTTTCAAACAAAGTTACCATTCCAGTGAAAAAATTCGACTGCATAGTGGCATATCGTGGTATCAGTTATTATGTCACACACGATTGTTGACACGATTTATGGCAAACAAAATTGAAATTTATTGACTTTGGCCTACAACAATACTACAAAAAAAAAAATAGAGAACAGCTCTAAGTGGGGATACAACTGTTGCCGCCATTAATTTCCAGCAAATTGAGTGGCTTTATGAAATGATGTCAGTAGCAAGGAAACATGTGTGTCAAAACAAAAATATACAGACATTTGTCACCTGCTTGATATGTTAACTGTACCAGTTTTATTGACAAAGTAAATAGTTTTAACTTTCTTAGTAAATATGTCATAAATAGCAGTAGTAAGAATAGGGTCAATTATACGATAATCTTGAAAACCAGTACAGAAATTTCAGTCAGTTAAACTGACTGATAAATACCATCACCCAATATAAAATATTGTTTAAGTCTTGAGTTATTGAAAATAATCGATTTGTAATTAAAACCAGCTAGAAAGTTTCAGTCGGGCAACCCGACTTACATTTACCCTTACCCTCAGTAAAACAAATAATTTTCTATTTTATTGATATTATTACTCGATTTCGAAATTGGGCGGAGTGGTACATTTATATGGGAGGTACGTGAAGGGGTGTGTTTAGGCTCCAGATTTATTCTCCATAACTTTATCCTGTTATAGCTTTACTAAATACAGAATTTGCGCACGATTGCGTTGGGTGTACTGATATTATTACTACATCCCAAAAGTGGGCGGAAAGGTACATTTGTATGGGAGGTACCATAAGGGGCGTGTCTAGACTTCCAATTTTTTCTCCAAAACTTTGTCCTGTTATAATATAACAAAATACAGAATTTGGGCACGATCGTATCGAGTGTATTGATATTATTACCCTATTTCTAAAGTGGGCGGAGTGGTACATTTGTATGGGAGGTACCAGAAGGGACGTGTCTAGACTTCCAGATTTTTTCTCCAAAACTTTATCCTGCTTAAACTTTACCAAATACAGAATTTGGGCACGATCGCGTTAGGTCTTTTAATAATATTAATCGATTTCTAAAGTGGGCGGTACCAGATGTGTATGGGAGGTACCAGATGGGGCGTGAATAGACTTCCAATTTTTTTCTCTAAAACTTTATCTTGTTATAGCTTTACTCAAAATAGAATTTGGGTACGATCACGTTTAATTTATTGATATTATTTCTCCATCTCTATAGTGGGCGGAAAGGTAGATTTGTATGGGAGGTACCAGAAGGGGCGTGGCTAGGCTTTCAAAATTTTCTCCAAAACTTTATCCTGTTATAGCTTTACTAAATACAGAATTTGGGGACGATCCCTTAGGGTGTATTGATATTATTACTCGATTTCTAAAGTGGGCGGAATGATGTATTTGTATGGGAGGTACCAGGAGGGGCGGGGCCATGTAGCCCATTTGCAATACCGTAAGTAGTTTTGAGAAAATAATTACTCGTGCAAAATTTCAAAACATTTGGTTGCGTCTTTCGAAAGTTATCGTGCGAACCAGCCGGACAGCCACCCGACAGACAGACAGACAGACAGACAGACAGACAGACAGACAGACAGACAGACAGACAGACAGACAGACGGACATGGCTCAAACGACTTAAAAAGTCATGAATCGAATTTGGTTCAAAGAAACCTAGGGTCTAAAGTCACTCCTTCTATGTGTTACACTTTTGGGTCGTATCAAATGATATATACCTTCATCCCTACGGGTGATGGTATAAAAATACTGGATGTTGGTATGTAGCAACAGAATAAAATTGAGATTTTGTTATCAGTATATAAATAATTTCCATTGCAGTTAGAAAATATATAAAACCAGCTGACCCGGCAAACGTTGTTCTGCCATACAACTTTGGACCCGGCAAACTTCGTCTCGATCCTAAGGTAACGCCTTTATATAATAGTAAAACACAAATTTCAAATGATTGGCCTTACGATTTATTGATTGTTATCGCAAAAGCC
This sequence comes from Muscina levida, assembly GCA_964034835.1. NCBI lineage: Eukaryota > Metazoa > Arthropoda > Insecta > Diptera > Muscidae > Muscina > Muscina levida. The sequence continues at coordinate 79,387,183 of OZ035881.1, forward strand.
AATCGAATGGGGAGTTGAATTTGAAGGGAAGATCGGTTAGAATAATAGATTCGGGGGTTAAGGACTTCCTCTCCTTTGCATATGCCCTTGATGATCGTCGCTTTAATTACAATTTCGGATGATTCAGTTTACGCAAAATAATCATGATCGATCCCACCTTCAGCTGCAAATTATGCACAACTGGCACATCTAGAGAGTTCAAAAATTCGGTCGCCTCATTCTCGTTAAATGACCTCGAAAATTTTTCATCGTTCGGTCATCTGCGTCCAATGCTCGTTTATGCGCCATCGTGCATTAATTCCAAATAATGATTAAGCATTCTCGCAACAATTTCGCTACACGTTGTGTTGTCAACCGTGAGAAGAAAGCGGAATGTGCAGTTCGATTGTGGAAGCAATACCAAAGGATGCAACTGCTAACTCAATTGCGATCTTGACCGAATTGTTGCCAGAATCGAAGAAATTACGAATGTCTTGGCTGTCCAACCGGCATCATCGAGAAAGTAAATGCTTCCGTTCCATCGTCAACAACTTTCATCTTTGAATGGTACACGTTCGTTTGCTCGGCAGTTAAGAGCGCCACATTTGTTCGGACTCTTTCAGTCAGCTCAACTCGATCAAAGTCTTGTTCTTGTTGCAATTCGAGATTGAATGCAACATGCATTGAACGATTTTGCGCTGGTATTCCCAATTTCTACAGTAGACTGTCACATATTAGCAAGCACATGTCTTTGATCAGAAGATAATTTCAAGATCGACATTGGATGTTGTCGTGCGAACTCTGTGCAAATGTCGTCAGCCATCTCGTCCAACTTGTTCACCATCCCGAGGCTTGAGAACAATATCGCATAATTCCACATTCTCCGCAACAATCACCACTGCGTCTTCATTTATAGTGGGAGCATTGAATTGTCTTACATGGCATCCAGAGGGTCTCTTGCCTGCTCTGATAATGATTTTGTGGACGTCATAATGCATTGTATTCAATGTGATTTTGAACAATCTGACTACCATTTTGCATTTAATATTTTAACATAATAAATTTCACTATATTCCGAAATTTTTCAAGCATCATAACGAATTTTTCATCTTTACGTCATCTAAAATCATCAAATCAAGCGATACGATGAAAAATTTCGTCGAAAAAATCAAAAATTTTCGATTATATATAAATTTCCAACCAAAATTTTCTATTTTTCCAACCGAAAAGCCACAACGAAACAATTACACACAAAATCTAATACAAAAATTCAATTTGCGGTACAAAATGTTTCCGAAAAAATCCAAATTTTTCGAGTTTTTCCTGAATTTTCCGAGAATTTTTCTATTTTCCCATTCGGAAAGTCATTTCGGAATAATTATCCGAAATTTTTCTCTGTTACATCGTCCAAAACTATAAAGTCACACGATAATATGCAAAATTTCGTAAAAAAAATTTTAAATTTTTCGAATTTAATCCGGAATTTTCCGCATTTTTCAACAAAAATTTTACATTTTTCTATTTAAAAAGCCATTCTGTAACAATTGCACACAAAACTCCATACAACCAGTACAGAAATTTCAGTCAGTTAAACTGACTGATAAATACCATCACCCAATATAAAATATTGTTTAAGTCTTGAGTTATTGAAAATAATCGATTTGTAATTAAAACCAGCTAGAAAGTTTCAGTCGGGCAACCCGACTTACATTTACCCTTACCCTCAGTAAAACAAATAATTTTCTATTTTATTGATATTATTACTCGATTTCGAAATTGGGCGGAGTGGTACATTTATATGGGAGGTACGTGAAGGGGTGTGTTTAGGCTCCAGATTTATTCTCCATAACTTTATCCTGTTATAGCTTTACTAAATACAGAATTTGCGCACGATTGCGTTGGGTGTACTGATATTATTACTACATCCCAAAAGTGGGCGGAAAGGTACATTTGTATGGGAGGTACCATAAGGGGCGTGTCTAGACTTCCAATTTTTTCTCCAAAACTTTGTCCTGTTATAATATAACAAAATACAGAATTTGGGCACGATCGTATCGAGTGTATTGATATTATTACCCTATTTCTAAAGTGGGCGGAGTGGTACATTTGTATGGGAGGTACCAGAAGGGGCGTGTCTAGACTTCCAGATTTTTTCTCCAAAACTTTATCCTGCTTAAACTTTACCAAATACAGAATTTGGGCACGATCGCGTTAGGTCTTTTAATAATATTAATCGATTTCTAAAGTGGGCGGTACCAGATGTGTATGGGAGGTACCAGATGGGGCGTGAATAGACTTCCAATTTTTTTCTCTAAAACTTTATCTTGTTATAGCTTTACTCAAAATAGAATTTGGGTACGATCACGTTTAATTTATTGATATTATTTCTCCATCTCTATAGTGGGCGGAAAGGTAGATTTGTATGGGAGGTACCAGAAGGGGCGTGGCTAGGCTTTCAAAATTTTCTCCAAAACTTTATCCTGTTATAGCTTTACTAAATACAGAATTTGGGGACGATCCCTTAGGGTGTATTGATATTATTACTCGATTTCTAAAGTGGGCGGAATGATGTATTTGTATGGGAGGTACCAGGAGGGGCGGGGCCATGTAGCCCATTTGCAATACCGTAAGTAGTTTTGAGAAAATAATTACTCGTGCAAAATTTCAAAACATTTGGTTGCGTCTTTCGAAAGTTATCGTGCGAACCAGCCGGACAGCCACCCGACAGACAGACAGACAGACAGACAGACAGACAGACAGACAGACAGACAGACAGACAGACAGACAGACAGACAGACGGACATGGCTAAAACGACTTAAAAAGTCATGAATCGAATTTGGTTCAAAGAAACCTAGGGTCTAAAGTCACTCCTTCTATGTGTTACACTTTTGGGTCGTATCAAATGATATATACCTTCATCCCTACGGGTGATGGTATAAAAAGGCAATTTTCGATTTTTCCAATTTTCCGATTTTCCGACCTTTCCGGAAGATTTTCCCAAAATTTTCTTTGACATAAACCTTCTCCTGGCAATAACGAACAACTGAAAAAAAGTTTGAGCAAAATTGGCCCAGCCGTTCTCAATTGATGAATTACTATACATTTTTGCCACCATTTTTATACCATCACCCGTAGGGATGAAGGTATATATCATTTGATACGACCCAAAAGTGTAACACATAGAAGGAGTGACTTTAGACCCTAGGTTTCTTTGAACCAAATTCGATTCATGACTTTTTAAGTCGTTTGAGCCATGTCCGTCTGTCTGTCTGTCTGTCTGTCTGTCTGTCTGTCGGGTGGCTGTCCGGCTGGTTCGCACGATAACTTTCGAAAGACGCAACCAAATGTTTTGAAATTTTGCACGAGTAATTATTTTCTCAAAACTACTTACGGTATTGCAAATGGGCTACATGGCCCCGCCCCTCCTGGTACCTCCCATACAAATACATCATTCCGCCCACTTTAGAAATCGAGTAATAATATCAATACACCCTAAGGGATCGTCCCCAAATTCTGTATTTAGTAAAGCTATAACAGGATAAAGTTTTGGAGAAAATTTTGAAAGCCTAGCCACGCCCCTTCTGGTACCTCCCATACAAATCTACCACTCCGCCCACTTTAGAAATAGGGTAATAATATCAATACACTCGATACGATCGTGCCCAAATTCTGTATTTTGTTATATTATAACAGGACAAAGTTTTGGAGAAAAAATTGGAAGTCTAGACACGCCCCTTATGGTACCTCCCATACAAATGTACCTTTCCGCCCACTTTTGGGATGTAGTAATAATATCAGTACACCCAACGCAATCGTGCGCAAATTCTGTATTTAGTAAAGCTATAACAGGATAAAGTTATGGAGAATAAATCTGGAGCCTAAACACACCCCTTCACGTACCTCCCATATAAATGTACCACTCCGCCCAATTTCGAAATCGAGTAATAATATCAATAAAATAGAAAATTATTTGTTTTACTGAGGGTAAGGGTAAATGTAAGTCGGGTTGCCCGACTGAAACTTTCTAGCTGGTTTTAATTACAAATCGATTATTTTCAATAACTCAAGACTTAAACAATATTTTATATTGGGTGATGGTATTTATCAGTCAGTTTAACTGACTGAAATTTCTGTACTGGTTTTTATTCCATTTATTAAGTCACACAATTCTTATGGTATTTTATTTAGTTGTCGATGAGACAGCAAAAAGTGTACATTATTAGGTACAGGAAAAAAGTGTTCTCCGTATAGTCCTTTTGCCAAATAAAGGGTCACCTTTCAACATATTTCGTTACATCTTCGGCATTTAAAGTCTGGTCTAAAAGATTTTTATATCGATGTTTTTGTCCCAATCAGACTAATAAAAAATCATTGACCTAAGTGCCTTCTCTCAGTTCGTTATACCTGACATTAAGGTGGCACATTAGGGCGGTACGAACTGAGATCTGGGGGGTATATATTAGAATGGGGCACTCGAGGGAAAACTTTATCTCTTTGAGACAAAAACTATTGATACATAACAATTTAATGCCGAAATTATAACGAAAAATTTAAAAAGGCCGACCCTTACATTCATTCAAAATAAAGTTAAATATTTTTCTTGGAATTGCCTATCAAAGGTACATTTAGTGTACATGTTTAGCGGATACAATTATAAGTTTTTTTTTCAAATGTTCATGAATGTGTCCAATCAACTGCAAACAAATTTGTCCATCATACAAGAATTCAAATGTACTCCAATAGACTAGTACCTTAGAAAAAGACTTTTTAATAAATGTTCTAAAGTCTTTTAAACTTACTTGAGGAACTATTTTCTTTTACAATATGTTTCAAAACATAATGGTCAGGGTCAGTAAAGGTTTACTAGAGTTATTGTGCCCACCAACCAGCCGCAAACCACCTGAGATGATTTTGGTCTTAAGAGACATAAGGTCTATTTCGTATCCTTTAATGCATTACACTTTCTCTTGAATTAAGTTATATATACCCTAATCTCTATGACTAGGAAATACAAAGAGATTATCCATATCAATTGCCAAACCTTATTGTCCTGGCTGTACATCCAATGAAAATTCTCATATTTTTCAAAAGTTTTTATTCCAGGGACCGTAGTCATTATGAGTTTTATTATAAAAATTACATAATAATAATTATGTTATAATTGCTATATGTTTATGGGTTTTTGCCCATACATTTGCATATCGCTCATTTGGTGCAAGACTGCCATAACTCAAAAAAATCGATTCCGAGACAAACGCCTTAAAGTTTTCAATTTACACCCAACTTGTACGAAATAGAGGAATACAATTTGTTCTCAAGCGGAGTGTATAAAAGGTATTAATATGATTTTTTACACAACATGGAGTATAATGAAACGATAAATTCTACATCATTAACTCAAAGTTCACGTTTTTTGAGTTATGACGGTCTTGCACCAAATGAGCGATATATTCATAAAACAAATTAAGAGGAGCCATCCATGCTATGCAAAAATTGGGATATGATATGAATATGACAACTTTTTAAGTTGTTTAAATTAAATGATTGCAGCTATTTTTATAAAATCTCTTATAAACGCGTTTTTCAATCTGTTTTTTGAATAATCATCGGCCCTGTGGCCATATGTAGCACTCGTCTCCTCAACAATAAAATTAGTCATAATTTCAACTACATAACCACCTGTTGCTTAATGTTTTATAACTTCCCGCTTTTTCTGGTAAGCATTACGTAAGTAATTACCAAGACTTTTATTGTAGTTTTTCCGAACAAGCGGGTTAGACTTCAAAGTTATTACATATCAGATTGACAGATTGACACTTTATTCATAAAATGCTTCAACGTAACAAATCATTATTTTTACTTCACATTAATTGTTTTCCACTACCAAGAGAGAGTCTCTCTCTCTCTCTTGGTAGTGGAAAACAACAGAGAGCGACAGAGAGAGCTCGATAATGAAAGAATTTCCCCCCATCCCTAGAGGAACACAAAGAGAAATCCATAAAAGCAGATATAAGCAAACACCAAAGAGAAGTACTCGAGTTTTACGACCTTACAACTTGTTCTTTGATAAGAAAGATTCAAAAGACACACAATGAAAAATACATTAAAAAACGATAAAAATTGAATCGCAGAAGAGAAAGAGCAACATCACAAATTTAAAGAAATCAAGGAATTCGAAGAATTCTTAAAAGAGGCAATCAAGGGTAAGAAAATGCATGCAATAAAGTGTATAAAGGACATCGCCATTTGCTGTGTATGGTGTGACAATAGTCAGAGGGGAGAGAATGAAAGCCGCGAGTGCAAATGATATAAATGCACAGTGTGGTACATCATCGCAAAAATGATGCAACGCTGGACTGGAATTTGGAAATTCCAATGTATTTATAATACGATACATTTTTCGACGTTGGATTCTCGACGTTGTATAGGTATTTTTATTGGGACCGGCCGTGGAATGATGGTTAGAACATGCGACTACCATGCGGGGTTCCCAGGTTTAACTTCTGGCCCCAGACACCTAACAGTAATACAGTAGACTACGGATAAGTGCACATCGGTTTTCGCGCGACTTTTTGTGCACTTATGCGGTTTTTGCATTTATACAACACTCGGATAAGTGCACAACTATTGCATATATACAAACATTGCATAAGTGCACGATTATTGCATTTAAATAAACATTAGATTATTTTTATTAAACTGTAACACCAGTTCAGTTTGGATGGAACTTTAAGAAAATAATTAAAATATAAAACTGTTTAATGTTTTTATTTATATTTGGTTTGCATTACATAACAGGTTTTAATAAAAACTTATAAAATCAGTTCAGTTTAAGGTAAAAAAAATCACAAATTTATATTTTATTGTTTTAGTGTTTTTCATATTTTATACAAAAAAAAAATTAATGTTCAGTTCTGTGCCAAAATAAGAGCTGTTAATCAATCATTGCAATCATATTTTGCAACATTGTTTTTTGCAAAATACATATTAAATTGCACTCAATTCGATTCACCTAAACCACGTGTGCTGAAAAAGTCTGAAATCTTTTTCTCAACCGTGTTTTCTGTTCCAACCTTATATATTTTTTTCTCCAGTTTCTCTAAATCATAACCTACATTTATGTAGTATGAGAGATTTGCATTTATACATGCAAAGTTGTACTAAAAAAGCACTTTCGGGTTAGCAAAAGTTGTGCATTTAGCCGGTTTTTGCATTTATACGTGTTGCACTTATCTGTGTATTTTTGTATGTAAACGTATAAAAAAGGCTAATGGCTTCAAGTTCCAGTGCACTTATGCGGTTTTTGCATTTATGCGATGTGCACTTATCCGTAGTTTACTATAGAAAAAAAATAATTTTTTCTTTCATTGCCGGCCCCTCCATATTGTCGTCAGCTTCGCAGTATAAGTGTCGAGTCAATCGGCATGTCTAGTAAAAGCTTCTCAAACAGTGACGTTCGCATTCGCCGATAAACAAGTAGGTGCCGTTAGTTGTGAATCTAAAAATAGAAAGCGTGTTAATTCACAACAACGTGAAAAGCTATCCCATACCTCATTCATGGGGTGTAAAGGGTAGTTAAATTTTTTTTAAGTTTTTATACGTATTTTATATATTTCGCAATGTATGTCACATATGCTACAGCATCCTACAGACCATATATGTTCTTTCTGGTTGAAAAGACAGACGATGTTCGCAAAAACAAAATGTTTATTCTAAACGAATCACATTTCAACTGTTACGCTAACCTAAATTAAAGACACATATCAACACCAAATCTAATAGGTGTTCGTGCTTCGTAAATTTACTACTGCTTTCGTTTCAATCACTTTTATAGCCTGTTTTTGTATATCGAACGAAAACCAAGGCGAAGGAAACCTAGTCACTCGAATTCGACTCAAAATGGATTTTTCTATCCCCATAGCATTCGTTTGCATGAACTTACGTATTGTTTTTGACATTAACGTATATCTTATAGAGTATACAAAACCGAAACCGGAAACCGGTTTTTTATTTAAAACTGCCCAGTAGGAAGTATCGTCATACACGACTTTGTCTTCAACGCTGTCCTCAAGACAAAAATGTATGTAGTTGTCGTCAAAACAATCGGTTGACGACAAGCTGACCGACAAAATACTAATGTGGTCGTGCATCAAACACATTCAACAAAATCGAAGGAAAAAAATGTGTTGCTGTGATAATGGGAACAAAAAAATGGAATCTGACGTAAATAATTTTAAGTTTATTAAAGGGACTAGTAAACATCAGCAATTTTATAGTTTGAAATCTCGAATGAAGGTGAATGCCGTTTAAAAGTTTATATCCTACACTTCTCTCTTGGTCAGTAGTTTTCCAAAAGTAAAGCTAAAACCAGCAAAGTCATACTATTATGGCTTGACAATTCAAAACATACAAAGGCATCAAAGACAATTTGACCGACATTTTCACCCATCAGGTCGTGCCTGATTCTGTAGGCGACTTGTCGCTTATATAGTCACTAACGACAATTTAACCGACATTGTCACCCATCATGTCGTGCATGCTTGTGTGGGCGACAGGTCGCTTGTATAGGCATCAACGATAATTTGACCGACATTTTCACCCATCAGGTCGAGCATGACAAAGCGGACACTGGTATGAAAATTTCGTCGACGATTTGTTTGGACGGTCCCCTAAAAGTCATTAACGATTTACAATGGTCATGCACCTATTCTTGAGGATGTCTTGGAGACACTTCCTACTGGTTTTATACGAAACATCGATTTTTGAATAACCGTTTTAACCGGTTATATGAGGTCGGTTTTGTTTTTTGGAAAACATGGAAAGTTAAAGATATCGACTTCTTGTCTTAGAAAAACCCGGCAAAAATATTCTAGCAACATTTTTTTAGAAAATTTTCATGTTCTAAAGATCCATTTTTAGGCACATTTCTTGAAATAAGGACTAAAAGGACTAAAACAATAACAAACATATATATACTCTGACAAAATGATCAGTAAAAGTTGGATATATTGATTTTTGGTCTTAGAGCACCCCATATAAAATTTTCTATGTAACATGTTTTGTCCTTTCGGATTTTTCTCGAAATAAGGACGAAAAGGACACGTAAAGTTATGAGATAGAGAGTTAATATGTTCCACAAAATTATTCCTCTTTAAATTTAAGTTAAGATATCTGATATCAAAAATGCCCTAAAACAATACGAGTAAGAAAATTTGTTGCATAGTGTAATTGGCCGAATTAATAAGCTGGCTCCATGTTGCCCAATAATTAGGTTATATTAGACCGTGATTTTAGACAGACATATTTTTTCTGTGCGTCTAAGAGTTTTATTATACAAAACAAAAAACCTACTTTAAGTTTCCGCGTTTAAATAATTTAATACAAGCTTTAAAAAGGAGGATGTCTGTAAGACTCCATAGACAGATGTGTCATACTAGATGAAAATGTATAATTTATTTTATGAATGGTAATATTTAATACTATGTATAAATTTCTTGATATTGTTTAATAGTTCTGCTGAAGATCATTTATATTGGTAATTATTGATTATTACCAATAGGTTTTTGTTCAAGAGTTGTAAAGTATCGTGCGAGGGTACTTTTTTGCGCGATAAATTAAACGCTCCCATACGTTATTTTTGACATTTATAAATTAAATTGCTAATAACACATTAACACATGCAGTCTGAACATGTACAGTAGGTTGTCCCAAAAAAAATAAAAATTTGGATTTTCTCGGAAGATCTTTCCTAATTTGGATACTCATAAGGTAAAGTATTTTTGAGAATTTTATGAGATTTTTCGGAAGTGGTTTAGAGGTCGCGCAAACCGATTTTGTACCAAAAATCGAGCTTTTTTGACTTTTATTGAATTGTTCTTGAAAATTGCTAAAAAATCGATACTTTTTTGGCTTCTGAGTAAATATTCTTAAAGAAAATTTTCCGATCTTTAATTTTATGTGCATAACTAATAAGTTTCGTCAGGGATTTTGCACATTTTGATACATTATATAACAGTTTTTCGTAAATTTTCAGCAAATATGAAAAAATGCTTTATAACTTTTAAAATTTGTATGAAGACTAAAAAAACTAATGATGCAGTTTAAAAGATTATGAAGTCTTAAATAAGTTAGCAAAAAAAACAATATAATTTTCTCTTTCCGTTCTCCAGTTATACCCTTTTAAAGCTTTGCACCCATTGTATGAAATTTTTAGTACTACAAGATTTCGGCATCCGATTTGTTGTAAACTTTAGATTATGAGATTTGAAAATTAATTTATTGTATGTCAAAGCTTAGTTTTAACTGTTGTCAAGTTGTGGACAGCAAAAAAAGTAGCCAAAAAGCCGTTATCACAAGGTGACACTGATATGGCTCGAACTAAAATTCCTGATTTATTGGATTTGGGGAAATTGCAACCCTATTTGTGGCAGATAGTCTATAGTTTTAAAGATAACAAGTCACAATACAATTAAAATTTTTGTAAACTGATAAGTGGAAGACGCTTGCTTGAAATTGAGAAGGTGGGAATCCATTGATAAAAAAAATGACCTTACACTTTTGAAACAATTGTATGATTACAAACGCTTTAATGAAAAAGTTGCACGCGAGACTCTGAAAACCTTCCTGGGTCATCAGTGGTACCTTTCCGAAAAGTTGGCTGCCTTATTTATCGTTTTTTGATGAACGTATAGATACGAAAACTTTGCGTTTAATGCTAAGAAACCTACATGAACCAAGTAATAACAACGAATTAGTGAAAGGAAATTTAACAGAAGACTTGATGTAAAAAAAACAAATTCAGTGTTTTATTACAAAAGTCAGCCTAACTTTTTTTGAAGCCTGCAACATTTCTACTGATTTTTACAAACGGATCCAGAAAAATGGGAAAACAACAAATCATTTCAGGAAGCAAAACACAGAGTTCAACAATTGCAAGTTGTAAATGATGTCGCAGAACGTGGTGTGGCCTTGGTTAATATTTATATCAATATCACAACTACTGAAACAGACTTTCAGAGTTTACTGCAGAGGGTAGAGCAGCATCGCAAGAACTCTAATAAATGATTTATAACAAATTTATTTTTCGTTGTTTTTAATATAATTGTTATGTATGAGTGGTAAGTAACTATTATTTTATTTGTAAAAACATTTTCTAAATCCAATTATTTAAAGTTTAAAGCAATGCAAACCTAGTTCACACCTTATAGTATTATACATTTCATACAATGCGTACAAAGCTTTAAAAGGGTATAACTCGAGAACGGTGAGAGAAAATTCATTTTTTTTCTGCTAATTAATTTAAAACTTCATAATCTTTTAAACTGCATCATTAGTTTTTTTAATCTTTATACAAATTTTAAAAGTTATAAAGCATTCGTTTCTATATTTGTTGAAAATTTACGAAAAACCGTTATTAAATTGTCAAAATGTGCAAAATCATTGCCGAAACTTATTATTTATGCACATAAAATTAAAGATCGGAAAATTTTCTTTAAGAATATTGACTCAGAAGCTGAAGAAATATCTATTTTTTTACCAATTTTGAAGCACAATTCAAAAAAAGTCCAAAAAAATCGATTTTTGGTAAAAAAATCAATTTGCGCGACCTCTAAACCACCTCCGAAAAATCTGAAAAAATTCTCAAAAATTCTTAGCCTTATGAGTATTCAAATTAAGAATGATCCCCAACATTTTTTTTTGAATGGGACACCCTAATGTACAGGGCTATTGAATGCCATTCAAACCTCGTATATGTGCTAAAAAAAACAGTTTTTTTAGGTGTTTTGGGCTAGTATGGAATGATTTTACTTGCTATATTTATTAAAAACGTACTTATTGCCACACTGAATAGCTTTGATCGTAATACTTCACCCCTTTCATCGTTCACAAAGAGCTTTAGGGTGTACCTCATATGGAATTTTTTCGAATTTCGTTAAAAACAGGAATTTGTAGTGATGTTGGTCATCTAGCTTGACCTTATGTTTGTTGTTGTTAGAATTACGAATATATTGTGCGAAATTTCGTATCGATAGTTAGACATTAGAGTGTGCCACAAAGAGGTTAAAGTTCGAATTTTCTCTCAAATCAGTTTCTTGCCGCTGAGTATTTCTTTTTTTTACACAGTTCAAGTAATAATGTGCCGTTTAATAGGTGAAGTGAAAACCTACAAATGCATGTATTTGCTCTTACCATATCTCTTATAGATCCGGTATGAACCTGTTTCGAGTCCGTAAAAAAAATTTAAAAAAAGTCAATCGGTATTTGACAGATCCATTAAACAAGAAATCAGTGAAATCGGGATTTAACTGGTCCGTTTATTAATTTGGGATTTGACTGATTCGTTCGAACCCGTTATTTGCCCGTAAAATGTCCGCAAAATAAATTGAGATTAAATGTACTAAAAAAAATTTTATTTGGCTGTAAATACATTTTAAGTTATAAACTTTTTTTTATTTTAATAGCTTACCACTTTGACATTCTGATCCGTTTCGGATTCGCTTCCAACTACATTTTATCCGAAACGGATATCAGATACGAATCCGAAACGAATCATATTGAGTACGAAATTCTTCTCGAAAAACAAATCGTTTTTTATACCTTTTTGAATCCGTCACGGACACGCAAATTGCTCAATATTTTTTTGTTGTTGTTTACACTAAAATTACATCTTGTAGTATCCCAAACACTGTGACTCTTAGCGTGAAAATGAAGAAAACCCAATGAAGTGCACAGCAATGACGACCGAATGTAATATCAAATAAAAGAAAACGTGAATTGGGAGATGATGTGTAATGAAGTTAATGGTGAATGTTTTGTAACGCCGATAAAAAGGAAATCATACGACACATTTTTACTCTCGCCACGGATGCAGCCACCACCACAGATGCTGCCGAAGTTGCATCATTCAGCTGCAATGTTGTTTGGCTTTTGTTGTGTATCCATGAAATTGCAAATATTTCGTTATATAAAGTTTCGTCGTAAAAGACGTCGCAAAACAATTACGATACCTGTAACACTAAAAATGGCGAAAGGAGGCACAAAAGTCACTGTAGCTACTGCCAGAGGAGCCGTACAAGTTGTTGCAAGACATTACCAGAAATATGAAGGGTGGTCAAGAGAAAAATTTACAAATTGTTGCACTTTTTGTTAATTTATCAGAGACCTGTGGGATCGTGGAACTGCTCGCCAAGGCAAATACTTATACAATACTATTGAATATTCATTATATTCTCAATGTGTTGTATCTTGGTAGAGAGTTTTTTTTCATAGTTAGTTTCTGATTAGTTTTAGGTAATTGAGAAAACATGTAATTTTATTCCATTAAAATAGAGAGAAATAAGCCAAAATATCATCAATACCATATTCAGCTGGTTATGCTCATTAAACAATCTGGATGTGACCTAATATTCAATAAATATTTCAAAAATAATCCTTTTCTATATTGCATCATTACGATTTTGGAGGTCTCAATGTACACTTTTAGTTAATGAAAAAATACTCCATTTTTCCATAATTACCACATTAATAGCAACATGACAACAGAAGACTCTATTGTATGATGATTTTATTACATTGTTGAATATCTGGATACCATCTTTCAATAACACAGTAAAATATTTTCAAACTTTTTCCAAAATCACGGGGTTCTGACAAAGGATTCTAAAAGAGGACGCCACACAAAAAATATACGTGTGTCGATTTTTTGATAGATCACATCGGAATTTCATTTTAGATGCGATTAAAGTTTCCCAGCTCAGTTCTTTTTATTTTGTGTAGTACTGTGTAATTAGTTCTGACTTTAAACATTGACCGTGAGGATAAATTTGACAAAATTTAAATTCAATTATCGTTCTTGTCCCAACTGTAGCAATGTTTTCCCAGTAATGCCGGAATCACTGTTAAGAGAACGTAATGTATGTTACATATATGCATGACCATTAAAATGTACAACTAGTCATCTTAGGGTTTCTTTATTGCTATGGAGAAAATCAATGCCAGACTATCTGAAAATGTGACCTTAACATAACTCTTTATTACACCATTTTAAGATATAGTTTAATGGCTTTGAATGACAAACCAACCTTCCCATTATTTATATACAACATAAAATCCTATGAAATATTGTTTGGTTTCAACAGATATATTCGAAGAAGGGGCTGCACTTTTCCTAAGTCTTTCCATATTTATGTAATGACCCACTAGCTGTCCATGGAATGTTTACCCTTAGGACCTCATTCCCCCCCACACAAACACACACACACACCATTAATAACCACATATCCACATTTATCAATATGAATGTCTGAGCTTAACCAAATGTATTGGCCAAATGTGATGGTTTGTTAACCATAAGAAATGTTGGTATTACACATTAGGGGTTGTTTTAGCTTATCAGTAGAAGGAGAGATAACACTCTGGTAGAAACATTTGTAACAGTAAGATTGCCCTGCATACGTAATTTATTAAATGATTTAATTTAAATTATGAATGTGATTGTGAGCGTTGTTAAAATGCTTGTCATCCGTCTGTCCATCTGTCTCTCACTGCCATTATTTGTGTGGTTTTGCGTCCAACTTTCGAATTCTTAATGTTACACAATTAATATACAGTGAAACTTCGATATTACGAACTTCGTTATAACGAAAAACTCAATATAACGAATTTTTAGCTGAGACCCTTGAAAAAACCTTTTTATTGCAAAGTTTTTCATACAAAAATGCTCTATAGCTATAACGAAAAAATTCTGATCTATAAAGCCTCTATATAGCGAAGTATTTTTTCAAAAGCCTCTATACAACGAAATTATAATTGAGTAATACATACATATAACATTTTAAGTGTGTAAGTCATTATCAAAAGCCTCTACATAACGAAGTCTTGAACTATAGTCTCCATACAACGAAGTCAGAATAAAGCATAAAGCAAAATTAAATTTTAAGCAAAACGGGGAATTCCCTTTTAAAACCAACGAAAGGTAAATGTCTTTGCAGGTTAATATGTAAAGCGCCACAAATTACATAGTCAGTTCTGTTTTGGTTCTTTGTCAAAATGAGTGTATTAAAGCGTAAATCAATTTCTATACGAGAAAAAACAAACAAAAATTACACAATATTTTACTAAAATGTAATAAAATAAAAAAATAATAAAAACTTAATTTTTTATTTACCTCTTAAATAGTTAATTTTTATTATTATACTAGTATTTTCGTGTAAAATAGAATTCGGGCAAAAAAAAACTATAGTTATAACGAATTTCTTTCGTATTTCTTTAAATTTCGTTATACCAAGGTTTCACAATGCATATGTATATGAATCAATAGCTATAACGAAGTATTTTTCGGTCCCCTCTAGATTCGTTATATCGAAGTTTCACTGTATGTCATAACTGATATGACTGACGACATTCAACCTTAAAATTCCATTAATATGAACATTTTTATGTACATGTGTTGTATTGATGAAAAGCCGTTTTAAGAGCAGGAATTCCGGATTGTTTTAAATATTAAATGTGGTTAGAAAGTCGCTCCGCTTTAGCTTGTACATGTTATTCCTTTTAAATTGCTTTATTCTTCACAGCGATGGAGATATACAGTTATAGTTTGGAACGAACACCGGCTATATTCAGCATTTGTTGTTAGCAGCCCTTCCCAAATGGCGGCCCGAAATGTCATTTTGTGCTGCCCGATGATGATTTTTGAAAACTACGTAAATAATTTATTTTTAGGAAATTATCACGCTCAAGTGGAACGTTGTTGTAGATAAAGCGGACAACGTATAACGAAATTTTCAATAAAAACACAAGAAATTGTATTACCAAAATGTATTACAGACTCGCTCTTATAAAATCTCAAGAGAAATGTTTGATATCATCATTTCGCTTTTCCCTTAGATATTGGTGAATCTAAATATATTACTGATATCACGCAAATGTCCGTATTTGATCGGTTTTTACCTAACAAGTTTACAGAAGAGCTTCGTGCCATTTTACATCCTAAATATAGCAATAATGGCGAAATACTTTTCAACAGTCATGAAATTTGTGAACAATTACACTGTTCGACAAGGGTTTTTTTTCTTGTGTTTCATTATATATTTCTAATAGTTTTTGACATGTCAAATTCAAATACGTAATCAGAATTTTGCTATCAGGCATAGTTTTTTGGTTATTCGAAAAAAAGTTTTGTTTTCCATTTAAAATTTGTATGGAGGCGATTGATAAAAAAGGCTCTATGAAAAATGCCCCAAATGCAAAATGCCCCAAAAAAAAAAACCAAAAATTACCCAAAATAAAATTGGGCGAAAAAAATGAAAAATGACCCAAAACTCAAGAACGAAATTTTCCCCAAAAATTATGAAAAATACCCCAAAAAAATATTATTCTAAACAAATCTAGCATTTTTAAAAGACGAATGCGGTGGGGGGCACCCCCCCGCCGCATACGTCGAAGTCAGTATCGTAACTATCTCTCTGTCATATTTCATAAGTCAAAAAATAAAGAGAGGGGGGGAGGCGTCCGCCACCCCATTTCTTTATCATATGCACCATGCTTTTTTATTTTTTATTATATGGAAAAAATGGGGTATTTTTCATACCTGCAAATTTGGGTCATTTTGCATATGAAAAATGACCCAAAATTAAAAAACGAAGTTTTACCTAAAATAAATGAAAAGTTCCCCAAAATTTATGGGGGATTTTTCATATGAAAAATTCCCCAATTTTGTATGGAAATTTTTTTGGTTAATTTTAGGTTTTTTTTTGGGGCATTTTTCATAGAGCCGATAAAAAATTTAGTATAAACAGGTGGCAACATCAGCAACATGCCTGTTCGGCTGTAATTATCATCCTATATGAATGCTGTTCGATGAATATGATAAAAGGTTCCACAAACACATTCTAACCTTAGAAAAGCGTTACGAAGAAAAAAATATGACTACTAAATTTGCTGACTGCTCCTGGAATATTTTACTAGACTGCAAGGATATTCAGCATAATATAAATAAATAATACAATTTAGGTTAGTGTATCAAATGATACATCAAATTCGGCTAACGATCAGAAAAGTGTTTTTATTGTTTGATATTTTTGGTCAAATTCAGTGTGTCACACACTAGGATCACGTGTTTCGAACTCCATGACGAGTTCATCTTCAGACCCCTTTGTGACGAACTGATGCACAATGATACACTAACGTCAATTGTGATATATAATCAATATGATCTACAAAAACTAACAAACAATACAGTATAAATAACACAGTGCAACACATAAATTGGTGCCGCCTTCGTACCTAGCTATTTTTGAAGTATATACCGAGACCAAAAAACTCCCCAAAGGATTTGGCCCCATTATATCGAAACATTTTTTTATGGATACTCCAATATTTTCACCCCAATACGATTTTATGACCATTTTTACGGAGTCCATATTTCATAAACTGTTCGGAATTTTTTCTTTTCGTCTTCGGCAAAGTTGTAGATCTAAACCAGGGCAAAAAAAATCTCAAATAGACCGAATAGAAAATTGCATCTAGTGCATGAAAATTGTAAAAATATGAGAAAAAGGCTATTTTTTCATGATATTTTCACCATAAAATTATGATTATAATAAGTAATATTCCACATAAATCATACGCCACGGAGTACAACGAAATACATTTTGTGTGGAAAACATCATGAAAAAATATACTTTTTTCCCATATTTTTGCAATTTTCATGCACTGGATGCAATTTTTTTGGGTCGGTCTATTTGACACTTTTTTTGCTCTGGTTTAGATGTACAACTTTGCCGAAGACAAAAAGAAAAATTTTCGAACTGTTAATGAAATATGGTATGATAAAAAAATCGTGTTGGGGTGAAAATATTGGAGCATCCATAAAAAAATATTTCGATGTAATGGGGCCAAATCCTTTGGGGATTTTTTTAGTCTCGGTATATACCTCAAAAATAGCTGGGTACGAAGGCGGCACCAGACGATGACCTTAGAAATGTTGCACTGTGTAAATAAATAAATAACTTTATTAACTAATAGAAAATACATATTTGTTCTTCTTATTTTTCGTGTTTTATGCTGTACTAGTATCGGTTATTGTATTTAGAAAAGATTCAGTTGGATCAAACTAAGTTTTAATTGCATTTATGCAAAATGTATTTTAATGCAACATAAAGGAAGGTGAAAAAATTTAAATCCAACTTACTAAAAAACTGTGCCTGATGAAAAAAATCTGAAAACATATTTGAATTCATGATATTAATAACTATAGGAATCACAATTCAGATACCCAGAAATATGAAAAATATTGTTTTTTTGTAGAACAGTGTTATCACTCTCATTCGTGTCAGCAACATCGTTTACTTTCTTTTCATCACAAGTGTATGGCTGACTTCGGAGATTTGTACGCTTTCACCAATGTTATTTGCCTTGCTTTCTGAAATACGCGAATTTCTTCAAAATATCTCAGAGTATCTCGAGTTTCTGTCTGACGAGGAAAAAATTTCTTTGATGGCTTTTATGTCACATTTGTTTCCATACTATGAACTGAATCTTAACTTGCCAGGAAGGTATTAATTATTGTGCGATATTTATTAGAAAAACAAGCTCAAGCTGACATTGTTCTCTAAAAGACTTTCTTGAAAAGCGATAAGCCTAAATGTTTATGTTTAATTGTTAATTATTGTGAAACCGGAAAAATGGTAGACAAATTAGAATTGATTAAATTTCAAGAAAATATTATTTTGAGGGATGAATTTCAAAAGATTTCTCAGAGTGATGGTATTGAAAATTATTGGATGAAAACGGTTCAACTGAAGCATTCCACCATATTTGGATCTACTTATCTGTGGAAGTTG
Organism: Muscina levida; assembly: GCA_964034835.1. NCBI lineage: Eukaryota > Metazoa > Arthropoda > Insecta > Diptera > Muscidae > Muscina > Muscina levida. Next base: position 79,406,008 of record OZ035881.1, read on the forward strand.
CTTCTAAACAAATCATACAGCAACAAATCAAAGACTGCAAGCAATGACACACTATGTTCCAAATTTTCTTAAACAGGCTCAAATTCAAAGGGCAGACTTTTCAAATTTTACCTCACCTCCGTTTGTTGGCCCCTGGGTAATACTTATTAGGTAAATTAAATTTTTTTAAATTTGGCCCACCAACAAAACTAATTGGGAAGCCAGGCAGTCATATTTTTCACAGTTTTTAAATTTATTTGTTTTCAATCAGGGGCCATTTCCGGGATGGAAAACCTAACTATGTTACATATCTCACAGCTAAATTAACAGTACGAGTTTCAAAAGTTTAAAATATTTGAATATTCTTTATAAACAATCTGTGTGATAGATTGTATTGTATGTTGTTCGTGTAAAATGCATTTATGTAGAGATATTTTACGCAAATTTTTACTTATAGCACCTTGCACGGTGTAAGTGTATATTCAACAGGATCTCATTAGATCTAGTCAAATTCAACACAAATGATTGTACCTTATTGCATCAGACTAGATACTAATTGTGTCTAATTAGATCCAATCAGAACCTACATTTGTACCTTAATCATATCAAATTTAATCTACAAGATCATGATACGTCATGACGCGATTTATCGGAAACCAGATTTATCACGCGGTAATCGATCGGAGACAAGTCTAAAGCATTATGGACGGACGTGTGATTCGCGGTGCAAATATTGACTCAGATCACCACCTATTTTTAGCAAAGGCACGCACACGATTAAGTAGTGCTAAAAACGATCGTAAGCAAACCCAAGGGAAGCTAGACATCACAAAGCTGCATACCACCGAAGTATCCAATGCCTACTCTAACCAATTCTCTCAATTACTTCAAACAAACCCCCCATTATTATGATGTACCCGACACGCTTAGACAAGATCTGGTACGACGCGTGATGTAACGCGCATTGAAAATTTGTGTACGTGCATTTGGCAGAAATGTTCGTGATCGAAGATCGGATAGGTGGGCGTGGTATAAAACGTGAAACTTTATTGGTACAGTATGGATTTCAGCCAGGAAGAGAGTGGGTAGGGCCACGATCCATACAAATAGTTTGATCGTCTTCAAAATTCTGCGGTAAGGCAGAGATATAACCTATTTATTTATTATAGTTATAATTAATATTTGCCTTTACATATTTGTGAGAAAAAATACAGTTTCATCAAACATTACTAAAAAAAAACATAAGATTTACTAAGAAAATAGTTGTCCGATCTTACTAAAAGCCGTCGTATACGAAAAATCTGATTTCGAATACAGTATTTAAAAGAAAGCTTAAAACCAAAAGTAAAAAAACTCGAACGTTCGAATAAGAAGTCGTCCTTATGCGAATGCTGGAGTTAGTCCCTTGGTAAAAGCTTCTCAAATAGTTGACAAAATAAACTAGTATATCTACAATGTGATAAGATAGTATTCGTAAGTGCATGGAGAACATAGTAGATGTATACGGTCCTAAATTGTATATCTTTACTGACAATAAAGGGGTCCTTAGACATAATTATACTCATTCTATTCATGTACATGCCAATTTGCTGTTTTGATTGACATTGATGGTTTTCATTTACGATCTCATTATAGGTAATCCCTCTATAGTTAATGTACAATATTTATTCGCAATTCATTTTGACTAGCAATTCGACCAAATTATGATAAAATGTATGTGTTTACAGTTAATGTTTCATTAATTGTCTAATTTATTTACGTACATATTTCTGGTGTACATGTAGAAGCCAACGTACATATGTAAGACAAAGATGTGAACACGCATAATGATAGTTCGCGTGAAGCTGCAACAAGTGCAATGAGATTTAACATGCAAACATACATTCGTGTTCGTATTTAGATTTGTATATACGGCCTTAATGTTGTAAAGAACACCGGTTTGTGTTTGCAAATACATATCTCTGGATGAAATATCAATGTTAATGGAAGTGACTGCATCCTTAAATCCAGTCAATTCTGCTCCAAACAGGCTGTGGAATGATAAGGCAGTCGGGTGGGGGTTCTCTCATTTTATTCGTCGGTTGTGACATTACAATAGTGATTTAAAGACTTTGTATTTATTAAATCATTAAGCCTATTGAATAACTCGACAGTTGGACTATGTTTACCAAAAGGTTGAAACATTTGTCTGAAAGAGAAAAAAAATGTCAAATTGAGATTAAAAATTAGCCTATTATTATTGGTTTTTTAAAGTAAAAACAATAGTTGCCAACTTAATAGACTACACAAAAGACATGTTGTCGATGGTTGGGCATTCTTTTCTTTTCTGTGCCAAAAATTCTCGAAGGCCGACTACTCGCGCCATATTATAATTCTTTTGCTTTTCAACGGCCAACGGAGTCACAACTAAGTACAGTATTTGAGCTATTGAAGGTTTTCATTTGGGCAGAGGTAAGAATATGTAATTAGGGCATGTGGTAGGCACTCATGCACCTGTCGCTTCCCATATTCCGCAGCTCCAACGTTAGTTAAGCCGATTGAAGAAACCCCTTATCCAGTGTGGGAATATCAACTTTATCTTCATCGCGTGGATTGTGGCACGGTGATTTTGTGTTCCCCCTATTTATTTGTGCACCCTCTGTGTCAAACAACAGCGTCAGGGCGTTTAGCCTGTGCGTTTAACCCTGGTGGCGAGACCCGGTGAAGGTTTTGGTGGCGTTGTGCCTATCTAGGAATTTGTCACAGGCCGTTGTGCGGATTTGGTAGCCCTAACCTCAATTGGCGCAGTGTCAAAGGCGGCTGTGTGTGTAAAGTGGTTACACACAAGTCAGTCCTCAGTCTCGAGACATCGGTCCCAGTCGCCAATCTTATCAGTAGTCCGGGACGTCAGCTTTAGTCACATCACTCAATCTTCAGTCATCATCCATCATAATTTACATCATTCAAAGTCTCCAGTCATCATTCAAAGTCTTCAGTCACCATTTACAGTCATCAGTCCGCCTGTCATCTAAGTCAGTATTTTGGTTCAAGTCTGGTATGTAAAAAAAAATTATTTTCCTTTGCTTTGTTTTACAATTGCACCTGGTGGATACTCCAGGGAGCGCCTGATATTGGAACATAGTTTCTAACCAGTGGAACACCGAATATTAACACGTCGGAAATATACGCCTAAAGCCACTAGGCTAATTTGGAGACAGTTAACCCTAGAATGGTAAACATATTTTTTAGCACTTAATGGTAAACATCGCCTGTGAGGCAATTTTAAAAAAAAACGCACATTTCACCTTCGAAAAAATTAAAATGTATTAAAACAAAAACATATTTATTATATATTTGGTTACAAAAATAAACAAAAACAATTAATTTTTTAAATAGCTTAAACATTTTATAGGCGTATTTGTAGATCTCATATTTTTTTAGATTATTTGAAAAGATCTTTTACAAAAAAAAAAATTTAAAAAACACAGCTTGAAATAAAAAAAAAACTTCTGGGTCTTCTAGACCTGAGATCTAATTAACGTATAAAAAACTAATTCACAGCTTAAAACTTAAAAATAATTGTTGAGACTAAAATAAAATTTGTGGTTTTTTTACCTAAGGCGACACACGTGTCTATATCTCAGCAACGCAACAGAGAAAAAAAAACACGTCTGTGCCCAAGCTCGTACAACACTCAACTGAGTTGGCACGAGAGCACGCTTTGATACGAGTGAGCGATCAGGAAATATCGCAAAGAAAATAAAGTGCTTCGCCTCACAGGCGATGTTTACCATTCTAGGGTTAAAGTTGAGTGGAGTTAGCATGAGCGGTGAACATTTCTAATTTGATAACGGAAGCATGCTTGAACGGGCTTCCACTATCTCCGTAGTGTAGTCTTATTGGAATCTATTACACCGTTATTTTCTATATTATTAATTTTATATATTTTCTAAATTATTATAATTATATATATATACTTTAAGATTTATACCCTTTTGCTTATATATTTACGCCTTTTTTTCTCGATTCATAATTTTTGGTAAGTTATCAAAAATAAATTTTGTTTTGTAAATTTTAGTTCATCGCAAATTATCGGTTACATAAGGTCAGGTCGTGTTAGCAACATTTGTCTCTAATCAAAAAGACATTTAATTTGGTTAGTATTTTAATTTAATTGGTAGTATTCTGCATACTTTGAGCAGAGTAATACCCAACGAAAGGATGAGAGCTCAGGACAGTTCGTAGGGAGTTTTAGAAATATTTGTCATGCGGAGGCGAAGTGCCCTCAGTCGAAACGGAACCTTATTTTTTTAGACAAATGATACTGACACACAAACTCAAAAAGAAAAGTTGTTAAAATTATTAATTATAATTAATAGTATCATAAGTATTAGCAATGAATAATGAGCTCGTGTAAATGAATAATAATAGTTTGTAATAATAATAGAATAGATAAATCAGGGAAATTTAATAACTAAGATTTACTGAAATTTAAATAACCGATGAAAGCATTTATCCCGTACTTGAATTTAACAGAAATGGGCCTAGTAATCGTAAAATAGCTATATAAATTACAGTTAGTAAATAATTTTAATAAATAAATAAGAATTTTAAATGTTCAATATAAAAGCTATATGAAGGAAATATTATGTTCGTAATGGAAATGGACAGATAAATAAACCAAGGTGGTAGTCCTATAGAAATCTAGAGGCGTAGAGAAAAACATACGTTTGGGACATCTTATTTACAAGGAAGATGTCACGGAGGAATCATAGAGATTCTGTGGAGGAGGGACAAGTCCGGCACACCATCCGCCGAAGAAAAATTTCATATTAAAACCATAGCCAAGAAAAACAGACAAATTAAAAGTGAGTATGCCGAGTGAATGGTGAGTAAGGTCAGTCTTGGGTCCCGTTTTTTTTTTTACAAGTAATAGATGGTTCAACACCTAACCAACAGCTGATGTGGATTATGTTGTCGTGCGTATAGAGTACAGAATGTCGGCAAGAACCACACCGTCCGGCGAAGCTTAGCCCGGCTTTAACGCGAGCACAACAGCGCCGCCTTCGTTCTGGCAAAAAGGAGAGAAAACTGTCAAGTTTTACGGATTTTAACTACACAACAGCGCACGGTACACCCCTTCTGGTACCTCCCATACCAAATTAACTATTTTTGGAAAATTATTATTTTATCCATAACTTCTAAATGGACAAGTGGAGGATATTTGAATTTGGTAAGTTCAATTTTTTTGAATAGTAGACAAATACTTTGGAAACCGAAATATTTTCCCTACCACTTCTGGAACCTCCCATACAAATGATCGCATTCACTCTCTTAGTTGTATTCAGGGTGGCCCAAATAAGACCAGCTGATGTGAAACACAAATAACTTTTTTATTTTTTTAAAATAATTTTTTTTTTGCAGATTATAACTGAACTCTTGGAAATTTAAAATGAATATGTACAGTCCACAAAAACGCATTAAAATTGTCGATTTTTATTATTCTTCTCCACGATCAATTGTTCTGACGCAGCGAAATTATCGCCGTTTTTTTAACGTAAGATCAGCGCCCACGTCTTCCATTATTACAAGTTTAGTTCGCCGTTTTGAGGAACTGGGTTCAGTTGCCGACCGGCCAGGAAGAGGTGCTCATCGAAATATTAGTACTGAAGACAACGTGGAAACTGTGCAGCAGAGTGTTGCAAATGATCCATCTGTCTCAACTCGTCGCCGTTCCGGCCACTTGGGTATACCCAGAACAATATTACAGAGAATTTTAAAGTTGGATCTTTAGATGTATCCATACAAAGTTCAAATTGTGCAACAGATTCTACCGCAAGACCCCCAACAACGACTGCAATACGCTATTCGCTTTACACAATTAGCCACACAAAATGATTTTTTTAAATAATCTTTTGATGACGGATGAAGCTCATTTCCTTTTAAGTGGTTATGTGAATAAACAAAACTGTGGGGCACCGAAAATCCAAGGGCAATACATCAGCATCAGTCAGCATATATCGAGCAAAATGGTGGTCATTTGTCTGATGTCATATTTCACACATAGTCACGTTAAATTTCTATAAAATGTATTTCATAATAAATCATTTAAAAAAACCGTTATTACAAGAGTTATACGTGTTTACATCACTAGGTCTCATTTGGGCCACTCTGTAGTTATTTTGTTTGTAAGTAAGACATAAGCTTATTGAAATTTGATTCAGGTATGAATATGGACTATATCGGCCGACCCCTTTTCGTACCTCCCATACAAATTAACCTAACAAATTAACCCATAACTTTCGGACTGTAGGAAATTGAAATCTTGTCAGTTAAATTATCTTGTAACAGTAGGCAAAACCGCAGAGAACCGAAATATTTGCCACACTTATTCTGGAATCTCTCCTACAAATTTGTCGAAAACACCCCCATAGAAGTAAAAAAAATGTCGTGCCCCTACTGTCATCTCCTGTACCCCGTTGAAAATATTTTGCTTTTAATATTTTGTATTTATAAGTGAAACCTAAGAAACTAGGTTTACCCCACCCCATAGAAATTTTGGTTTCTTTTGAGATTTTTGTTTGATTCTCAGTTGGTCCCTTTTGACACGCACATGGTGGCATTTATCAGTCAGTTCACCTGACTTAAATTTTTGTACTGGTTTTTGCAATGATTTGCTTTTTAAGTCAAAACAAAACAATATAGCAGTTGTTTAAATTGTAGGTAATTATAATATTTTTAATGCATTTAACTAGGTAGCAGTGACGGTGAAGCCTCTTATACAAGCAATTCTTAAAGTTAGATTGGTAAGTTAGTAAAGATTGGCCAGTAATTTTTAAAGAAATTGTTTAAACTTCTATCTGTTAAATGAACGCTTTTAGCGTTGTCTCCAAATATTGCAGGCCAAGGTATAAGATTGGATATAGAAATTGATAAAAGCGCTACACATGGAATTATTCCGTGGCTATTATGACGAAACAGATTCAAATTAAAAAAAAAGAAAAATGTCTGTTTGTTTTTGTAGTTATTTTTAAACACAATCAAACGCGACCTACAGTTCAGAGAAGATTTCTAACTCAACTATTCAAAGTGCTGTCTACAATAGCGTAGAATATCCGCTCAAATAAATGTAGATGGCTGTGTTGAGGCTTGAAAAACGTTAATTGACATAATAATCGAATGTTATAACTATCATGCCACGGTCGGCTTCCTTGTTAAATATGCAAATTGTTATTGGTGAATTTCGGTTTGTTTTTCTCAACATATGTGTTAATCCCATGCAAATATTATAAATACCAAAATTACACTGTGACACAAAATTGAACTTTTCGAATCGGAATGGGATAAAACCAAAAGCAAATGAAAGTTGACATTTTGTATAACAAAACCCTCAAGGGTTTTTTCAAGTTTAGTGCGAGATTTTTTGTTGCATTTGAAGTTGGTGATTTTTGAACGCTGGCTAACAAGAAAAAATCATTTAAATAATGCTTATTTATTTTTATTATCCCGGAAAGTTGGGGTATCTTACAGTTTTTGGGGTCGAGGAATCCATTTTTGACATTTATTTTTACTTATAAGCGCCACCAGATGGCGCTTTCGTACATTTTGTTGGATTATATTGCTTTTTAGTCTTTACTCGCGATTACAGCCTTAGATTAAGAGCTATCGATCTGAAATTTGGTAAGCAAGCTTCTATCCTCCATGCGGAGATTAAGTTCTAAGATGGGCATAATCGGACAAAACCTACTCCCACCTCCCATGCAAATTGTATTTTTTTGGGGTCTGTTCCTGCGATCGCAGTTGTGGATTAAAAGCTATCGTGCTGAAATTTGGTATGCAATCTTATATACCCTAATCGGAGGTTAAGTTATAAGATGGGCATAATCGGACGAAAACTACTACCACCTCTCATACAAAATAACCCTATTTGGGGGTGTCCGTCTGGTTGACCTCGCGATTACGGCCGTAGATTAAGAGCTATCGGTCTGAAATTTGGTACGCAAACTTTCAACCTCTTAGACAAAGTTAAGTTTTAAGATGAGTAATAATAAATGACAAAAACGGTTTCCTCGACCCCAAAAACTGTAAGATACCACAACTTTCCGGAATAAAAAGCATTATTTTATGACATTTTTATTGATTTTTTCTTGTTAGCCAGCGTTGCGAAGAAGCCAACTTCAAATGCGTATAAAAAAAAACCTAGCGCTAAACTAAAAAAACCCTTGAGGGTTTTGTTATGTATGACGTAATCTTTCATTTGCTTTTGGTTTCATCCCATTCCGATTTTGGTTGTTGCACAGTGTTATTATATTGCCCATATGTGCTATACACAAGGAAATATTACATTAAATTCCTGTCCATTGCAGAAACCAGACGAAAAGTCAGTTCTCCTGACCGAAATTTCTCTTATGGTTTCTTTGTGGAACAACCCATGCACATGACCAATTCATGTAAGCCAATTTCTTCGAAATTTGTTATACATTTTCCGTAATTTTGATGAAACCTTCAAGTTTCCGTTCATTGGTATTAAACATGGGTTTCTTAATAACATTCGAAATATATTATTAACTCTGTAAATTATTTCATATCTTGAACATGGTAACACAGACTCTTAAACGAAAACGATACATAGTTGAGTTCTTTTTTTGCCTTCTGACAGGTTGGTAGATACCTTGACTTCCATCTGTCATATCGTATGTACATCTAAGGAAAAAATATTGTAAACAGATTATTGCAAATCATCTAATTGGCAGGAATCATATTTATGTATTACGAATTTATTCTCTCGTCACAGTTTCGTATATACGTACAAGGACATACTAATAGAAAAGCTATGAATAATAATTGGGTCAAGATATTAAGCTAATAAAACTGTCAATCGCAATAATTCGAAGAATGATATGCATTGTATGGTTGTTATGGTCATATTAAAGTCAGATTCGATTTTGTATGATTTCACTGATTTATTGCTACATTTATGTAATAATTATATGATTCTGCAAAGTAATAATAATTGTAATGCAAATGACTATCAATGTCTTGTTAGAAATTTTTAACATTTTGAAGTCAATGGCTTATTTTATTTGTATTTTTTTATGTATAGTACAGTTATTTGATATAATCACTTCAAAGTTGTGAGATGTAAAAATAGTACAGCAAGTCACGTCATAGTCACGTCTTCCAAACATCATGCCACGACCGGCTTCTACACTATCATCTGTTTTTTAGCTGTAATTTTGGGGGCTGTATGTAAAGGGCATGGAGAATGTTTTCACCAGTACACTTCAAAGAAGGAGAATCATTTTAGCGATAGATAAAAATTAAGGACGTTAGCTGCCTTTACTAGACAGTCAAAAGGGACAAACTACAAGCTAAATATCCTAGAAAATATCGTAAATTTACAAACCAAACTATCACATGTTTCACGACAATTATTTAATACTAGCTGACCGGTCAGACTTCGTCCTGCCTAAAGAAGTATTGACTTAAATGTAACTTTTTTGAGTGGAATAAATCTTCGAGGTGCGTTAGTTTGTTCTGATATTCTAATCGAAATTTAGCAAAAAATATTAAGGTATATTATAGAATACAATTTTTTTATTGACAGAAATTTATTGCAATGCTTCTGATAATACAACGTGTATGAGGGTCAGTGGGTCTTTCTACACTTGAACATGCAACATGAAGCTGTTCATGCCAGAAAAATATATTTTCGAAATTCAAGGCTCAAACATGAATAGCCTGTCCTTCAGCTTTATTATTTTTATCGCAAATTCTAAGCGAACTGGAAACTGTAATCATTTGAAATCAAACGGCAAATCCGTGGCTATTATTTGAATAAATCAATTTAAAAAGGTTGGTTAAATCAATTAAAAAAGGATAACTCAATTATGTATTGCTTCTTGAATCCTATAATGCGCGATCAAGGGGATGTAACGATCATCCCTCACTATGATTTGACATGTTTGCAATTTTTGTATCTTGATATTACATGTGGGGTTCTCAGAAAATTTCAATATAGCACTATTCTGCAAAGTCCAAAGAGTTGCTCAATACAGGAGGATGCAGTAGCCAACGCTATACGTTTTGAGATCAAACTTTTGCCAAAATCATGATGAAATAAATCTTCCACACTCATTCACAATTGCATAATTGCGACCATAAATCCAGACGAATGGTGCTATAGTCCTCCAGCTATTGCGTTTGGAAGACAGAATTGGGAAGGGCCATCCATTTTTGGCCTGATCACGCATATTGGTGTCTATTCCACACAATATTTCCTGCGCTCTTTCTTTAGAATACGTATACTAATCTTAATTGAATCCACACTAAATTTCACGACTATTCGCAAAAATAGTTCTTCAGTTATCGCACTATAACAAATTACGTCCAATAGGCCGGCCATGCCTACTTATCTAGTACTTTAGATATCGCACTTTTACAAATAAGGCTCCATGGGCGGAGCCACGCCTAAAAATCTAATCCCACCAATTTTTGACCAGATCATATTGCATCCACATATATTTTAAACATATTGTATTTTTTGTTAATGGGGTAAAATGGGAGGACCACACCTCAAGAATATCGGTTAAATCGTGTAAGCTTCAAACAAACCCAATTTAAATTGTATGTACATAAATGTATCAAACGTTAATATTTAAATTTTTACAATTTAAAAATTTTGGATAATTTTTGTATGGGAAAAATCGAATATTGGCTCAAAAACTGGACCAAATGTGTCTAATGCAATTTTTAAATAGCCTATAACCACCCTCGAAAGATTGTCTTTCTAATGAAACTGGTTTGTCGCACATCGGTTGGATGGTTTTTAGATTTACCTTATAATTCATGATTCTTACACAAATAAAATTCATACGTGACTTAAACACTAATTCCGTATGTTTTATCATCACATAGTTAAAAAAACCGTTTACAAAAGTTTGTGTGGCACGAGGAGGCTTTCACTTTGATAACCAATATAATTTGTGATTTCTTAAATGATTTTTATTTTGCTAAGCCCGCTAACGAACGGAAAATTAAAAATTCGTCAACATATTACTAACCGTGCATCGATTTGCAAGTTTCTACGACTAAAATTAACAATGAATTTTCTTCTTGAATCTGAGTAACGTTATATGTAATAGTTTCTGAATTGCTGATTACAAGGAAATAGTAAAAAAAAATTACATCACGTCAAGATTATTTGATATTGAATATTTAACATTTCATTAATACGCGATGATTACGTGAAATTCTCTTATTGTTGTAAGTATTATTATAAGAAGGTATAACCCAGTAGGAAGTGTCTGCAAGACATCCTTAAGGATAGGTGCATGACCATAGTAATTCGTTGATGATACGTAGGGGACCGTTCATACAAATCGTCGACGAAATTTTCATACAAGTGTCCGCTTTGTCATGCACGACCTGATGAGCGACAATGTCGGTCAAATTGTCGTTGATGCCTAAAACAGCGAAATGGCGCCCACACAATCATGCACGAACTTCTACTTTTTCCAAACTGTTTTAGTTGTATTTGCAGGAAATTACGGTACCCCGGAATGTCTGTACAGTCTGTAAACGGGACACCCAACCATACCCTGATAATGTAAGTCATAAAAACTCTTCGCCCATAAATGCCATGCACCTGCCCATACGTCTTTTGACTCACATTGTGTTTCATTGCCTAGAATCTAAATTAATTGGTCCTATTTTTAGGCCGCCTTAAGTCATGCACAATCAATGTATTTGCATTTAACTTGGGATGTCCCATAGTTTCATATGCAGAAGTACTGACAAGTGCGTATTAATTTTAAATTCTCAGAAGTAATTAAAAATATCAGACCGTTGCTGGCATTTTCAAAATCCATACTTCGAAATGTTCATTATTAATCAAAGTTACGCATGTCGGTTTATGATTACTACGTTGAATACAACACCGAAAACCAAAGCAGCAGTAATAAGACAGTTTGAGAGGTTTTTATCAACTTACTTACTTACTTAAGTGCCCATTACAACTTACAAACATGGTTTATCAGTTTGAGGCCTGAAGTACTAAAGAATTCCACACGCTTCGGTCTTGTGCGTGTGTTCTCCAGTTAGTCCTACCAGATGATGGCACATCGCCTATCACTTGGTCCTTCCAACGGAGTTTGGGTCTCCCTGCTCTGCGCCGTCCTTCAGGTTCGCCTTCAAACACCTTTCTCGCTGGAGCATTTACATCCATCCTGGCAACATGACCCAGCCATCGTAGTCGTTGCATTCTGACTCTTTTAGCTACGTCGATGTCTTGGTAAAGCTCATACAGCTCATGGTTCATCCGATGGCGAAACTCGCCGTCGACACAGATAGGTCCATAAATTTTTCGGAGTACTTTCCTCTCGAATACTCCCAGGTTTTGTATGTCCGTTGTCGTAAGCACCCATGATTCGGCAGCATACAAAAGAACGGGTAAGATTAGCACCTGGTAAAGCTGTTTCTTAGTATTCCGAGATAAGGTGGTATTACTAAAGTGCTGCCGAAGTCCGTAAAAACATCTATTGGATAGCACTATTCTCCGCTTAATTTCTTGGCTGACATTATTTTTCTTATTGACGGAAGATCCGAGGTAGGTAAACTCATCAACTACCTCAAAACAATAATCTTCAACGTTGACGCTGCGTCCCCATCGAGAGGACTCTTTGTTCGTCGAAATCATTATTTTTGTCTTGTCCTCGTTGACCGCTAAACCCATTTTTGCCGACTCCTTTTCTAGGGATGAGAAGACTGCAGTAACGTCCCGCAGATTTCGGCCAATGATATCTATATCATCGGCGTAGGCTAGTGGCATGTGGCTTTTGTGGAATATGGTGCCAGACATGTTGACACCAGCCTTTCTCATCACCTTCTCCATAACTATATTAAATAGTGTACAGGACAGGCTATCGCCCTGCCTGAGACCTCTTTCCGTGTTGAATGGTTCAGACTGATCTTTACCAATCTTAATCGAGGATTTGGTGTTTTCTAGGGTACATCTGCAAAGTCGGATTAGCTTTGCAGGAATACCAAACTCAGACATAGCCTCATAAAGCCTATTCCTTATCGGAGAGTCGAAGGCAGCTTTGTAGTCGACAAAGAGGTGGTAGGTGTCGATCTGCTTTTCATGGGTTTTTTCCAGGATTTGTCGTAACGTGAATATTTGATCCGTCGTAGATTTGCCAGGTCTAAAGCCGCACTGATATGGTCCAATTAGTTTTTCTACAATTGGCTTTAGACGTTCACACAATACGCTTGAAAGGACCTTGTACGCAATTGGTAATAGGCTTATTCCACGATAGTTCTTACATTCACTACGATCTCCTTTCTTGTATATGGGACATAACAGACTGAGACTCCAATCCCCGGGCATGCTCTCCTCTTGCCAGATGTTCTCCATGAGCTGATGCATGCTCCTAATCAGCTCCTCCCCGCCAGCCTTAAACAATTCAGCAGGGAGACCATCGGCTCCAGCAGCTTTGTTGTTTTTAAGGCGGGAGATGGCCATACGTATCTCGCTCTGGCTCGGAGGTGGACAGTTAATACCATCGTCATGGATTGGAGCGGGGTCTTCTGGAGTGGTGTCAGTATCCAGTAAATTTCTAAAGTGATCTCTCCATATCTTCAGAACGTTATCCGGATCCGTCACTAGCTGACCATCGCTGTCCTTGCAGGAGGGCAACCCTGTTCCACGCATTCTAGCTTTAACTCTCTTGTAGAATTTTCGGGCTTCCCCTCTACTTCGGAGCAACTCAGTGCACTCATCCTGCCTCTTCTTCAGCTCCTTCTTTTTTCTTGTAAAAAGACGAGTTGCCTCTCGTCTCTTCTCCCTGTGCCGTTCACGAACAGCTCGCGTTGCCATTGGCTGCAGTTTTGCCCTGTATGCAGCATTCGTCTCTCTCGTGGCATTGCGACATTCATCATCGTACCAGGCATCTTCTTGAGACGGCTTTGAGTACCCAAGTACGCTTCTCGCAGTCCGTTCTATGGAGTCGGCTATATATTGCCACTGCGAGGTTATATTATCAGGGGTTGGAGCATTCCGCAGCAGTTGAGTTAGGTGGTTGGAGTAGGCGTCCGCTACCTCTGTGGTCCGCAGTTTACCGATGTCCAGCTTTCGTTGTGCCTGGTTACGTACGTTTTTCGCCATGCTTAGCCTAGTGCGTACCTTAACTGCGGTAAGGAAGTGATCGGAGTCAATGTTCGCACCCCTGATCACTCGTACGTCCAGAACACTCGATGCGTGCCTTCCATCGACTACCACGTGATCTATCTGATTCCTCGTCAAATGATCTGGAGATAACCATGTTGCCTTATGAATATTTTTATGGTCAAATCTAGTGCTGCTAACTACCATATTTCTTGCCGCAGAGAAATCAATCAGTCTGATGCCATTGTTCGACGTTTCGGTGTGCAGACTGAATTTTCCGATTGTAGGCTCAAATGCGGTCTCCCTGCCTATTTTAGCATTAAAATCGCCTAGTACAATTTTGATGTCATGGCTGGGGCTACGGTCATATACATTTTCTAGGCTCTCGTAGAACTCGTCTTTGTCCTCATCGCTTTTCTCTTCTGTCGGAGCATGGGCACATATAAGTGTTATGTGGAAAAACTTAGTTTTGACTCTTATGGTGGCTATACGTTCACACACCGGGTTGAACCTTGAGACTAGGTGTCGCAGTCTCTTGCCAACCACAAATCCACAACCAAACTCGTGCTTGTCCGCATGGCCACTATAGTAGATGTCGCAAGACTTCTTGCGTGAGCACCCGTGTCCCGTCCACCGGATTTCCTGTAAAGCGGTTATGTCAGCCTTGTATTTTTCGAGGACTTCCGCCAGTTGGATGGAGGCACCTGGTCTATACAGTGTTCTAACATTCCAGGTGCATATCCTCAAATCATGGTCCTTAATTCGTTTGCGGTGGTCGTCAATATTTTGGGGGGTCCGTTTTATTCTTATTTTACTTCTTTTCATTGCAATCGGTTATACGTCAGTGGCGGGTTGCAAGCCCAGCGCACCACGTCGCAGTTTTTCTCCTCCTGCCAGGATTTTATTGCAGCCGCCCATTCTGGGTCAGACGCTGACCAGGGTACCGCTCACTCTGAGCTGACGTGCCTGGGTTTTAGGTTTCGCCCCTCACAGTTAGCCGTGCTCTGACGGGTGTCAGAAGCACGTTTCCAGGCGTCACCACGTGGAGGTACTCCGTTCGCAGTAGTACCACGAATACGGAGCTCTGTGAGTAGACTTGAAGTGCAATTGGCAAGGATCACTCTGGGTTTACCAAGTTAAACCGATCAGAAGCTTTGCCTTGCATCACACTCCCGACGCCCGGTTTTTATCAACACAGATTTCAAATATTCCCTTGAAGTGGATAATCATTCGCATTGGTGTAATTTTCCTTAAATGCACGAAATATGGGTATGCGTATTCCTTTTTCGATTGTAGAAACGGATATTACATAGCACAACTTTAAAGGATCACGCACATACACTTTCTTACATTTAACTTTGCTTAAGTGTGTGCGTTTTTTTACACTGACACAAGTGTTCACTATGTTCATGAATAAACATTAAATTAATAAAGCTCTGTTATAGTGTGAGACAAATATCTATTAAGCTGCATCAAATTGATTGCTAAATTAAAATTCGAAAGCTCATTTGTATTGAATTACGTGATTCATACCATATTTGTGATACGTTACCAATAGTCAGAACCAAATGATTAACCTATACTACCAATATGTATTTGACATTTGTACTTTTAAAGAATATCTTGCACAATATTGGTATGGGCGTGACTTATAACACTATGCGACAGTCAAAATCGGAATGGGATGAAACCAACGGGAAATATTATATCGGTCAAAAACAAGTTATACGTGGCCCGGCGTTTCGCTGGGTCACGTCTAGGAGTCGAGATATATCGATTTGAAGTTAGTATCCATCATATGGGGGAATATCTCACGTTTTAGGCTCATTTGTTATATTGTTATATGGTGGCGTATGAATATAATAAGTAATATTCCACTTAAATCATACGCCACGGAGTACAACAGTTTTATTGTAACTGTTACAAAATAAACCCAGTTCAAAATCATTTGATGAATGGAAAAGAAACTGTTGCTTATATAGAAAAACGTTATATGAACAGATTAAAGGAATTGTAATTTTTAATTTTTTTAAATTTGTTTGAGCAAAATCGGACTATTGGTTTTTGGGTCATGTCAAAAAAAAGACAATTCAAAGGTGACAATTTCACCTATATGATAGTTACTAACTTCAAATCGATATATCTCGATTCCTAGACGTGACCCAGCGAAACGCCGGGACACGTATAACTTCTTTTTTACCGATATAACTTTCCCCGGTAGTTTGAACCCTTTTCGATCACTGACCCCTACCATTTGTCTTACAGTGTAATTAAGTGAGCATTGAGTGAGTGATATTGTACGAAAATGTAAATGTGGTTACATAAAATTGGTTCACACTTTATTAATTTTGTTCCCAAGTTTGGGTTTAGAGAAACCAAGAGTAACACAACAAGATTTTTCAACCCATCTTATTAACCTCATCGGCTAAACAAAGGAAATAGTTGTGATTTATTAATGGTAACACTATCACATCACCAATATATTTACTCCAGTATGAATTTATTTCCATAGGAACCTTTTCGTTAGAGAATAGTATTTTTAACAAAATAGGTGAATGTGTATGGACATTCTTTAAAGGGCGAGGCAGTTTCACCCATTTGCAATACAAGACTAGCAAAACTAACAAATCAATTAAGAAGTACTCTACTTATCGTGTTCAACATCCACCTAGCAGGAGAGACGAACATGGCACATTAGTATTGAAACGCCCTAAAAAGTATTTGCTTTTAAGATATCCCAGACCGTGAATAATTATTTACATACTTTGAAGGTTTATACTTCTTATTCCCTATAATAGTGGTTATATAATTTGTTGTTTTGGGAATATATCTAAATCTAAATGTCACCTGTAAGCAAGTTTTTTTTTAAGATTTTCAGAAGCGCTATCTAAAATTAAATAATCGGTTTAAAATCTGTCCCCCACTCATAGGGGACCTAAAAAGGCCAAATCTTATGGACACCATCTCAGATTTAATCACAAAATTTTAAATTTCACCAAGATACCATTACCATATTGGGTGACTCCAAGTTATTTCGACCACTTCTGACTGGGTTGTTGGCTTTTAATTTTTATGTTTCAGGTCGAAACTCCTCCCGGTTTTTTTTTTTTTTTAGGTGTCTAAAATCGGTAAAATGTTGTCATCTGTAGCATTCTGAATGACCTCAGAAAGACCATATAACCACAGTCGAACTTCTCTATAGCGAATTTCTCTCAAAAACGACTTTTTTTCTAGAGCACATTTTCCTGTTGTTTTTTACATATTTTTACCTCTCTATAACGAATTTCTCTATAATGTATATTTCTCTAACGAAGCCTAGTAACAACACAGCTGGTGTTTTATGTTCCAAACAAATCGAATTTTGTTACGCAGACGCAAAATTCCAATGAATTTCTACACACACAATGAACATTTATAGAATCAAGAAATAATGTCCCGGATAAAATTTGTTCCTACCTCAGTAGATGTGGGGATTTTGTCGATGAAATATGTTTCAATGTTTATATTCATATGTATGTATCGAAAAAGCATCTAAAAGAACTTAAATGCTAGTGTTTACATATATAACCAAATAATCAGTAGTTTCTCTATTACGTAGAAATCGGCGATGCCGAGTGACCATGTTATAGAGAAGTTCGACTGTATTAGTAAAAAAAATCGAGTGGATCACTTTTGAATGTCCGCAGTAAAAGAGGAGCCAATATCACCAGCGACCATCGTTTGGTAATCGCAACCCTCCTTTCAAAATTTAGCAATACGGAACAGAAAACCAATTAGGCGGATAAGGTTTAATGTGGACAAACTTAATCAATCATACTTAACTCATGTCGAACCCGCTCCAGCAAGCTTTTACATCAAGCAGAAATAAATCGTCTGGATCAAGTGGTCAAATAGAGCGCACGCCGTGTTAACACATATGGGCGGATAACATTGCAAATGAAGTTGAGGCAGCCGCAGAAACACACAGAAGCAGGGATCATCACCGCGCAGCAATAAAAACTAGTGAATAACAATGTCACGAAAAGCGGAAAACTTCAAAGGATCCTTGCTTGAATAATTGCATTGAACAAACATCAACATCCCCTAAAGCTATCCGGATACATCTAAAGTATGCGCGGCAATTAACAACAACATCAACCTCTCCCCAGAACTGCTCCTTACTGACTCTCAATCCAGAGCAGAAATTCTTATAACCACTATTTTTTTTGTCATTCCTTGCATTTACATCCGTAGATTAAGTGATATTGATCAGAAATTTGGTATGCAATCTTCTATCCTCTAAGCGGAGTTTACGTTTACGATTAACAACTACTCGCACCTTCCAAACAAATTGTACCTTTTTTGAGGTTGTCCCTTTGATCACAGTCGTAGATTAAGAGCTATCGAGCTAAAATTTGGTATTAAAGCTTATATCCTCTAAGCGAAAATTAAGTTCTAAGATAAAATTTAACCACCCATTATCTGAAGCGAGAAAGAAATTGGTTTCCAGGTTAATTTAATATGAGTGGGCAGAATATTGGTTTAGAAGTTAGAAGTACAATAAGAATGTCTTAAAAAATGTATCTAATGTATTTAAAAATCCTAAAATCCCTTCCAAAAATCACAGGAAGAAAGAGCCATCTGTCTTCGACATAACGCGAAGTACTCGGAAAGCTGAACGTGCAATCAATATGGTATAAGATCTGCGTGCTTCCAGCTGAACTAAAGACAAACTCTAACTTCGATTCAGTCTATGTTATAAGCCCCTATGCCTAGTAAACCTTAAAACATAAACAATTATGTATATTGTTGTAATGAAAGTTTTGATAATGTTAATTTTGTAATACATGCATTATTATCTATCACATAATGTTTCTGTTATATAACATCAGATATAACAACAGGAGTAAGACTATTTTAATACATCTTCAGCCTTTAATATGAGTAAGTATTTACTGTACATATTGAAAATCCTATTTTTATATTGAATATATGTTAAAACCAGCATGAAAGTCTTAGTCGGGTAACCCGACTTACATACACCCTCACCCTCAGTAAAACATAATTCTATTATATTATTATTATTACTCGATTTCGAAAGTGGTCGGATTGGTACATTTGTATGGGAGATACCAGAAGGGGCTTGGCTAGACTTCCTGTTTTTTTTCTCCAAAACTTTATCTTATTATACCTTTACAAAATACAGAATTTGGGCTCGATCGTGTCGAGTGTATTAATATTATTATTACATTCCCAAAGTGGGCGGAGTGGTACATTTGTATGGGAAGTACCAGAAGGGGAATGTCTAGACTTTCAGTTTTTTCCTCAAAAACTTTATCTTATTATACCTTTACTAAATAAAGAATTTGGGTACGATCGCGTTTGGTGTATTGACATTATTACTCCGTCTCTAAAGTGGGCGGAATGGTACATTTGAATGGTAGGTACCATAAGGCGAGTCGCTAGACTTCCAGATTTTTTTCTCCAAAACTTTATCCTGTTAAAACATAACAAAGTACAGAATTTGGGCACGATCGTGTCGAGTGTATTGATTGATCTCTAAAGTGGGCGTAGTGGTACATTTGTATGGGAGCTTTACTAAATACAGAATTTGGGCACGATCGCGTTCGGTCTATTAATAATATTCACTGATTTCTAAAGTGGGCGGTACCAGATGGATATCGGAGGTACCGGGTGGGGCGTGGCTAGATTTTCAGTTTTTTCTCCAAAACTCTATCCTGCTATAGCTTTACTAAATAATGAATTTGGGTACGATCGCGTTGGATTTATTGATATTATTACTTCATCTCTAAAGTGGACGGAAAGGAACATTTGTATTGGAGGTATCAGAACTTCTAGACTTCCAATTCTTTTCCAAAACTTTATCCTGTTATAGCTTAATTAAATACAGAATTTGGGTACGATCCCGTAGGATGTATTGATATTATTACTCGATTTCTAAAGTGGGGAAATGATGAATTTGTATGGGAGGTATTTTTGCGAAAACGAATTGTTGGGCAAAGATTTTTTTGAACAAAACCGAAATCGGTTTTCACAAAAACACTGTATTAATGATGATCTATCAGTTATGGAAGCCTTTTAGGGTAAAATGCTCTAAAAATGTATCTCTTATTCGAATTGAATAACAATCAAAAAAACTTGAAACTTGTCATATGCAATTTGGTAAGTTTTTCTTTATTTCTACATGTAAAACTGTAATGGCCACTCATATTTATTTCATTATCTGTAAATTCACCATTTCCATGAATGTTAGTAATCGATAATACATTAATTTTAATTTCCATATTTCATAATTGTTAATTACAAACTTACATTAAATACGATTATAATCATGTGTAACTAAGAAAAACATTACCCAATGCTGGTGTGGAAATGGTGTCGTCCATTTTCATTCATGTCTTTTGTAACATGTCACGACATTTACATCCACGAACCTTCGATAACTGTTGTCACATTATGGGGATGTTACTAACAAATAAATGACAAATTACGCATTAAGGAGACCCATCATCATTTTAATCATCCCCACGGCAAAAGAAAAATGCTGACAATGAATATGTGATGCATGCGAACTTGTATCTTCACCAAAAACTCGTATGCTAAACTGTTTTGATATGATGACAATCAATCGCATTAAGTATGAAAAATGTATTCTCTCCTACCTCTATTCGCAGTTTCACTCCCGTGCTCGTACATTTTTAATGCTTTTCCGACAATGTCACAAAAACATTATATCATTTATCATCATAATGACAAACTAAATGTTATTATGAATATGATCAATAAAAAGCCTTTCATAGTTTATACAAAGCAGATGAAGGGGCAACACTCCGAAAATAAATGAGTAACTGATGTCAGTAGTTATTAAATTTCTTTATGACTAATAGTTATTGGTATACAAATGCTATGACCAGTGCATGGTGGTGGTGGCGGCAAATGTATTACTTTTCTAGTTATTGTACGAGTTATTCGCAAATATTATTTTCGGTTGTGTAAAATTGATGGGTGGAATAAGTCTTTCAATGTAATCAATTTTTGTAACGGAAATTAGGAAAAACTGATTTATTTGACGGTTTACGAAAAATAATTTACAAATTATAAATACAAACAGATTGTAACGATTGCGTTCATAATGATTAGCTTAGAGTGGATAATAGTTTTTAGGTTTTCAGAAGCAGGCTTAGTCAGTTGTCAACCAGTACTTACGAATTTGTGACTATTGTCTATATAAAATAATATATAAACCAACGTTTCTATTCGAATATGGCTACACCTTTCTATAGATAAATTGCTTGTGGACAGCATTTTTAGACACTTAACAGACATTTGACATTATAAACTAATAAATATTTGTGTGTTACTTTCCCAACTTTTATTCCCATTCAGCGTCATCAGTACTTACCTTTTAATAGTACCTACCATACTTTTTCTAAACGTCCTCACATGAGTTACAGATAAATGTGAACATTTTTCAATTAAATTGATATACGATTTAATACTTTAAGTAATAATAGTGATGAACTCATTCTGAGAAATTTATAAATTAGATTTTAGTTCATTGAGAATAGAAAATTTAACACTTTGTTTTTAATTGCTCTTTACTCTTACTCCGTTTAGTTCGTGCTGTTCCCCTCGTTGTCCCATGCGTGGTATAATGTGGTTAAGGAGCCATAAAAACAAAGTAATACGAATTAAAGCCTCCCGCACCTCCGCCGCCATCGAGCTTCTTTTATCCATTTTATTTATCTTAATATGTTTTTTTTAAATATATTTTTCATTTTGACGAATACATAGACAAAATATCACTTATAATTGTTATACTAAACAAATATTTTTTAAAATTAAAACATTTTATTGGTGTACTAGCTTTCTAGACTAGCGTTTCTCCGCTGCTAATCACACGAGTTAGCTGTTTCTTTCTTTTTTGAAAAATCTCTTCGTATCACACAACTGCTCAATAATATTCACGCCGATTTTTGTGGTTGTATCTTTAGTCGTTTAGTCTGGGTGATAGACAACTTTTTATACCATTACCCTTAGGGTGATACATACAAAGTAACCGAATTCACCCTTATAGTTGTACATACACATCGGTAATTCGACAGAAATAAATATAGACTATAACTGTTGACCCCTTCTGGTACCTCCTAAACAAAATTATCCATTTTTGAAAACTTAATATTTCTCTCATAACTTCCAAACCGACACCTGAGGGATACTGAAATTAGGTCAGAAATCCTAACTATTTGGCACATTCCTTCAGGTACCTTCCACATAATAAACTAAAATTGCATGGATATCTTTTTTGTATGTACACCGAATTTAGACAAATATTGCCAAGGTAAGCATTTATTCAACGTTAATTAACAAATAAAAATCGGACACGTTGTGATGTTCCTAATTAGTTAAACTAGTAAAATTTTGAAGGTTTAGACCGCTGGACCGAAAGTCCTATCTACAACCGTTTACGCTCCACAAGCAGGCAATCGGTCAATTTCAATACCTCAAGACTTAAACAATATCATTTCAAAAGATGGACTTTCTCTTAAATAAAATACGCGTTTTTCCAAAAAAAAATATTAAGCAATTCTACTGAGGCTGGGGCAATTCTACAGGGCCAAAAACCAATTCACTGAATGTAGCAAGTTCAAAATATATTGAATTGAATATAACATTTCGACTTACACGCAGAGTAATGAAAATAGATTTGTACAAATGAAAATTGGGGATATTTATACCATCACCCGTAGGGATGAAGGTATATATCATTTGATACGACCCAAAAGTGTAACACATAGAAGGAGTCACTTTAGACCCTCCCTAGGTTTCTTTGAACCAAATTCGATTCATGACTTTTTAAGTCGTTTGAGCCATGTCCGTCTGTCTGTCTGTCTGTCTGTCTGTCTGTCTGTCGGGTGCTGTCCGGCTGGTTCGCACGATAACTTTCGAAAGACGCAACCAAATGTTTTGAAATTTTGCACGAGTTATTATTTTCTCAAAACTACTTACGGTATTGCAAATGGGCTACATGGCCCCGCCCCTTCTGGTACCTCCCATACAAATACATCATTCCGCCCACTTTAGAAATCGAGTAATAATATCAATACACCCTAGGGGATCGTCCCAAATTCTGTATTTAGTAAAGCTATAACAGGATAAAGTTTTGGAAAAAATTTGAAAGCCTAGCCACGCCCCTTCTGGTACCTCCCATACAAATCTACCTTTCCGCCCACTATAGAGATGGAGAAATAATATCAATAAATTAACGTGATCGTACCCAAATTCTATTTTGAGTAAAGCTATAACAAGATAAAGTTTTAGAGAAAAAAATTGGAAGTCTATTCACGCCCCATCTGGTACCTCCCATACACATCTGGTACCGCCCACTTTAGAAATCGATTAATATTATTAAAAGACCTAACGCGATCGTGCCCAAATTCTGTATTTGGTAAAGTTTAGGCAGGATAAAGTTTTGGAGAAAAAATCTGGAAGTCTATACACGCCCCTTCTGTACCTCCCATACAAATGTACCACTCCGCCCACTTTAGAAATAGGGTAATAATATCAATACACTCGACACGATCGTGCCCAAATCTGTATTTTGTTATATTATAAAAGGACAAAGTTTTGGAGAAACCAGTACAGAAATTTCAGTCAGTTAAACTGACTGATAAATACCATCACCCAATATAATATATTGTTTAAGTCTTGAGTTATTGAAAATAATCGATTTGTAATTAAAACCAGTTAGAAAGTTTCAGTCGGGCAACCCGACTTACATTTACCCTTACCCTCAGTAAAACAAATAATTTTCTATTTTATTGATATTGTTACTCGATTTCGAAAGTGGGCGGAGTGGTACATTTATATGGGAGGTACGTGAAGGGGTGTGTTTAGGCTCCAGATTTATTCTCCATAACTTTATCCTGTTATAGCTTTACTAAATACAGAAGTTGCG
The DNA here is from genome assembly GCA_964034835.1 of Muscina levida. Taxonomy (NCBI): domain Eukaryota; kingdom Metazoa; phylum Arthropoda; class Insecta; order Diptera; family Muscidae; genus Muscina; species Muscina levida. The sequence goes on from OZ035881.1 coordinate 79,430,088, forward strand.
CACGATTGCGTTGGGTGTACTGATATTATTACTACATCCCAAAAGTGGGCGGAAAGGTACATTTGTATGAGAAGTACCATAAGGGGCGTGTCTAGACTTCCAATTTTTTCTCCAAAACTTTGTCCTGTTATAATATAACAAAATACAGAATTTGGGCACGATCGTGTCGAGTGTATTGATATTATTACCCTATTTCTAAAGTGGGCGGAGTGGTACATTTGTATGGGAGGTACCAGAAGGGGCGTGTCTAGACTTCCAGATTTTTTCTCCAAAACTTTATCCTGCTTAAACTTTACCAAATACAGAATTTGGGCACGATCGCGTTAGGTCTTTTAATAATATTAATCGATTTCTAAAGTGGGCGGTACCAGATTTGTATGGGAGGTACCAGATGGGGCGTGAATAGACTTCCAATTTTTTTCTCTAAAACTTTATCTTGTTATAGCTTTACTCAAAATAGAATTTGGGTACGATCACGTTTAATTTATTGATATTATTTCTCCATCTCTATAGTGGGCGGAAAGGTAGATTTGTATGGGAGGTACCAGAAGGGGCGTGGCTAGGCTTTCAAAAATTTTTTTTCAAAACTTTATCCTGTTATAGCTTTACTAAATACAGAATTTGGGGACGATCCCTTAGGGTGTATTGATATTATTACTCGATTTCTAAAGTGGGCGGAATGATGTATTTGTATGGGAGGTACCAGAAGGGGCGGGGCCATGTAGCCCATTTGCAATACCGTAAGTAGTTTTGAGAAAATAATAACTCGTGCAAAATTTCAAAACATTTGGTTGCGTCTTTCGAAAGTTATCGTGCGAACCAGCCGGACAGCCACCCGACAGACAGACAGACAGACAGACAGACAGACAGACAGACAGACAGACGGACATGGCTCAAACGACTTAAAAAGTCATGAATCGAATTTGGTTCAAAGAAACCTAGGGTCTAAAGTCACTCCTTCTATGTGTTACACTTTTCGGTCGTATCAAATGATATATACCTTCATCCCTACGGGTGATGGTATAAAAATTGGAAGTCTAGACACGCCCCTTATGGTACCTCCCATACAAATGTACCTTTCCGCCCACTTTAGGGATGTAGTAATAATATCAGTACACCCAACGCAATCGTGCGCAAATTCTGTATTTAGTAAAGCTATAACAGGATAAAGTAATGGAGAATAAATCTGGAAGCCTAACCACACCCCTTCTCGTACCTCCCATACAAATGTACCACTCCGCCCACTTTAGAAATCGAATAATAATATCAATATAATAGAAAATTATTTGTTTTACTGAGGGTAAGGGTAAATGTAAGTCGGGTTGCCCGACTGAAACTTTCTAACTGGTTTTAATTACAAATCGATTATTTTCAATAACTCAAGACTTAAACAATATATTTTATTGGGTGATGGTATTTATCAGTCAGTTTAACTGACTGAAATTTCTGTACTGGTTTTGGTTTTTATTATCGCGCAATTGGGACTTCGCAGTCGGCATGTCTAGCAAAAGTTCTCAAACAGTGAAGTTCGTATTCGTTGATAAACAAGTAGGTGCCGTTAGTTGTGAATCTAAGAATAGAAAGCGTGTCAATTCACAACAACGCAAAAGGATATCACATACCTCATTCATGGGGTGTAAAGGGAAATTACTTTCATACTTAGCAGACACTTCTTTGGAATCCCATTGGATTATATACTGCACGTAGAAAAATATTATAAGCGCCTCGATCATCAGCGCTTCTACTACAGTTAGTCACACCAAGTTCTGTAAGGTTCTCAGTAACCTGGTCTTTCCAACGGAGTTTTGGTCGCCCTCTTCTGTGCCGTCCATCGAGTTCATTGCCGAAGACTTTTCGAGCTGGAACACTTTCGTCCATGTGAACAACATGACCTAGCCAACGCAACCGCTGCACCTTAATGCGTCTGACCACGTCAATGTTAGTGTACAGCTCATGATTTATATGACTCCGATACTCTCCGTTAATGATGATGGGCCCATATATTTTACGGAGTATTTTTCTCTCGAATACTGCGAGAACCGATTCATCCAGGACTGGTATAGCTGGAGTTTTGTTCGTCGAGAAAGGGTTTTGTAATTGAATCGCTGGCTTAGTCCGTAGTAGCATTTGTTAGCAAACAGGATTCTTCCCCGGATTTCGAGGCTGCCATTATTTGTTTTGTTGATGGCGGAGCCTAGATAGATATAATTATCTACCACCTCGAAATTATAGTTGTCATCGTTCATGCAGTTTCCTAAACGAGTAGATTCTTTGTTCGTTGATACTAATAACTTCATTTTGTCCTCGTTCACCGTTAGATCCGATTTCGCTGATTCCTTCTGTATATCTAAGAAGGCTGCAGTCACATCCCGCAGTTTTCGACCGATGATCTGCATACGCGAGTAGCATGTGGCTTTTGTTGTATATAGTGACACTCGTGTTTACTGCAGTTTTTCTAATTATCATCTCCATCACTATGTTAAAGAGGTCACACGATAGGCCGTCGCCTTGTTTTAGGCCTCGTCTGGTACAGAATGGCTCCGTAAGGTCCTTGCCAATCTTCACTGAAGAGTTCGTGTCAGTCAGCGTCATTCCCCAAAGGCGTATCAGCTTCTCAGCCATAGCTTCGAGTAATTTCTGCCGTATCGGGCTGTCGAAGGCAGCTTTATAGTCGACGAAAAGATGGTACGTGTCGATCTGTTTCTCTTGGGTCTTTTCCAGGATTTGCCGAAGTTTGAATATCTAGTCAGTTGTTGATTCACCAGGTCTAAGGCCACACAGATAAGGCCCAATGAGGTTGGATAACACTGGCTTTAGTCTTTGACATAGCACACTCGACCGCACCTTATAAGTGATGGGTAAATGGCTGATCCCGCGGTAGTTAGAGCACACACTTGGGTCACATTTTTTCAGCGCAGGACATAATACGCTTACATTCCAATCGTCGGGCATGCACTCTTTAAGCCAAACCGTGCGCAGGAGCTAGTACATGCTCGTTATCAGCTTCTCACCACCGGACTTGAAGAGCTCATGAGCACAAATCAAGGTGATGTCGAAATATTTCGCCTTTATGCGGATTGCGGCTATTCGATTACTAACAGGATTGTATCGCGAGACAAGATGTCTGAGACTCTCGCCAACTACAAATCCACATCCAAATTCATGCTTTTCGGCATGGCAGCTGTTATAAATGTCGCAATTTTTACGTCGCGAGCATCCTTGTACAGTCCATCTTATCTCCTGGAAGGCGGTGATGTCAGCCTTATATTTCTTGAGGACATCCGCCATTCGGATAGTGGCACCTTCTCTATAGAGAGTAAGGACGTTCCAAGTGCATATCCTTAAATCATGGTGAAGGGAAATTATGTTTTGTTATAATCGTGCAACAAAGGTTGAAAAATGAAAAGTAATCGACAAATTTATGTCAGGTGCCTTTGAAATAATGAGATATTTTTATGTTCCTCTCATGTTAGTGTGTGTCCACATTCGTCTGTGATTGAGCTAATTTTGTTTGATCGTGATATGTTGACAACATTTTTATGGCCCTTCGTTAATAATATGGGAAATTATGATATGTGGTTCTAAGAAGACAACACGATATGCCACAGAATATTTTTAAGAAATTCTAAAGCAATTTTGACACTAGACAGGATCACAAAGGCATCAACAGGGGACATTTGCAAGTAATTATTTATTATACATGAATGTTAGTCCCTCAACCACATACAATAATAAACACATGCTAAATTTCCTTTTAAAATATGTTTTTAATTTGCATCTGAAAACCAAACTCTATTTTGGAAGAATCTTTACGTCGCGTTTTTGTAAAAACTGATACTGATGTCAAAATCTAGTTCTACATGTTAAGAATATCGAGAACCAGTTTTCATTAATTTTTTGGACTGAAAAAATTTAATGACAATTTCTTTGTACAAATATAATTCGAAAATGAAAAACATAAATTTCTACGATTCAAGAAGTTACTTACACCATTCGTGGCCACACACAATGCCATGTAATGAAAATGAAATATTGACAGTGGGTGTACAGACATAAGTTCTGGCCAAAATTAATACGTGCTCACTTAGGTGGCTTCTACTTCCGGACATCAGTATATAAAAGGTAGTCTATAAACCCACGTATGTATATGAAAGTATGTATGCTATGTGCGCAAATATCTAATTATGTATAAATTTCTGTGTGAGTATTCAAAATGGTTGCGGTCAATTAAAAATAATTTGTATGGTTTTTGGGGTAGCTACGGGCAGACAGATAGACATTATATAACACGGTTATGTAACAAAAAAATCGATTCTAAATTGAATTAAACGCAATGGTTAGGAAAATGAACTTCACGCAAATGTACGAAATTAATTAGGCGTGTAATGGTTTGGAAATTTCAGAAGCAACAGGAAGTAGACAAGTGAATGTAAAGTGTGAGAATGTGAGATGCGTAATAGTAGATTCACTGATGTGTATAATCATGTCGTATCAATATATGTAGTTTTACATAAGGATTACGATATTTAGAAAATGGTATACTACGTTATATAAATTTTCAAAATCCATTGCATTTGGGCTTAAAGTGAAATGGATTCTACGCAGCCTGTCATGTGTTTTTTTTTGACAATCTGAACTCTATATTTAAGTTCCCATCTAGAACTCTCACTCTTTAACAACCACTGCCCTATTATTATATTAAACTAAGTTTGTTTTTAACCAAACACTATTCCATTGCTATCACTCTATTTTTGGAGAACTGAAATTAAAACGATACCGGTAGAACAAAAACAATTGCGGTTTATTTGGATTCCATCTAAAACCCATAAATAATGAGTTAATTAAAATTGGAAATAAAACTCAATTTTATAGCCATTGACGGAATGATTTAGAGCGTACAACACATTTGAATATCAATGGACATATGTGAAGCTGCATGAATCGTGTTGGTCACCACAATTAACTTCATTTTTGATTATTTAATGGCAGCTTTATTATTATAAACTACTATATTTAATTGTTTCACAGCAAAGTTGTTATGATATGGAACGATAACATGGATCTATAATTAACACTGAACAACTTGTCGTTTTAATACGAGGTGGGCAAATGTTGGCCACACATTTTCCAGTAAGATAAAAATATGTATAGAAATTCTTACGGAGTGTTTTAAAAATTACGTTCATATAAGCCTGATTAGGAGACAGGCTGTGTTAAATTAAAATATCTATCATACTAAAGTTTAATGCTCCTCCTACTATTGCCCTGAGGATGTGTGATAATGGTCATCTTGGTTTTAAATTAGGTAATTCAGTTATCTTTTTTTACATCTAACAATTTGAGGGTCATTGTCTCGGCGTTGAATGAAACAAATAACAAGCGATATCATTTGATCTCAGTAACAAGTCTTTGATCTCAGTTGAAAGTCTAGCCACGCCCCTTCTGGTACCTCCCATACAAATGTACCACTCCGCTCACTTTAGAGATGGGGAAATAATATCAATACACTGGACACGATCGTGCCAAATTCTGTATTTTGTTAAGTTATAACAGGATAAAGTTTTGGATTAAAAATTGGAATTCTAGCGACGCCCCTTATGGTACCTTCCATACATATGTACCTTTCCAACCTCTTTAGAGATGGAGTAATAATATCAATACACCAAACTTAATCGTGCTCAAATTCAGTATTTAGTAAAGCTATAACAAGATAAAGTTTTAGAGAAAAAAATATAGAAGTCTAGACACGCCCCTTCTGATACCTCCCATACAAATGTACCACTCCGCCCACTTTAGAAATCGAGTAATAATATAAATATAATAGAACATTTTTGTAAGTCGGGTTGCCCGACTGAAACTTTCTTACCAGTTTTGGTTAAATATTATTTATTTGGTAATCTCCCGAAAACGTCTGTAGGACTGTTTGCTAAAAAAATAGACATCTAAACATTTCATTTAGATTTGGTTTTATAACCTTTAACTCGTAGAAGTTATTTGTCTTCGGTGATTCTTAGTAAAATTTCCGGAGAATATTTCTATCGAATATTTCTATTGACCTTTCTCCAAAGTTGTATTTTAAACCTTTTTTTTTAAATTGAGTCTAGAATGTCTCATACGGGTGGGGGCTAGAGAATTAAAATGTTCCGAGGAAAATTTCCCCGGAAAATTTTAATATAGGTCTCCGATGTCATGAACTATCTCATATATATTTTTGATTCGACTTTTGACCAAAAAATTAAAATTTCAAACAACTATAAAAAAATTTTTGACGAAGTGGATAAAATGGTTTTGTTATTTAGGTTAAATGCTATCGTTCGATATTGGTTTGGTTCACACCCGAAAAGTGTGTTGCACTGTGTAATAAAACGGTATTGAAGATTCTTTTTTAAATCTCACAATTTTGAAAACGATATGATTCGGAGTTCTTATTTAAATTAATAAGCGTAGCAGCATTGAAGGCCTTGCATTATTTTGGCTATTGTTACTTCCTAGTGTCGATACACATTCGTTTGCTCTTTAAGCTCCGTGCCCATAGCTGAGCATTAGCAACAAGACTATAAGTACACAACAAAAAAATCAAATCAACGTGCTTGTACAAAATTATATAGAGGCACCCTGCATTTTGAGTTCATCCGAATTGATTGAAACTGAAAGAACTGTCTCCAACTTAAATGAAAATAATTTTTTTTGTCCGTTGTAGATTGTGTTGAATTGTTTTTGATATGGTGCCACATATATTTGCGGTTACTCTTAAATTTGTACGTGGAGGACAAAAATTACCTTTTTTTTAAAAAAAGAAAACTTTAACCAGTGCAGAAATTTCAGTCAGGTAAACTGACTGATAAGAACCATCACCCAATATAAGATATAGTTTTAGTCATGAGTTATTGAAATTAAAAGGTTTTTAATTAAAATAAAATTACTTATGTATCATTTTTTGTCTGCTTGTGGAGCAACACCGTAAAAAATGTACCTAATTTGTGTAGGAGGTACATTTAGGGGAGGTACATTTTTTCGTAAATCAATGTTCAATGAACGCTTACCTTGGCAAAATTTGTCTGAATTCAGTGCACATACCAGAAGAGGTGCGTCAAATAGTTCAGGTTGCTGAGGTTTTGTCTCCTATTACAAGATAAATTCAGTTGACCATATTTAATTATGCCCCAGGTGCTGGTTTAGAAGTTATGGAAGAACTATTAATTTTCCCAACAAGGTCATTTTGTATGGGAGGTACCAGAAGGCGTGAACCCATATAGTCCATATTCATTCCTGAGTCCAACTTTCATAAGCGAACATCATACGCAAAAATTGAGTGAATTCAGTTTACTTACAAAAAAAGATATGTACGTAAAAATATGAGGGTCAATTCAGTCATTTGTATGGGAGGTACCAGAAGTGGTGTGGCAAAGGTTTCGGCTTTCTTAGGGTTTGCCTACTTTTGCAAGATAAATAACTGACCAAATTCAAATATCCTCAGGTCGTCTGTTTGGAAATTATGAAATATTATTTCTCCAAAAATAGGTAATTTCGTATGGGAGGTACCAGAAGAGGTGGGGCTATTCTGCCCATTTACAATCCCATTAGTTAGTTTTGAAAAATATTAATACTGGTAAGTTTTCATACCTATCCGTTAAGGTTTACTCGAGTTAACCTGCTCACCAGTCATCAAACCAGCCAGACAGACGGACAACGCTCTATCGTCTTAAAAAGTCCTGAAACTAATTTGGTCTTAAGATACTTGAGGTCTAACGCGTTACACTTTTAATACCCTCACCCTACGGGTAGGAGGGTATATATCATTTGATACGATCCAAAAGTGTAACACATAGAAGGAGTCACTTAAGACCCTAGGTTTCTTTTAACCAAATTCGATTCATGACTTTTTAAGTCGTTTGAACCATGTCCGTCTGTCAGTCTGTCTGGCTGGTATGCACGATAACTTTCGAAAGACGCAATCAAATGTTTTGAAATTTTGCTCGAATTAATATTTCCCCAAAACTACTTACGGTATTGCAAATGGGCTACATGGAAATCGAGTAATAATATCAATACACACAACGGGATCGTACCCAAATTCTGTATTTAGTAATGCTATAACAGGATAAAGTTTTAGAAAAAAAAATTGAAAGTCTAGCCACGCCTCTTCTGGAACCTGTCGTGATGGTATAAAAAGAAAGTTTATTTTGATGCATCCTACTAAATTAACTTATATGGTTATCATATTAAAGTTTATTTCAGAAGCTTTCTTAATATATGTAATATAACACAGTGCAACATTTCTAAGGTCATCGTCTGGTGCCACCTTCTTACCCAGCTATTTTTGAAGTATATCCCGAAACTAAAAAAATCACCAAAGCATTTGGCCCCATTACATCGAAACATTTTTTTATGGATACTCCAATATTTTCACCCCAACACGATTTTTTTTACCATTTTTACAGAGTCCACATTTCATTAACCGTTTGAAAATTTTTCTTTTTGTCTTCGGCAAAGTTGTAGATCTAAACCAGGGCAAAAAAAGTGTCAAATAGACCGACCCAAAAAAATTGCATCCAGTGCATGAAAATTGCAAAAATATGGGGAAAAAGGATATTTTTTCATGATGTTTTCCACACAAAATTTATTTCGTTGTACTCCGTGGCGTATGATTTATGTGGAATATTACTTATTATAATCATAATTTTATGGTAAAAATATCATGAAAAAATTAAATTTGTTCCCATATTTTTACAATTTTCATGCACTGGATGCAATTTTTTTGGGTCGGTCTATTCGAAACTTTTTTTGCTCTGGTTTAGATCTACCATTTTGCCAAAGACGAAAAGAAAAAATTGCGAACAGTTTATGAAATATGGACTCCGTAAAAATGGTCAAAAAATTATGTTGGGGAGAAAATACTGGAGTATCCATAAAAACATGTTTCGATGTAATGGGGTCAAATCCTTTGGGGATTTTTTTAGTTTCGGTATATATTTCAAAAATAGCTAGGTACGAAGGTGGCACCAATTTATGTGTTGCACTGTGTAATTTTCCAAACAACCTTCGTATTATAGCAAGTTATAATAATTTTAAAATTTTGTATTCGCAATATCAGGTCTTAATGGATGTGTAATTAATAAATAGTTTTTTTTTTAAATTCGAAAATAGCCGGCACTTTAATCTTTTATTCGGTATACAACACGCCCGTCTAATTTGTCTCCTTGTAATTATGAAATACTAGCGGACCCGGCGAACTTCGTCTCACCCCAATTTAATGTCTTCAGATAAACTCCAGAAAGATAATGAAACACAGTTAGATTAAATTTCAATGTAATTCATTTGAAAGGAATTGAAATCAGTAAACAGTTTTCCGGAGCGAAAACAAACGACGAAGAACGGTTTTCCCAAAACGCGAATAAGCAACGTACAGCTGACCGTGCGAAAAAAGGGAAATTCCAGAGTAATCCCATAGACTTCCAACGATTATGTTATGTTCTAATTACAAACTACGTGTGGTTAATAATATGGACTTAATTCCATTAAAGAATGTCATTGTCTCCATAAAGAGATAACATTAATTCAACTTGAGAAAATATTTCATCGCATTTAGTTGACTTCTTTTGAGTGTTTATAATATTGAAAATTTGTAATAAGTCCTTACAAAAGTGTAAAATATATATGTTGAGCATAGATTTGGTTGTAACGTACCACATGATTGTGGCTTCCTGGATTATTAAAAAATTTTATTTTTTTGGCCCTTTTGAAAAATATTACAAAATCACAATCATAAATTATAAAAGGTAATCCTGGAAGCAAGAGAAGAGATATGATAAAGACACCAGTTTAGTTTGATTACCTACCTATCCATTTAACCCTAGAAGGGTAACGTGAATAAAATTTTCTCACATAATCGTAAACGTCACAAATATTCGCACAAAATAAAGCATTTTGTTTGATAGTTTATATATTATAATAACAAACAAAAACAATGTAATAAATAATTATACTAATATGCTGGCTTTAATTTTTTTTAAATTACTAATTTAATTTAATATATCGGTTTATAAAACAAAAATTCTAAAGTGAGTAAAATTTACTCATCAATATGTACCAATAGCACATTTTATTTACGGTACCATTCTGGGGTTAAGGTACTTTGAAACGTGATTTAATAGGAGACTATTTAAAAGGAATGATATAGATAGCCGTTTATAACGTTGGCATACCTAATAAATTCGACTTATAAAATGTTTTGGTCCACTTACCATTCATTAGAATCATGAACGAAAATAAACCTTGTTGAATATTGCAAGTAACATGTGATTATAAAAATAAATGATTTCAATTTTCATCCCATGAATAAGATATGGGAGAGTTTCTCTCATTGCACTATAGGCCAAATGATCATTATTGCAGTGCTTTATCCAAATTTTAAAGATAAGCTTTTGAATTTTGTTTTGATGCCATTATGTTAAAAACACTCCACACCACTAGGATCTGATTTTTTTTTGTGTGAAAAAATTAATTTGGGCTGGCAACACTCTGCCAAGTCACTTTATTGTAAGGTGCTTAAATCTCGCTCGCGCAGTTGTCTTCGTTTAAATAGATAATTGTGGACATTAGGGGAAAAATTAATAGAAAGTTAACAATGAAAAACAGTAAAAGAATTAATGTTTCCATTAAAACAAACGGAAAAATATTTGTGTTTTGCAAGGAGAAAATCTTGCTTTTTAACATAACCTAAAAATGTTTCTTTTCTTGAAAGTAAGCTGACTTTTAAAGCTTCGGCAAATTTTGGCAATATAAGAGTAAAAAGAAATGAATAAATTAAAGCCTTAAGAGTTCATTTCGTTTTTTTTAGGCTACCACGCTATCGGAAAAAAGGATTTTATTTTTTAAGTTTGGCAAAAGAAAAACTCTTAAGAAGAGAAGTACGACGCGGTTGTAAAGAACGAGTTGAAAAAATTTGGTGATGGTAAAATTTGGATGAGGAACACTAAATAGTGTGCCGCATAAATGTAATACTGATATGTTTATCGTGCCTGTTTAAAATAAAGTTTGAAATAGCTGTTTTGAAATAGCTAACATTTTCCAAAAACAATGGTTCTGATAAGTGTTCAAATACCTCCTTTTTTCAAAAACCCGGTTTCGAAAAATTGATTTTTTAGAAAACTCGGATTTCGAATACAGCATTTGAAATAAAACCGGTTTAACCGGGTTTTTTCGGTTTTTTTTAAGGTAAAAATAAAAATGAACAAAAAATAATTTGGTTTAAAAAAAAGCATTTTTTACAAAAAATAAATGATGTGTTGTTTTATTTTGTGTTTTTACTTTTTAATAAATTTTTGGAATCTCTCATTTTATTTTTTAAAGTAGTATTTTTGGAAAGGAATACATTATTGAAAGATTTTTAATTTTTTTTAAAATAGTATTTAAGAAATTGTATGCAATTTAGGTGTTCAATTTTGAGTCTATTCTTCTGTTTCGTTTTTATAAAGCTTGATACAGAAAACAGAAGTAGGATTTATTGACAAAAGCGTGTAGAAGGAAGTTGAGCTGTTCTGTCCTTTCTGTCTGTCCTTTTATTAAATCTATCGAAATAGTTGAAATCATTATCTAGTCTTGTGTCGTTGCAATCTGTTTTCACTGCTGGATTTTGTATGTTATATATTGTCATGTTTAAATCATTGCAAAGACTACCATTAGGGGATTCCTTCATCTCACAATCTGAACTGTTACTAGACTCTGCCGTTGTTGGGAAAATTACAGAATAAAGTCTTTTAAAAAGTTCGTTCGCATATTCCATCGTTTGCGCCTTTTTAGAATACTTTACACAGGATGAGCTTGTAGGATATTTTCCAAAGCTAAGATATATAATTAGGCTGTTCAACGTTTGTATTCTTCTTTCCTTAAATCTTGCTATAATTTTGTCTCGCAGCTCCCGAGCATATGCGGAATCCATATTTTTGAGCTGTTACAATATAAACGCATATACTCCTTCATCGTCGATTAGAGTCGCTGCATCAGCTAAAGGCTGAAGCGCTGAGCTTAAATCTCTCAAAACTGTTATTTCTTGTAAGCGCATGGTTGACTCATGGGTTAATTCTTGAAACTGTTCAATCATTGCAGAAAAGGATCACATCGACAATGAGCCTTAGTTCTTTATTGTACTCCTGGAAAACATAGCTCTGAAATTTTCTTTGTTTTTCGCTCGACTTGTTAAATGAATTAACATGCTTCCACAATTTTAAGACATGTCTTTAATGAGCTCGTATGATTTTTAAACATCCACTATTTCACCGCATTCATCATCGTCATTATCATCTTCGGCGAGATTCACATCGTCTTGTTGATCCACTTAAATAACGTGTAAAAAGATTTTTCTAAATTAATTTGAAATTGAATTTAAATATTTTACAAAGCTTCTAAAAGCATTCTCGTTTATGAATTTTAAATTAATTTGAAAATTCTAGTTTACAAAATATAAAAAGTTTTTTCTAAATTAATTTCAAATTCGATTTTAAAATTTTTACTTTTTCAATAACTCCTTTTAAAGCAATCTAAAAAAAACCGAGTACCCGAAGGAAAAAACTCGGTTAAACCGGTTATTCGAAAATGGCACTTTTGCAAAAACCGGCATACGGTTTTATATAAAAAAAACCGGTTTACGGTTTTTCGGTTTCGGTTTTGAACACCCTAGTTCTGATACATTCAAAGGACTTAATCGAATATACAGTTCTACCAGTTGGTTCCTTTGGAGAAACTGCTGCAGAAACACATCATAAAGTCTTCAGAGCAGGCAGATTACATAATGCTCGAAAAAACAGCCACAGGAATAATTTTGCTGATGTTTTGAATACAGCTCAGGATTCATCCGATCCACTTATATCTTCGAAGAATTCACAAAAACTTTCACAATTTCCACCTGAAGCAATATTAAGCTTTGAAATCACTATCGGGGATATTGATGTAGACAGTGAAATAAAAAAAAATATGCTTCTATCTGAAGAATCCGCAACCATTTTTCAGAATTTATTTTTAGATAGCGAATTGAACGAAAAATATTCCTTAAAATTTACGATGAATAAAGTTAATTTTTTTAACTAATTTATTTATAATCTAATCCACAGAAGGATTAAAGGACGTTAATGGGATAAATTCTATTTGTAAAATGTTTGATTTATATATTCCATGGCGTTTCCTGTGATATTTTCGCTTCAATTAATTTCGCACGGCAAAATTGGTCATTTGACCTATAGTGCATAGTTGTGAATTAGCCCCCTACTATTTTTAAACTCACACACAAGAGACCTACAGTTTATAAAAAAATCAGAACATCAGCTGCTTAAGAAGCTTTTACTTAAAATGCCAATAAAAAACTTAACAATGCCGATGAAAGAAATGTAGATGACTCAGACAGAAATCGAACCCGCGGGTCTTTTCACTATGTGCTAAATTTATACCTGTTTTTGCTAACTTGAGCAATCTGTATATTATATGTATATATTTCACCTGAAACTACGGAAGCTGCAAGAAAATTTAAATTTGCAACTTCCTAATGCCTTTAGTGCTTTCTTCAACATTTTTTAGTCAATAATGTTTATGTGACACCCGAGAACATGTGAGACATTAAATATGTGACATTGGTTTTGGGCCAAACATTTCAAACATATGCCAACTTCATTCTCGTCCTGCCATGAATGTTCACAAACATAGAGCCCATTTTAATGTCATATTATCATTTATGGTGACACCCTGGGGTGCCGTAATTTAAGGCAGAATCAGTCTGGGCCGATAATCCCAAATGTGCAAAAAGATAAACAGCAAAAAAAGAACCGGGAATCTTTAAAAGACAAACATTTGTTTTTTTTACAATTTAAAAGCTTCTTCGCCATTTGCAACCGAACAAAACAGAATGGAAAATTTGATTTTACCAACTATAAGCGACTGACTTTACCAACACATTATATAGCAATCAAAGTAACACACGGCAAAGTATACCCGGCCTGGGAGTAGACGACAGATGAATGGATAGATGGATGAACGCGTGGCTCAAAAGATAGATGGGCGGCCATGTGATGTGTGAAAAATTGACCTTGATAGGTGAATTTATGTTGCTGTGTTGGGAATCACAGGATATCAAAAACAAAAAGCACAATAAGAATTTCATCAAGTGGCACACAAAACAGCGAGAGAGAGACAGAGAGTAAGAGTGCAAGCAATATAAAACTTCAAAATTAAAATTTGCTCTTACAGATTCACCTATGCAAAGCTGTGAGATATTCCCAAGCTTTTATATACTCTTAGAAAATGAAGCTTCTTGTACTCATGACTCTTTATCGAAAAGCTTTTGCTCTTCTTAGCACTCTTAAAATTAGCTGAATATGTGGTTCCTAAGAGAACAAAGTTTGATAGCTTTCGTAAAGCTGTTTTATTAAGATTTTGCAAACTCTTTAAATCCTTTATTCCATTTATTTTGTATTTCATATTTAAAGCTTAGTCGACCCTAATGGAATAAAGACATTTAAAATGTTTGGTGAGTTTTAATGTTTGTCAGTGTTGTTGTTATAATTGCCGCTGTTCTTGTTATTGGGACTTGTGAGAGTTTTTGTGTTTGTTTGCGCCAACAAATTAGATTTATTGCCCAAGCTGGTATACGGTCAGATGTGAAATTGTTTGATATATGTTAGTAAATTTATTATAACTTTTTTTCTGCACACATTTCCTTTGATTCTTTATGAAATTATTACATTAAATTTATTAACGTTATTGTCGCCCCAAGGGATGCGTGAGTCTGTGTGTGCGATGTGGGGCCATTGAACTCTTTAGCAGTGATTATACATATTAAGCTATTCTGAATGTCGTAGAAACTTAAATTGTCTGTACTTTAATGTCACTTGCCACATGGGGCACAAGCACATTTGTTTGTTATTAAAGCAAGCTGTAGAACAACGATACAATTTTACGCAGTGACTAATTACGTATTACATATGAGTCAGAATTCCCCGTTCTTAAAAAAAAACTGTGTTTGCGATTTTATAAAAATGTTGTAAAATCGACAGACGAGGTAAAAGTAAGAGTTTTGTCATACTGCGAAAAATGTTCTTCTTAATTTTTTTCCAAGGTAATTAGCATTTAAAATTTTACCAAAAATCGTTGGATTTATACATGAACCGTAATAACTACTTACGCTATATATAGACGGTTGTAAGATCTAGCAATGTTGTCAAATCTGCTAATGTATCGGCAATGTACTGACATGTACAGTGTTGCCAATATAATTATTTCTGTGCAAATTAAAAGTGTTTGCAACCATCTTACAATAATTTGATAATGGCAACATTTTGCGGTTCAACCCATTGTCGGATTTCTGGCAATATTGTTATTTTACAATGTAATGGCAATGCTTTTTCTGCAAACGTTGCTATATAAATATTTGATTTGGGGCATGTGTAACGGTAATTGAAAGCCAGTCATGTGGTTTAATATGGTAGAAAGCCTACGGCTGGATTTGAAACAGGGAATGGTTAGATGGCTTTACAACAAGTTCCAAAATTATTTCTTTGTAAATTTTACCCGACGCTTTAACCCTTGTTCAAAAAAATGAAACATACCATAACTGAAACTGGACGATGACCTTTTCCAACGCATGGGATAAGTTCAGATGCTTCCTTAGATGACCGTACATACATCCTATAATTTACCTTGTTATATTTTTCATGCACTGTAACAAATTTGTCATCTGCAAACAAGGTTTTCTGTGGAAGTTATGAGCTTGCTTCCGTTTTTATACCACCACGCTTAGGGATGAGGGTATATATCATTTGATACGAAAAAAAATTGTAACGCATTAAAGGAGTTTAGTTTATTTATTGGGCAATCTGCACAACAAGACTTACAGTCTTATAATTATAGTGCAGGGATGCCTGAATCATAATATTACAACATATTTCCTTATATATTAACTTATTTCTAAAGTTTTGTATTGTATTTTAAATTATAATAATAAATAAATATAAATAATTAATTATGATTAATTTTCCGCAAATATAATAAAAATTAACAGAACGACATTGAACATTAAATAATAAAAACATAATCTGTTTAAAAAAAGGTCATTTAACATCAAACAACTAACGATTAAATTTTAAAACATATTGAATTAAACATTAAACAATGAAATTCATAATTGTCTAAGAACAAAAAAAGTCTCAGTTTTATTTTTATTTTTGTAGTGTTATGTATTTGCCTTAAGTTAATTAGTAATGCATTCCACAATCGTATTGCGTTTATAAAAAACTGACGTTCAGATTCCAAGTATCTGTATTGAAATTGCACTAAAATTCTACTTCTTCTAGAAATGCCAAAACGTAATCGATCATATAAGTACGACGGTTCACAATAAGTTATTACGTTATGCAGAAATACAAGACATCTTATTTTCATGAAATCGTCAAATTGTACATTAAGTATTTTAGAGCGAAATGGCGTTATGCGGTCAAATTTTCTTAAACAATAAACATATCTTGTAATAGCATTAAAGGTAGAATTTAATTTTCTACGACTTTGTGAATCACAACTCGAAAAAATTTCGCAGCCGTACGTTAGAGTAGGAATAAGGTACGATTTAGCCAGTAGCATTCGAATATTAAAAGGTGTAAAATGCTGTGTAATCCATAAAGTTCTTAGCTTTGCAAAAGTTTTCCACAGGCAGATATAATGTGATCATTCCAAGTCAATTTACTGTTAAAAATTATGCCTAAATTTTTTGCATTAGCGACAACTTCGATTGGATCACCATTAATATCGATATCGGGATAAGATCCTAATACTACTTCATTGCCTCTTTTTATAATCAAACATTAAGATTTGTTTGGATTTATACACAGTCCGTTTTTCATTGCCCAACTGGAAATCGAATTTAAATCCTCATTTAAAATGGAAACACATCTTTCAAAATTTGCACGCTCTCCACTTAAATACAACTGGACGTCGTCAGCATACATTCTAACCTTTGCCCTATGCAATATTAAAGGTATGTCGTTAGAATATATAGAGAAAAAAATCGGCCCTAAAATATAACTTTGAGGTACACCTCTTCTTACCCAAAGCAATTCTAATCGATTACCATTGACTTCAACATATTGCGATCTATTTTCGAGGTAAGACCGCATAAGATTCAATGATGGGCAAGAGAATTTCATCATTTTCTCCAGTTTCTGCATAAGTATCGTATGGTCAACGGTGTCAAAAGCTTTGGAGTGATCCAATAATACTAGCAAGGTAACATTACCCGCATCTACCACGTTTCTTATATCATCTATCACGTCAATTAGAGCAGTTTTGCAGCTGTGTTTCGATCTGAAACCGGATTGCTTATTTGTCAAAAGGTTATAAGATGACAAAAATGTATTTATTTGGGTTTTAATAATCCGTTCGAAAACTTTGGAAAGAAATGGAAGGATAGCGATAGGGCGGTATTCAGTGTGGTTCTTGCGTAAAAGTATAATTTTAGCTTGCTTCCATCTGAGGGGAAAATAGCTAGATGTAATAATCTTATTTATAATAAATGTAATGTAAGGAAGAAGCTGTGGAAGTAAAATTTTAAAAAATCTAGGGTGAATATTATCAACTCCAACTGCATTGGAAGATATTGATAAGGAACTTAATAAGACATCATTTTGAGTAACGCACTGAAATGAAAAATCAATACCCTGCAGAGCGTTATCATAATAATTGGCATAATATGTGTGGTCAGCATTATACATGCTTATATTAAAAAATTTATCATTTAGCTCATTAGGATCAATATTCATATTTTCAGCGATCTATTTTCCTTGCCAATACCCATTTCACGAATTACTTTCCATGTACGTTGAGTATCCAACGCCCTGTTAAATTTTCGAGCATAGAAAATGCGCGCTTTGCCTCCTTAATCTTTCGATTAACAAGTTTTCTTGCTACACGGTAGTTCTCAAGTAATTGATTTGTTTTAAACCGTTTCCAACGCGAATACGCCATATC
Source organism: Muscina levida (assembly GCA_964034835.1). Taxonomy (NCBI): domain Eukaryota; kingdom Metazoa; phylum Arthropoda; class Insecta; order Diptera; family Muscidae; genus Muscina; species Muscina levida. The sequence goes on from OZ035881.1 coordinate 79,448,091, forward strand.
CCTCTTTTCTATCAAAACTTTGATATCTGTTGTCAACCAATCTTTTTTTTTACTACTAATTATTTTGGTTTTCTCAGGAACAGCCATATCAAACAAATATTTTATATTATTTGGAGGATATTTTTAATTTGGTTAGATTATTTATCTTGTAATAGTAGACAAACCATAGAAAACCGAAACCATTTTCACACCCCTTTTGGTAACACCCATACAAATGACCTAATTGACTCTTATAGTTACACACACATATCTTTTTTGTAAGTACACTGCGTAAGATGTACGCTTATAAAAATTTGACTTTTGGTTTCTGTTGACTACTTCTAGAACCTCACATATAAAATTATTTATCTCACAAACTATTTTACTTACAAACTTTGATCGCGTTTTTTGTAAAACTAACATTTTACACTTAGCATGGTTTAAAATTTTGGTAGCGATTTAATTAAAAAAAATCTTTTTTTCTATTGGACGCTAAGTATAGAAAATAAAGACACATATTTCAAAGGAGACCCCAATCTATTTCAAGATGAGATTCCAACTGTATTTTGGAGATTTTCCAAGTATTGAATGGTGATCATAGATTAAGCACCTCTTTGCGATCTGACACTTAGATTAGGAGATAACGGCGTTTAAAGTTTTTCAAATGAGTATCGACGTTTTCCCATCCATTGCAAGGTGATATCCAAACTATATCTTAGTGATTTCAGAACTATTATATAGTTATAGATTAAGCTCTTTTTTGTAATTGAATGCTTAGCTTAGAAGATATCGACAATTCTAAGCTTTGTATATGAATACGGACGGTTTTCCACACATTAAAATATGAGAGGTAACATTTATCTAGCAGCATTTTCCTTACTGATTTTTGTATTCCTTATGAAAATTTTAAAAAAATGATTGGGATTTGCCTAGTACTAACCTGGGAATGGGAATGGGACTATGCCCAGAGGTTGAAAGTTACTGATTGTCACTCACTTGGGAGTGACCAGAAGCGAATTCTTTGTGGCTCTGTCCAAGCAGCTAACTACTTCCGGTCTTAGACCAAGTATTCCCCGGGCAATGACTTTAAAGCAACCGCTTAGAAGTAAGCTAAAGTTAGAAGGCGAAATGTTGAGTAACCTAATCGGCATGCTACCACCGATGCGTCTTAGGAACTAGGTAACAGAAGTTACTGAAGCTCAACTCAGGCTCTCTTAGTGGCTTTGGCAGCCCAAGAAACTAGGATCGGGAGCGGTGGCCTAATAAGCCACTCCCTTAAACACAATTTATTATGAAAACACGAATAAAAGGAAAAACAAGAACCCCCCCAAATGTTGATGACCCCCGCAAACGATATAAGGACCATGATTTAAGGATATGCACCTGGAATGTCCGAACTCTATATAGAGATGGTGCCTCTATCCAACTGGCGGATGTCCTCGACAAATACAAGGCTGACATCACCGCCATACAGGAAATGAGATGGACGGGACAGGTATGCACACGACGGAAGAACTGTGACATCTTTTACAGCTGCCATGCAGAAATTTGGATGTGGTTTCATAGTCGGCAAGAGACTTCGACAACTGGTCTCGCGGTTTAACCCTGTAGGTGACCGTATAGCCACCATTCGCATCCGGGCGAAATATTTTTACATTACGCTGGTTTGTGTACACGCCCCGACGGAAGACAAAGACGATGACATCAAAGATGCAGGATATATATGACCGCTGCCCTGCACATGACACTAAATTGTTCTGGGAGATTTTAATGCTAAAATAGGAAGGGAAGATGCTCTTGGTTCAGCAGTCGGAAAATTCAGTCTACACAACAACACCTCCGATAACGGATTCAGACTGGTAAGTTTCGCGTCGGCAAGAAACATGGTTGTGAGTGGAACCAGATTCCCGCATAAAGATATCCACAAGGCAACCTGGATATCTCCCGATCAAAATACAAGAAATCAGATTGATCACGTGGTAATTGATGGAAGGCATGTCTCAACCGTTATGGACGTGTGTGTGATGAGCAGTGCAAATATCGACTCGGATCACCACCTAGTTGCAGCCAGGGTACGCACACGATTAAGTAGTGCTAAAAACACTCGTAATCAAGCGCAAAGGAAGCTAGACATCACAAAGCTGCATGCCACTGAGATAGCCAATGCCTACTCCAACCAACTCTCTCAATTACTCCATACAAATCCCCCTAGTTCTGATGTTCCCGACATGCAGTGGCAGCATATTGCGAATTCTATGACCACTGCCGCAACAACTGTACTGGGTTATGAAAAACCACGCTCAGACAAGCCCTGGTACGATGATGAATGTCGCGAAATGTCTGAGGAAATGGATGCTGCATACAAGGCAAAACTACAGTCAATGGCGACGCGTGCGGTGACGGAGCGTTATAAGGAGAAAAGAAGGGAGATGAAACGACTGTTGAGACGGAAAAGGCTTCTGTGGAAGAAAAGAGAGAGCCAGGATATCGAAAACTACAGGGATAGAGGTGAGGCCCGAAAGCTCTACCAAAAGGTAAAATGTAAAGGTTTTGGTACAGGGATCCCCACCTGTAAGGACAGAGACGGAAATCTGGTCACGAAAACTCAGAGTGTGCTGCAAATATGGAGGGATCACTTTCAATCTCTTCTCGTTCCCGAAGGCAGCATAAGTGACGAAATCGAACCAATCATCGACGATGGAGTAGACTGTCCACCACCGAGCCAAAACGAGATCAGCACGGCAATTGCGCGGCTTAAAAATAATAAAGCTGCGGGAGCCGATGGACTGCCGGCAGAGCTTTTTTAAGCCGGCGGCGATGACCTGGTAACATGCATGCACCAGCTCATAAACACGATATGGCTCAGGGAGTGCATGCCCGATGATTGGAATCTGAGTGTCCTATGTCCCGTGCTTAAGAAAGGCGATCCTAGTGTGTGTACCAACTATCGCGGGATCAGCCTTTTACCCATCGCATACAAGGTCCTGTCTAGTGTGTTATGTGAAAGACTAAAGCCCCTTCTGGCGAACCTGATTGGACCTTACTGTTAAGATTGGACCGGAACTGTTAAGTAAGCTTGGTATGACGAACTATCTACGGAGCGCAAAAGACCGAAGCGCTTGGATGCTTTTCTACGTGCGGCTACTGATAGATGAACTTCTGTTGTTGCTGCCAGTAAAGAAGAAGAAGAAGACCTGGCAATGTTCTATTGAAATACACCTTTTTGAAAATACTGTTAACAGACATCGAAAAATCGAGTAAACCGGGTAATCCAAATTAACATTTTTCAAGAAACAAGAATACGGTTTCGGAGGTTAGACCGTTCTCAGTTTCGGTTTTGAACACTCTAATCTTCATATAAAGAACCGAAATTGAAAGAAAGAAATATATAAATAACACAGTGCAACAGTGAAAAAACCACCCGAACGTGACTATATAGGTTCGATAGTACAACCGAAGCTGAGTAAAACACTACCTCAGTTTGGCTAGATTGGCTACCAAATTTTTTTTTGGCCCCCCAAACTTTTTGTAATCCCTTGGATCCCTTGAAAAAAGGTGACATCAGTTGTTGGCCTACAGTTTCTACAGTTTTTAATCTAGCTCTTTCTCTTTTTAAGCAAAGTTGTAGCTAATTGTCCGCTTAAGAAATTGATATAATAAAATTTCCCAAAAAAATTAGACTTCCCTCGTTTATTTTCAAAAAACTTCGATAAAAATTCTAATTTTTTTACTTTTTTTAATATAAGTCGTAGGGAATCCAGATTTTTTGCATACTCTATTCAAAACACACTATCCACTTTACACAAATCAGTTTTTAAGGAGTTTTGGGTCATTATTCAATGTTTTTACTTGCTATATTTACCAAAAATGTACTTATTGTATAACTGAACGACTTCTGTAAACAACCAATATGATCGGAATACTCCACCCCTTTAATTGTTCACAAAGAGCATTAGGGTGTTCTTTATATTGCATTTTTTCGAATTTTGTTTAAAATGTCTATTAATCGCGATGTTGGTCATCTAGCTTCACCTTACGATTGTTTTTGCCAAAACTACGAATATATTGTGAAAAATTTCGTATCGATAGTTAGGCATTAGGGTGTGCCGCAATGAGGTCAACGTTTGAATTTCTTCTCGAATCAGTTTATTGCCGCTGAGTATTTTTCTCTTTTATACAGACTAAGGTGTAATAAGCCGTTCAATAGCTGAAGTGAAGACCTAAAATAGTATGTGTTTGCTTTTACCATATCCCTTATAGACGCCGAGATGTTTGATGTAGAATTTGGGGTATTTTTGAAAAAAATTATTAAAAATTTTGAAATTGGATTCCGATGAAAATCTATATGTTTTAAAAGTATATGTGTATATTATCAATATCTCTATCAATTCTCGAGATATCAGGGGTCTAAAATGCATAGCAATGACTACTAATCTTTTGTTTCACCTGAATATCCATTGTGTGTGCTTACAAATGTCACCAAAACCATTAATATTCAATGCTCCTTTCAAGGGATTTTTTATTTTTATCATATATATATCGTTGTTGGTAAGATGACACAATGGGTATTCAGATGGAGCAAAAGTTCATTAGACATTGCTATGCATACAGTCAAAAATTCCGTTTTTTAACGCCTGATATCTCGAGAATTGATAGAGATAGTGATAATATACACATATACTTTTAAAACATATAGATTTTAACTTGATTAAGCTTAAAAAGTTAAAATATATAATTGCCCATAAAAATCTTCATCGGAATCCAATTTCAAAATTTTTAATAATTTTTTTTCAAAAATACCCCAAATTCTACATCAAATATCTCAGCGTCTATAAGGGATATGGTAAAAGCAAACACATACTATTTTAGGTTTTCACTTCAGCTATTGAACGGCCTATTACACCTTAGTCTGTATAAAAAAGAAAAATACTCAGCGGCAAGAAACTAATTCGAGAACAAATTCGAACTTTGACCTCATTGCGGCACACCCTAATGCCTAACTATCGATACGAAATTTTTCACAATATATTCGTAATTTTGGCAAAAACAATCGTAAGGTGAAGCTAGATGACCAACATCGCGATTAATACACATTTTTAACGAAATTCGAAAAAATGCAATATAAAGAACACCCTAATGCTCTTTGTGAACAATTAAAGGGGTGGAGTATTCCGATCATATTGGTTGTTTACAGAAGTCGTTCAGTTATACAATAAGTACATTTTTGGTAAATATAGCAAGTAAAAACATTTCATAATGACCCAAAACTCCTTAAAAACTGATTTGTTTAAAGTAGTGGTGTGTTTTGAGAGCTTTTTAATATCCCTAGACTTGTTCAGATTGCATGGGTTTGTTCAGAGAAGTTATTCGGTGTTACCTAAACTAAAATTTCACTGAATAGAGTATGCAAAAAATCTGGATTCCCTACGACTTATAATAAAAAAAGTTTAAAAAAATAGAATTTTTATCGAAGTTTTTTGAAAATAAACGAGGGAAGTCTAATTTTTTTGGGAAATTTTATTATATCAATTTCTTAAGCGGACTATTAGCTACAACTTTGCTTAAAAAGAGAAAGAGCTAGAATAAAAACTGTAGAAACTGTAGGCCAACAACTGATGTCACATTTTTTCAAGGGATCCAAGGGATTTAAAAAAGTTTGGGGGGCCAAAAAAAAAATTTGGTAGCCAATCTAGCCAAACTGACTGGTTTTACTCAGCTCTGGTTGTACTATCGAACCTATATAGTCACGTTCAGGTGTTTTTCAAATAGTTTGATTTTGTGTCACAGTGTAATCAGCGTCGATTTCTGAGTCGATTTAAAAATGTCCCCGCATTTACAGTCTTAGTTTAAAAGATATCGAGCTGAAATTTGGCAAACATGCTTGTATCCTCAAAGCGGAGGTTAAGTTCTAAGATGAGTCCAATTGGTCAATAACTACTCCCACCCCCAATACAAACTTCCCCTTTTTGGAATCTATCCCCGCGATTAAAGCTGTAATTAAGTGCCTATCGAGCTGAAATTTATCAGGTCGGCCCCCCTACTGGAGGTTGATTTCTTATGTGAGCAAGATCGAAGACAAATATGTCCCTTTTTGGGCGTCTCTCCCTGTGATTATAGCCGACATTTAAGAGCTTTTGAGCAGAAATTTGGTATACAAGATTTTATCCTCCAAGCGGAGGTTATGTTCTAAGACGAGCATTATCGGACAAAAACTAGCCCATCATATCTATCTGTCCGTCTATCTGTCCTCTCGAATTCAGCCATAGTTAAAGAGCTATCGAGCTTAAATTTGTTACACACGCTTCCATCACCTAAGCGAAAGTTAAGATCTAGGATAAGCAAGATTGGACAAAAATTACTTCCACCTCCCATACTAACTCCCCTTATTTAAGGTTCAAAGTTTGATAAAATATAGTTGTAGTGCAAATAACCAGTTATATCCCCATTCATACAAATGGTGGAGGGTATCAGAGATAATTACCTTACTAGTTTAGTTTCGGCTGGGTTTCGAAGAATTTTTGAATTGATGGCTTTAATGACTTTACATGCCAAAACATATTCGCTTTTTTTTAGGTGAGACCGGCAGTTTTATGACTTTTGTTTTAAAGGGCCACTTAAGTGTGGACTGTTGACATTAGAATTTCATTCAAATACAAAATAACAACAACGTTAAACGATGTTGGTGAGTAAAATTTGGAATATCTCCTGAAAGAAGCATTGGAAAATAATGGTTTTGGTGTCATAGTGTAAATGTGTATTCGGATGGAATCAGTGATCAAGATCTATATTCATTAGTCGTATATTTAATGTCAAAAAACGCTTTTTTTACGCCTAATATCTCGGGAACGGATAAAGATATTATATTATATATGCATATATATTTTTTTGTAGATTTTGATTATATAAATGATAAATTGCTGAAATATATGGTGGACCACAATAACTTACTTCGTAATGCAATTTCAACTTTTTTCTTAATTTTTTTTTAAATATCACGATATCTATAAGAGATTTGGTAAGCCCAAACACATACTTTTATATGTCTTTATTTCACCTTAATCGGTCTACGATAGAAAAATATTCAGCGTCAGCAAACTGATTTGGATATGAAACTAAAGGTGGAGCTCGATGTATTACATCGCTTCTACTCTATTTTTTTAACGAAATTCTCAAAAATACCATATTAGGAATACCTTACTTTATTTATACTTATCAATTGAGGAGGTTCTTTTTAAAAAGTGACTATTCCACTTTTTATGTCTTTGAAAATTTGAGAATATAGTTTTTTTTAGATATGCCCCAATGTATGTAGTGATGGCAATTAAAAAAGAATAATCGATTAATTAATCATATGATTAATCAAAACGACAAATAATTAATCGCGATTAATTGGAAACAATTAATCGATTAATCGATAATTCGATATTTTCACCTAAAATTTAAAAATAAAAAAAAATAATTTAACTAATTAAAAAATTTTCCATGATATTTTCCGTTTATTCAATTTAATAAAAAAGTACAGAATTTAAAAATAGGATCTTTGATAGCCGTTTCGTGGTTGATCTGTTCTGTTTTCCGTAACAATTGCACCCGCTTTAGAAAAAAGCCGCTCTGATAGTACAGATGTACCAATCAAAAAGCAATATTTTTGTGCAAGAGAGAGTACAGCTTAGGGTGGACCGATTTAATTTCTTCCAATGCGTCTATTACATTGCGCTTTAATTCTAGTACTGAAGCATTGACAAAAAAGCTTAGTTCATCTTGAGGAAGTGTTGAGTCATTGTCCTTCCTTCTTCGCCCATAAATCAAATTCAGCATTACCAGCAGAAGACGTTTCACTGTCGCTCTCAATGCTTTTAATAACTAGGGTTGCATTTCTAGGTCTTTCGTCGTCAGCCGTCAAAGCTCAATGAATACATTTGGCGGCTGGCGACGAATCATTTTTGTTCCTGGTTGTCTATCGATTATTATTTGGAATAATCGATTAATGCAATTAATCGAAGGAGAATTCACGATACAATTAAATTGTTAATTAAAAGAAAATAATCGATTATTACCAATTTTTCGATTAATCGCGCCATCACTAAATGTATGTCGGCACTGCACAGTGGTTCCATTTCGGTTATTGTTTTAATTATTTCTTAAAATTTTTGGCGTGTGTGGGGACACTACGCACAGTGTAATGTGGGTGACTAAAATAGAAAAATGTTGATGTCATAAATGAAACAAATTTAAACAACAAATTATTTTTTTTTTAAATATCTACACTTTCATATAATTTATAGCTCTCAAAGTTAAGGGTTTGAGAGTACTGAAATTTCATATGAAAACTTCAATACTTTTTTAAGATTTTAAAAAGTGTAACTTTTGTGTATTCGTTTAATTTTAATGGTTTATGACTTTTTGGAAAGATTATGATAATGTTTTCTAAAACCTTTTAAATTTTCAAGACTATAGCTTTTAAATTGCATGAGAACGGTGGACAGAAAAAAAAACTCAAAAAAATTGAGCCTATGTTAACCTTCATTTTTGTTTCTGATGATAAACGAAAATGTATACTTTAACACCGAAAATGAGCCTGCTGGCCCTCGCTGGCCCTTTTTCTTAAAACGAATTTTTTGTGAGAACCTTTGCTGAAAATTTATATGTTCTCTTTACACAAATTTTTTAAGAAAACATGAAGAGAATCCAACAGGATTTTGAGAATAAAACGGGTATGTTTGGTAAAAACACTTTTGAACACTTTTTATATAATGAATGCCAGTACATGTTCAATTTTGTTAATTTTTAATGAAAAATTCCAATTTTCGGAGCAGAAACCTGTTTGGTTTGTATAAGAGGTGGGCGTGTTTTTAGTTTGACCACGCCCACTATTGGTAAATTAACTAAGAATGGTAAGTTATGCTCAGCAACCAAATTTCATAAAAACAGGTTAGTATTAAACATTTTACTATACTAGTGGGCCCGGCAATGCTTCGCTATTGCATATTAACTTGTAATATATTTCACACTTAGGTCTACAAAGTACTTTGAAAACGGCACTAAAGCTCGACAAAAATATGTTGAGTTTATTTACTTATGTAACTTATTTAAAGTAACTCCTTAACATTAAAGTTTACTACTTAAGTTTTATTGTTGTTAATGCTAATAAAAATGTAGATTAAGTTTTTTCAGTATGTAGGGCGAAAAACCACTTCTTTCACAAATCGGAAACATACATATCTCTAAAGATCAAAATTATTTATCTTGATCCGTAGTAGCGTGAACCATCTGTATACTAACTATCTCTTTGGTCATAAAAAAAACATTTTTGTTATGCCTTCTCCTACTGACCGCAAATGAAAATTCCGTTTGAAGCTTCATGCCTTTAGCCATAAAAACTTCTTTTGTCATGTCTTCTTCTCACACGGATCAAGAATAATCCGTAATACTGTTTTTGTATTGAACTCGTATTACCATTTTTTGAGATAATTCGGTCACCAACGTTTGGCTTAGCAAAGTGATGGTCTCACGCGCTGTATAGCATGTTACAGCGTTGTGTTAGAACCATTTCTCCTTCAAATAATGTTCAATGACATGATAAATAAAAAAATCAATTGATCGTCCATTGGCTCTACTTCTTCTACCAGTTGGATTTTATATGAATGTAGGCCAAGGTCTTTCCTCAGCACTTGCAGAGACCGAGTTCCAGAGAATGAAGTCGGTTCGATAAATTCGAGTCCCCTGTCATACTAACGTCTACAGCGTCGATGGCTTCTATTAGCTGCTCAGATGCATCATTACATGCACCCTCAACTTCATAAAGGGCTCCATAAGTTTGGCGAACAGAACGTGCATTTTGAAAATAAATTTGCATGATTTGTAAACTTTGTTCTTGTTTAGTTTTTACATGGTGATTTTGCAAAGTATACTAAAAGAAAGTCTATTACACTTCATTAGTATGACAGCTAGATTTACACTTATACCCATCAGAAGTTCTATATGTCAAGAAAATACCCCATGCATAGGTTATTTTCAATTGTTTGCTAATGTTACATCTGATATACTATAAAAATTTAACCATTGTAGTATAACTACAATGAATATTGCTTAATTTTTCTATCTATATGATTTATTACCGATTCGCTCTCCTGAGAAGTAATTGAAAAATACATACCTGTAAAGTAAATTAAAAAAAATCACTATTTTAGTCTGCGCATCCTCAACTGCCTCGTGTACGGACCATTATTTGATACAGGTAAAAAGTTAACTATTGAAGTGCGTGGGCAGCGCCTCGGCACTTTTAACTTATTTTATTCGAAATAGCCTGATCATTAGGGCGAATTAATTAGTTCGCGTCAAAGAAAAACAACCTGTTAACCGTATATCAGTATTGGAATGTACGAAGAATTCTTAGAAAATTTCACTAAGAAACTATATATCTAAAATCAATTCCTAGTTCGCGCTGAGAAGCATGAAGATTTCAGGTAGAGATTTTTTTTAGCAATGAGCAAATATTCTGAAAAATGATTTTTAAAAACTTAATTTCTGTATGCCAACTCTCAGAGGCCATAACTTTTTAACCAATACATAGATTTGCTTCTGTAATACCTCATTTAGTTCGTTGGGAAGTCAGTTTTACGCAGAAGGTCTGTAAAAATATATATCTGAAGTTTTCGGTTTGTGCTCATTTAAAAACAAAAAAAATCTCTATCTGAAATCTTCATGCTTCCCAACGCGAGCTAGGAATTGATTTTAGACACAAAGTTTATTGGTGAAATTTTCTTAAAAATCATCGTAGATTCCGATTTTGGTTACGATTTGTGCGAATAAAAAAATTGGCCCACCTTACTGTTCATATCTCTAGTTGAACAGCAATATACTGTGGAATTTTGACAGTTGTAACCGTTTGTTTTAAAAAGGGTGTGGAACAGCCCATTTCCACCCTTACTGTAATTCATACTGCAAGCCCTTTTAATTTTCAAGTTGAATGGGCGGTGCCACGCCCCTTTATTCAAGCACAACCAAATATAGCCTGGGACTATCAACAGGTCAACAGTACCACTTGGTAAGATTTTCGTATCAATCGATCTATTAGAAAAGCCGTTAGAGCGATTTTTGAAAAGAGGGCATGGCACCGCCCACTTCCTCCCTGGATGTAATTTATACTGCTCCATCAACATATATAACAAATCTCATCTTCATACCTCTGATAGTTCATGAAATAAAGCCTTTTTAATTTTCAAGTTGTATGGGCGGTGCCACGCCCCTTTATCCAATTACAACCAAATGAAGTCAGGAACTATCTACAGGTCAACAGTACGTCATGGTAAAATTTTTGTATTAATCGACCTATTATAAAAGCCGTTAGAGCGATTTTTGAAAAGGGGGCGTGGCACCGCCCACTTCCATCCTGGCTGTAATTAATACTGCTCCAACAACATATATACCAAATCTCACCTTCATACCTCTGATAGTTCATGAAATATAGCCTTTTTAATTTTCAAGTTGTATGGGCGGTGCCACGCCCCTTTATCCAATTACAACCAAATGTAGTCAGGAACTATCTACAGGTCAACAGTACCTCATGGTAAAATTTTTGTATCAATCGGTCTATTAGAAAAGCCGTCTGAGCGATATTTGAAAAAAGGGGCGTGGCGCCGCCCCTTTAAGATGTAAGCTATCCTATCTTTCAAGTTGGATCAAACCGAACACGGTGTGCAATTTTGATTCAAATCGGTTAAGTAGTTTAGGAGTCCATCGCGGACAAACAACGTGACACGTAATTTATATATATTAAGATAGTCATTGCTTTATATAGGATTCAACATTTGGCACTAAAATATTTTAAACCAGTAAGAATGTTTCAGTCGGGCAACCCGACTTACATATACCATCACCTTCAGTAAAACATACAATTTTCTATTATATTGATATTATTACTCGATTTCTAAAGTGGGCGGAGTGGTACATTTGTATAAGAGGTACCATAAGGGGCTTCGCTAGACTTACAATTTTTTCTCCAAAACTTTATTCTGTAAAAACTTAACATTATACAGAATTTTGGCACGATCGTGTGTATTGATATTATTACTCCATCTCCAAAGTGGGCGGACTGGTACATTTGTATGGGAGGTACCAGTTGGGGCGGGTCTAGACTTCCAGATTTTTTCTCCAAAACTTTATCCTGCTTGAACTTTATTAAATACAGAATTTGGGCACGATCGCGTTAGGTCTATTAATAATAGTAATCGATTACTAAAGTGATCGGTACCAGATGTGTATGTGTGGTACCAGAAGGGGCGTGGGGGGGGCTTATCCTGCTATAGCTTTACTAAATAAAGAATTTAGTTACAATCGCGTTCGTAGCTACAGTGGTAAGGGATGAGGGTATATATCATTTGATACGACCCAAAAGTGTAACACATAGAAGGAGTTACATTATACCTTAGGTTTCTTTGAACCAAATTCGATTCATGACTTTTTAAGTCGTTTGAGCCATGTCCGTCTGTATGTCTGTCTGGCTGTCCGGCTGGTTCGCACGATAACTTTCGAAAGAAGCAACCAAATGTTTTGAAATTTTGCACGAGGTAATATTTCCCCTCCCATACAAATGTACTATTTCGCCCACTTTAGAGATGGAGTAATAATATCAATACACCATACGCGATCGTGCCCAAATTCTGCATTTTGTAAAGCTATAGCTGGAAAAAGTTTTGGAAAAAAAATCTGGAATTCTAGACACGCCCCTACTGGTATCTCCCATCTAAATGTACCATTCCGCCCACTTTAGAAATAGAGTAATAATATTAATAAAATAGAAAATCTTTTGTTTTATTGAGGGTGAGGGTATATGTAAGTCGGGTTGCCCGACTGAAACTTTCTTACTGGTTTTCATATTATTCTTATTCAAACAATTCCTAACATAATTGAAATACATTTCAAAGCAAATCTTGATATACAAAAATTTTTTTAGGCAAAAGAGCGTTTGCTGGTTCAGCTAGTTATATAACATTCTAACTATAAAATATAACTAATTATATGCTCTTAACGACAAACACATTGAACTTAAAACAAATAATTGAACTACTTTTTTAATTAGGACTATATTTAGTATTATGTAAAATTGTTAGTATTAGAGTGCAAAACAGTTAAATGAAACAACTGGAGCTCTATACACAGACATTTATCATCATTAAAACAAATCACAACCGCACCAAAAAGTTTTACATTTCTTCAAAGTTTTTGACAAGTTTCAGAATTCAACAATTAGTTTGTCCCTTTGCCAGAGTGAAAATGGATTTCGTAACAAATAGAGCACTTAACAAAGGTAATTTCACGACAAGTTTCATATTACAGTGAACACACATAAAATACATACATATTACTGTGGTACACAAAATTTGCAAATCAACTGAAAATACCTAATAAAGAAATAGTAAGTTATAGAGAAACAACTGCATGAAAGCATTTATCAGTATATTCTGCTAAATTAAAGTCTTAACCTTTTTTAGTTTGGTAATGCAAACAGTTTATTCAAATTGAGTATTCCAAAAAATATGCTAGAAAGGCAAAATATTCTTATCGATATTGAAAATTTCGATTACACATGTCAACGAAACTTTACTTCAGAGGAAAACTTAGATGAAGGCGTTAATACGATCGAAACATTAGGTTCTTTAAGCAGAATGCAAAAATGCAAAACTGTATTTTAAGGGAGAATATATCATAAAACAGTAAATTAACTTTTAGAGGATGCATGGGTACAAACAATGCAGCATGCAAAATATGTGGAAATGTTTACAAACAATCTTCGTGTTTTGCCTTCGTACCTATTATCTGTACAAACTTTACCTACATTGTTTACTGTAATGTTAACAGTTACTATACAATGCTGCTGAAAATCAGTACCTACAGTGAAATTAAATTGTTAATTCGTTAAGGGACACTTTTTCGATTCAGGTTCTTGTAGAAACGTTTCAGGTGAGAGTGACGTCACATCGGTAATATAAGTCGGTAACTGCGAGTTACAGAAACGGACTACAGGTTAAGATAACAGCTTTTTCACCTGGTACGCCAATTCATTCCATAGATTATGTAAACAAAGAAAACAATTAAAAAATTTAACCCCCTAATGTTGAAAGTATTCAAACTTTTTACTGGAAATAATACAGGTTTTTAACAATATCTGCAACGTTTATTAATTATTGGATTCGTTCACAGAATCTAGAAAAACCTAAAACGATTGCTTCTAAATTGTGATGTGAAATATATATAATGCTTTTTATATGATGTATTTAGACACTTTCGACTGTCCCTCTAGTATACGCAAGTGTCTTCGTATGCACATATATTTTGGAATATTTGTTATTATCTTTTGCTTTCTGTCTGCACTCGAACATGTTTGAATAAACGAAAATCAAAACAAAAACATTAAGTTTTTGATAGCCATAAATTTTCGTTGGATAAGTACAAATATTTACAGAGAACAACAAAAAGGACGACGAAACATTATTTGCAAATGTCTGCCTCAGGATGAAACAGACAGACGCATCCTTCATGGCGTAGTGAAGTGGGTGCAGAAGAAATCAACAAATTCCACTACATAAAGTCAAATATCACAACACCATATTGGGTACATCATCATCTTCACGAAATTCATTGTGTACAGGACAATTTCTGTCGATGCAAACAGTTGAATATGAACCATTCTGTTGTGAATGACTTCCAATATTAGTTTCCACTTTAAGAAAATGTGAAGTGCATATTACATACATTTAGCGGTAATTGACCTTATGGTTATTGACAAAATTTCAGCACAATGATTTAGGCAGCCGAAGCATGTTGGTAGGAACACGCGACTTTTGTGCAGGTCATCAGGTTTCGAGCCCCGATACAACCAACTACTCATATAATTAAAACCGACGTAGAAAAAGTGTGAACCGATATATGTACTATGACAATGGAATGGTATACAATTTAAATACAATATCTAGTTTGAAGAAAACTAACACTATGACACAGTTTGAGTGTCATTGTATCGGGGGTGATCCAAACCAACATCGAACGATATCATTTCACCTCAGCAACAAAACACTAAACTCAATTTTGCTCCACTACGTCACAAATTTTTTTTACAGTGGTTTGAAGTTCGATTTTTTTAGTCAAAAGTCGATTCAAAGAATATGAAAAATTATCTATAAAAGTACATTTGGGGTATTTCATGTCTTCGGAGTCCTATATTAAAACATTCATGGGAATATTTTGTCGGAACATTTAAACCCTCTAGCTCCCACCCGTATGGGACATTTTTAGACCAATTTTGAAAAACTGTTTAAATGACATCTTTGGATGGAGGTCAAGGCTTAGAATCTGCGATAGAAATATTCTCCGGAAAATTTCACTAAGAATCACCGAAAACAAATACTCGCTACGAATCAAAGATTATAAAATTAAATCGAAATAAAATGTTAAGACGGCAATTTTTGAGCAAATAGTGCAACAAAACGATATCATTTGGCCTCAGTAATAAAACCTAAAACTCCGATTTGCTCCACTACTTCAAAATTAATTTTTTACAGTGATTTGATGTTTGATTTTTTTTGGTAAAAAATCGATTTAAGGATTATTAATAATTATGGGTAAAAATACATTTGGAATATTGCATGTCTCCGGAGACATACATTAAAATTTTCTTTGGAATATTTCATCAGAACATTTGAACCCTCTAGCTCCCACTCGTATGGGACATCTTAGGATGACTTTTGAAAAACAGCTTAAAAGTCAAATTACCCAAAATGTTCAGTATGGGTGGCAGATAGAATGTTAAAATGGTCCGAGGAAATATTTCCCGGAAAATTTTAATAGAGGTATCCGTAGTCATGAACTATTCCAAATCTATTTTTTTTAAATGATTATTCATTTTCTTTTATTTTACTTTTGACCAAAAAAATCTAACTTTAAACCATTGTGACGTAGTGGAGCAAAATGGAGTTTAGGGTTTTATTACTGAGGTCAAATGCTATTGTTTGATATTAGTTTGGTTCACTCCCGAAAATGTGTGTTGCACTGTTTGCTCAAAAATAGATTTTTTAACGTTCCATTAACATTTTATTTTGGAACCTTTGGCTCATAGAGGTTATTTGTCTTCGGTGACTCTTAGTGAAATTTTTCCGGAGAATATTTCTATAGAAAATTCTAAGCCTTGACCTCCGTCCAAAGTTGACTCTTAAACAGTTTTTCAAAATTGGGCCAAAAATGTCCCATACGGGTGGGAGCTAGAGGGTTAAAATGTTCGAGAAAATATTCCCCTGATTGTTTTAAGATAGATCTCCGAAGACAATAAATGACCTAAAAGTATTTTAATAGAAGATTTTTCATATTCTTTGAAACGACTTTTGACCAAAAAAATTCAAACTTCAAACCACAGTAAAAATAATTTGTGACGTAGTGAAGCAAAATGGAGTTAAAGATTTTGTTACTGAGGTCAAATGCTATCGTTTGATATTCGTTTGGTTCTCCCCCGAAAAAGTGTGTTGCACTGTGTAATTTACAACTAAATCAGAAGTTTCACTTAAAGCTAAGTTGCATTTAAGATTTTAGTATGCTTTTTTTAATAAGTTTATAAAGTTATAGAGTTTTGGAGAGGCATTAAAATTAATTAATTTAAAAAAAATATATTTTACATTCAAACTTTGAAAAAAATTTTGTTGTACATAATTCAAATTATTTGAGCTTTTTTTCGCCTAAGTTTTTTGAAAAAGCTATTTTGTATATTATGTCGCACCACTAAGTTTAAGGTATGTATATACATTTAGGAAGTGGACCGCAGAATTTTCGTAATCAAAATTTACCACTATCATTTCGGTTTCCAAATCTAATTATTTTCAAATATTTTCCCTTATGTCCCTTTTTAGTTGAATTTTTAATTATTCGTTTAATTAACTGTGACATTCCCTTCTGATCTTTCTTGTATAATCTACCTCTAATAACTCAGTACAAAATTTTTCAGCGCATTGATTTAGGACTCAATTCTGAGAATTACAAGTGAAGGTAGGCCCAAAAATAAGAACTTCTGCATCATTCGTTTTGTCAAGTTGGCCGCATTAAAATTTTGTGGCCATACGAATTTTTTTTACTCAAGGTATATTTTTACCTCTTTTTGTATATTTCAACACGGTTGTATTTGGTATATTGTACGGAATATCTATTTTGTAGCTGAAGCAAAGTTGTAGATATTGAATTACTTTGTGGTAGGTGCAGTTAGTGTTGCCTTTAGAAGAACGAAAAGGCGATTTCGTTTCTTTCGTAGAATAAAATATATACAGTAAAATTCGCTTAGCTGCCCCTTCGCTTAGCTGCGCATTCCGGATAAGAGCACTTAAACTCGTTATGGCTGCATTTTATTGCAGCATTTGTATGAAATTATCTCATTTAACTGCATTTTGCTTAGCTGCACTTTCGTCCTAGCAGCCCCGATGATTGTGTTTCACAATTCAATTTCCTATAGAAAAAATTTCGTTTACCAACATTTTCAAAATCGGTGTCTTATAATCATATGTTTATCGTTTATATTATTGTGTAAGTAATTACCAAGATGTATCAATTATAAGGTGGTGTAAACATGTCAGCTGATTTGCGCATATATTTTTTTTAGTGTGTCATAAGCTGTCAAATGCATATATTTGCTGCCGAAATTTTGACAGCTTATGACTCGAAAACATGAATTTGTTGCAGTTGTTGTGCTGTTGTTGTAATGATGGCACCACCTTATAGTGGATCTTGGTAATTACTAACGATTAGTAATTGATCTTGAGGGCAATTCTGCAAAAAAAAACCGGTAACAAATTGGGGTAACTGCATCATATATAAAGGTAAAAAAATCCGCATAACTGCCTCTTATGTGCAGGTGAATAAAAATCCGGATAACTGCCTTTTGTGTGCAGTTAAAAGACTTGGGATAAGTACACATAAGTGCACATTTCGCTTAAGTGCACAAAAATGTGTGCACCAAAATTCAGTGCAGCTATGTGGATTAAACTGTACTCGACTTCATACACAGGAATTGTAGATGAAATACAACAACTTATATCTTAGGCGATGCGGGACAATTTTGTGCTTAACATTGCTTGCTTAACATTAGCAAAAGCACGTAAAATGTTACTTTGCTTACATTTTTATACCATCACCCTTAGGGATGAGGGTATATATCATGTGATATGACCCAAAAGTGTAACACATAGAAGGAGTCACTTTAGATCCTAGGTTCCTTTGAACCAAATTCGATTCATGACTTTTTAAGTCGTTTGAGCCATGTCCGTCAACCAAATGTTTTGAAATTTTGCACGAGTTAATACTTCACCAAAACTACTTACGGTATTGCAAATGGGCTACATGGGCCCGCCCCTTATGGTACCTCCCATACAAATACATCATTCCGCCCACTTTAGATATCGAGTAATAATATCAATACACCCAATGGGATCGTACCCAAATTCTTTACTTAGTAAAGCTATAACAGGATAAAGTTTCGGAAAAAAATTGGAAGTGTAGCCACGACACTTCCGGTACCTCCCATACAAATGTACCTTTCCGCCCACTTTAAAGATGGAGTAATAATATTAATAAATCCAACTCGATCGTATCCAAATTCTTTCTTTAGTAAATCTATAGCAGGATACAGTTTTGAGAAAAATTGGAGGCCTAGCCACGCCCCATCTGGTACCTCCCATACACATCTGGTACCGCCCACTTTAGAAATCGATTTATATTATAAATAGACCTAACGCGATCGTGCCCAAATTCTATATTTAGTAAAGTTCAAGCAGGAACAAGTTTTAGAGAAGAAATCTGGAAGTTTAGACACGCCCCTTCTGGTGCCTCCCATACAAATGTACCACCTCGCCCACTTTAGAGATGGAGTAATAATATCAATACACTCGACACCATCGCGCCCAAATTCTGTATTTATTAAAGCTATAACAGGATAAAGTTTTGGAGAAATAATCTAGAAGCCTAGACATTCCCCTTCTGGTACCTCCCATACAAATGTACCACTCCGCCCTCTTTAGAAATCGAGTTATAATATCAGTATAATAGAAAATTTTTTGTTGTACTGAGGGTGATGGTATATGTAAGTCGGGTTGCCTGACTGAAACTTTCTTACTGGTTTTCAGTAAAGTTGAGAAAATGATTTTCAGTTTCTTGACTAAATATATGTGATCGACCAAGCAATAGCAAAGAGCAAATGCAAAACAAAAATATATGTTACAGATTAAGTTAATGTTTATTAAAGTTGAATTTGCAAAAGCCAAATCCCAATGACGAGATATAACCGTGCTAAAATATAGAAAAGTGCTAAAAATCCACCTTGAGCAAAAAAAAATCGTATGGTTATTAAATTGTAAACTGTTTGTTTGTTAGTTTTAGACGATCGTGTTTTTTATATATTAAATTTACGTTAAAGTGTATCAAATGATACATCAAATTCGGCTTACGATCAGAAAAGTGTTTTTTATTGTTTGATATTTTTGGTCAAATTCAGTGAAAAATACCATACAATTCTGAAAAATACCATACAAGGAACACATTATTGTACGTATGATCAACATTAATCTATTTCATGTAACGTATACGGTTTAAATCGTGTTTATGTAAAGTTTACATTGTAAACCTACACAGGAGAATCTCCACTCTATATAACAATCGTATACGCTTTAAACGTAATTAAATTCTAAAGACTAATCAAAATAAAGCATTAATATTAATGACTACATCAGTTGCAATTTTTATGCCTAATATGAATTATACGCTTCCAATTAGCCTTCCATTTTAGGTCAATGTAATCATTTGCATATCACATTCTCAATAGTTTCTATTAATTACCTTAAACCAATCTTAATTCCAATTTCTTATTCAAAATTGTCCCCACAGGACATTCAGTCCACAATGTCTCATATAAGAATGCACAAACTTTAAACGTGTGTACTTCTTCGTGTACCACATACAGATCTGTACATACTTGTGGACGTACATACGGTTCCATAAAATAGAATACCAAACGATGAGTAAATCTAAATCTCTTTGAAATGGAGGGCAAAACAAAAAATGAAAATACCGAAAAAATTGAAACTTATTGAAGCTG
This sequence comes from Muscina levida, assembly GCA_964034835.1. Taxonomy (NCBI): domain Eukaryota; kingdom Metazoa; phylum Arthropoda; class Insecta; order Diptera; family Muscidae; genus Muscina; species Muscina levida. The sequence goes on from OZ035881.1 coordinate 79,468,192, forward strand.
TTTTCTGAATGGTGATTGAACAATAAAATGTTGTACACAATTCCAGGTCATTGGCTGTGTTATGTCCTCAGTAATACATATTGTACACAAGAAGAAATTGTGTTAGTTAAATGTAAATAATTTAATCGGATAAAAAAACTACTGTCCAATAAATTTCTATTTTTCTTATTATAGTCATTCAGCTTCTTATAGATTTGTTAAAACAAACATAAATGGCCGTGTGCAAAACATAAGCTTAAATAAATCTTCACAATCAATCATTTTTATAATTTTGCTTATTTAACGGAACGAGGCTTTAAAACTTGCTCGGGTGTTAAATATCGACATGATGGTTAGAACACGCGACTACCATGTGGAAGATCCCGGTTTCGATTCCCGCCTCCAGTCATCTACATCTATGTTGTCGACACAACTATGCAGTATAAGTGTAAAATCAATCTAGTAAAAAAGCTTCTCAATCAGTGACGTACACATTCATCGATAAGCAAGTAGGTGCCGTTAAATGTGAATCAAAAAATAGAATGCGTGTTAATTCACAACAACGCGAGAAGCTATATCATACCTCGTTCATGGGGTGTATTGGGAAGTTAATTATGTAAGTTTTTTAAGATATATAACGCTAAAATTGAATATTTGTAATATGTTAGTGGATATTAAGTCTATTTTAGCAATTTGAAATGGTTAAAACATGACAACATTTATCTGTATGCTAAATTATAGTATTTATCCAAAATGAATCACATAACATTAAATCTTTGAACGATGAACTACACATTTCTTAATGGAAACTAACTACAAAAACAGACGTAAATTTAAAAAAAAGCTGTAGGTAATAATTCTAATTTTACATCAAAAGTTTGGAAATAAATAATTTATAACCGGTCTATTCGCAATCACAGCTTCCCAGCTCTTTTGGTATGTCGTGTAACAAGATATCAGTTCTATTTTCTTTGGCCTGGCGCTCTATTCACAAAAAAAGTAGACAAATGGCGTACGGGTTTCGTAGCATCGATAATACTTAAAAAAAACTTAATTTCCCTTTACAATCCATGAATGAGGTATGGGATAGCTTTTCGCGTTGTTGTGAATTAACACGCTTTCTATTTTTAGATTCACAACTAACGGCACCTACTTGTTTATCGACGAATGCGAACGTCACTGTTTGAGAAGCTCTCACTAGACATGCCGTTTGACTCGACACAGATACTGCGAAATTGCTGTCGACAACATTAGAGGGGAGCCGACAATGAAAGAAAATTTTTTCTTTTTTTTTTAAGTTGATTGGAGCCAGGAGTTGAACCTGTGATCTCCCGCATGGTAGTCGCGTGTTCAAACCATCATGCCACGGCCGGTTGATAATATTACAGTGAAGTTATTCCACATTGGAATCTAATAGGTAGTCAATATTAATAGACTGAGTAGTATTTCAAGAAATTTTCATGGATAATTAACTTTAAAGAGTTCTAGGCGGAATATAATTATAGAATCAATAGGCGCGACCTTTGTTTGGGATGCAAGTAAATGTAAAAATGCATTTGTTTCAGTATATATTTCGTGTTTCAGTATCGATAACTAATGCCTCTAGCTGAAGCGCTCTTTTTCCAAAGTCAATTTTCGGGACTAAAATGTTTCATGATTTAAGAGAGGCATTAACATATAACTTAACCATAACAAAGTAAAAATATTTCGGACACATCTCCTTTAAGTTGCGTATAAAATAACTGACTCGAGTCCATATGTGCATTTTATGTAATATTGTGTTTATCTAGCACACCGGATACATTCAAAGTAACGTCTCGGTGCAAAATAATGACATGTTTGTTCAACCAATTAATGAACATTTGGGCAGTTATTCCTATGAGATGGTTGTACGTTGGAAACCACTTGATCATTCCACATAAGTCGGGTTCCCTGCTCTACGCCGTTTTTCAGGTTCGCCTTCAAAATTCATTTTTCGCTGAAGCTTTTACAACCATCCTGACAGTTATCGTTGTCGTTGTATTTTGTTTTTAAAGATACATAGCTGTTATGGTGGAGCTCATAGAGCTCACTATTCATCCGATGGCAAAAATCGCCGTTGAAGCAGATAGGTCCATATTTTTTTGGAGTACCTACCTCTCAAATACTCCCAGATTTCGTATGTCCATTGTCGTAAGCATCTACGATTCGACAGTGTCAACAATTTGCAATTTTTTGAAAAATTGAAAAACATCATACTTTATTTTCTGATTTATTCAGCTCAAGTATGGAAAGGAAGTAACATTTCTCCCTTAAATAAAATATATATTATTTTGACTTTTTTGTTGGATCTCGAATATCTGGTTCGAAGGACCAAAATGTTTCGGGTAAAAATAAAATCACCAACAAAAAACAGAGGAATAATAAGCGAAAAGAATTAGTTTTTTCTTAAGACGTTATAAAACGGAGAAAGATCTATCTGTGTCTAAATGGATTGTGGTTTGTACGGATGCCTAAAACTTAAGACGACTAGATAAAATGGTATAGTTGCTTTAGAGGGTTTGTCCGTAACTACTACGCGATGGCTTAGGAACCGATAATCCTGAAATTGTAACAGCATCTAACTATCTATGCTAGGGGTACAGTAATAAGTCGTCAACGTATATCTGTAGTAATACTAATTTAACAGCTTTGAATCTTTATGTGGGTTCCCTTTTTTTTAATATGTGTTATTGGTCGAAAATAGGCATGATCGGATAGGGTGTCGTCATTTCGCCTATATAAAAAAAAATATTTCATATATCTGGATACATATAACAGTGGAAGAGTCAAAACTTTGCATGAGTTCCTTTGTTACGTATGTTCTGAATGGGCGAGATCAGAACGGTCGGTGTTGTATGCTCCATAAATATTTATAATCAGATATTTGGAAATATGGGAAATATGTGATGACGAAGGTCAGCCGTATATATCACTTCTTGGAGTCGTATAAAAAGTAAATGCAATTTAGTATATATTTATACGAGTTTCTTTCATTATCTTGCGTGTAATCGAATAGAAAATGGACGTGGTTAAAAACACTGGGCATTGGACAACCCATACTAAATGTATAACATTGTATCTATCTCAAATATTGTATACCGCGTATCTGTAGAACTGTAACAGTGGGTGTAATCAAACTTTAAAGACAGAAAGTAACCTTGATCGGATTTGTGGGCATGACGTCTACATTCCAAAATGGTGTCTAGAAACTCTAAATGAATTCTTCTATTATGAATGTCCGAAGTCCAGCCAAAATTTGGGGGTAGTCAAAGCGTTGGGTGTGAAATCTCCCAAACAAAGCCGTTTTTTCTCATTTCACATATAGAGTAATATGAATGTAAATGTGTAGAAGCAGATTACTCTCTCATATGCTCTACATGCCTTAACATTGGAAGCAGGAAGGCGATGACACATAGCTAATAAAACAGTAATTCGTTAATAGAAGACGAACATAAAAAATAATGTTTATATAAGAATACAACAACAAAGCAACAAAGACATTGGATTAAAATTTTAAATTTATGTAATACCGCCATTATTAGTAAAAAAAACCATTTGGAAGAGTTTTTAATGTCGTTATTACCATATAACTAAGAGTATTTCCATCGGAATATTGGATTTCCATGTATTGCATAGAATTTTACTCGAAAACACAATATTAGAGGATATAAACACCTTGGAGTTAATAAGGATTGTGTTAAAAGTTGACCCAACTGACATGATGGTTAGTAAGCGCGACTATCATGCGGTAGACCCGGGTCCAATTCCAGCCTCAGTATATTATATTTCTTTAATCGGCGGCCCTCTCAATATTATCGGCAGCAACTTCGCAGTAAAAGTCTAGAAAAAGCTTCTCAAACCACTGACGTTGTGTAAATCTTAAAATACGTACCCATTTCTGGTACGTAAAGGAAAATTAATTTTAAGTTAAATCAACTCATAGTAATGTCTTTACTTAAAAAAACTTAATTTCCCTTTACACCCCATGATTGAGGGTAAAGCTTTCTATTTTTAGACTCACACCTAACGGCACTGTTTGAGAAGCTCTTACTAGACATGCCGAGTGACTCGACACTTATACTTCGAAGTTGCTGTCAACAACATTCGAGGGGAGCCGACAATGATGGATTTTTTTTTTTTAAGATGACTGGAGCCATGATTTGATCCTGTGATCTCCTGCATGGTAGTCGCGTGTTCTAACCACTATGCGACGGCCGGTTCCGTCCTTATCAATTTATAATTAATTAACTAATTTATTTTTGGAGTGTAACCAGGCTCTTTAACCCAGATGTACAGATGTACGTATGTATGTATATATAAATTTTTGGTTACCAACTTTACTTTAAATTCATAGTATGCTCGGTCTGATACAACTTCTACTCTGCTACTCTAACATGGTATGCAATTTCCTCTAGACCATGCTAGACCACAGAATTTCTCTACAAACTTACTCCATTCATAGCGGAGTCCAAAAGTCATAGTTTCAGCTTCAGTAGTTTGTTTTTTCTTTGGATGGGATAATGGTGTTGCTACAATAACGTTGTATGAGTAGTGATGGTATAGCATAGGAGCATTAGTAATAGGTGGCTTTTTTTTTATCAAATATCGCACACGAACAAATGAACTGAAGCCGCCATTTGTTGGTTGCTATTGATGTTGTTGTCCTATAGTAAGTAACCTATTTGGCATCGAAACCCAAAATCGTATATTTCTTAGTTCAAATTTGGAATGAACAAACAAACCTACGAGTAAGTGCAGAGCGTTATAAATGTAGATATATAGTACACAGAATTTTCGTTGGTTGTGGTTTGTTTGAGTCGATTTTTGGTGTCAGCAATTGCTTCTCAGAATAACACACAAACTGACATACATAAGCAAACACTTAGGAAGCAAAACATTTCAATAAGCGTGGGGTGTATGAAAACCACGTAATATTGCATGAAGCCATTTAATTTTGACGAGCCTAATGGTAGACGAAACATTGAAACCAATGTGCTGGTTGGAATTGTAAAAATAGCTTTATGTCTTCGTCCCTCATCTTTGGGTGGTATTTGGGTCTTACAAATCTTTTTTAATGTGTTATAATCTTTCTCGTATCAAATAATGTTTACCATCGTCCCTAAGGATTATGGTATGAAAAAAGTGAGAAACATTCGACTATCCACGCAAATTGCTTGCGCACTGTGTAAATAATATATAATTTCTTAATTTAATTATCTTTAATCGATATTCAAATTATTATTATATATTATATTCAATTATCAGTACATATTTTTGACTTCCAGAGATGGTTCTATATTGTTAGAATTTTTTTGCTGCATTAACCCCATAATAATATTCAATATTTCCAATAATACATTTAGATGATAGATATTGATTTTGTTGGTAGTTATCCTACAACCTACATAGTTTACTATAGAGTTGCTCAAACTATGTGAGTTTCAATTTCGGTTCAGTTTGCCAAATCCGGAGTATTGTTGACAGCGTTACCGACGCCAAAAATTATTGAAAACTCATACAAAAGCGACCGAAAACAAACCATGACAAAAAAGAAAAAATAGGAAATACTAACACACATATTTGCAAGGGGTTAAGGAGTAGGTTGCTTTGAAGGGTAAATTGCTAACAACCCAGTAAAATGTTTGGCTACACTAGGGGCCCAAACAGAACAAGAAAAAACAACAACTCCGCGCCCAGTCAGACAGCTTTAACAGGCAGCAGAAGCACCGATTTTCGTATGGACGGAACAACAAAAATAGACGGAAGCGAACAATGACAAAAAATAGCGGAATAGAGTTGTTCTCAAACAATGACAGTGACTGGATTAAGTTGGATGGGTGAGATAATTTCACAAATAATTGGACTAAAAAGGTTTTCTGCCATTGTTGTCGTTGTATGAATCGCTAGTCTTGGTTTTTGCTGCTGTAACACATAACAGTGCCGAAATGCAATTAGGGGTTTAGGTTTAGTCCGCTTCGCCATAAAGTCGCAAACGTAATGGCTAGTCGAGATGCTGCTGCTGTGTAGAAGCGCTACATGCACAAATAATCCTTGCAAGTTGACAGCTTTTAGGCTCGTCATATACCAATATGTTTAGAAGCATATGTCTGTGGAGTTTGTTATTGTGTTTACGGGTTTCTATATGCCTTAGGAACTACATGTGTGTGTTTTGTTTATATTAAAGCAATAAATGTCTGGAGCTGTATGTGATCTAAACTACCTCCCCTTGTTTTGGCCAAGAACAGACAACAAAAACTATTGCAATGCCTTATGAGCTGTAAATAATGACGATTCGGCAACGCTAAGCTAGGTTATTTAAATGACATGCAATTTGTTAAACCATTTGATTATTCTCAGAAAGGCTACACATGCACGATATGTATGTTAGTGTTAGACGAATAGAAGTTCCTCAGGCATATTACTTATTCCAAATATAGCTTCAGTCAAAGGATAGAGCTTTCATCAGAAATACCCATACCTTATCTATATAAATAAAAATTAATTGTTGTTCGTTGGTAAGGGCATTGCTTGGACCGATTTGACCAAATTTTTACTGTAAGGTTCTATAAATTGTTATTAAATGTTATTTTCAATTAGTAGGTAGATAGGGCGTGAAATTTAGTATACAGATAGCAATCGGCATAACAGATATGACAAAATGTTTATTTTCGATCAGCGAACGGATGGTGGCCTGGCAAAATAGTTTTAAGGGTTAAAGAGATATAATTTGATATACTGGTAGTACTGGGCGTGTTTATGTGGTGTAACCAATGGGTCTCCAACTCTCTCTCGACTGTAATTAGACGTCAGTTTGATGAATGGGCTCTAGCGAATTCTAACATTTTGGAAATGGGGATATGTCACTTCTAAACTTGACAATCTACCAAAAATACTATTAAAAGCTAATGTTAATATGTGAAATATGTAAAGTTTTTGCAATCAGCAAAACAGAAAACCCAGGATTATGTTTTATTATTTTTCCACGCGCAGCATACGATCCACATTGTCCTTCCTTTCAAACATTTCCCCTCCAGTTTGCTCGAGCCTTATTTTCTCGAGAGAGTTGGTGGCTCTATATAATATTGCTCTATGGTTGTAACCCTAAAAAAAATGTATACACAGATACTGCAACTAGTGATATAAAAACGAAATATTTGATACACATACATATATACTCTGCAAAGTGGTTTCAGCGCTACATTGTTTTTTAGTAATTTAATACACAGGTTGTTCTCGACACTACAGTTATATGATGGCAAACAGTTACACTACATAGGTGGAAAGAAAGCAAGGCAAAAATCTTGGCTACGAGCTTAAGAAACGCTCCCAAAGTATGTTTAAAAGTGCGATATGTCAGCACCTCGATTTGGATAATTTTTTTGGAGTTACAGAACAAATCGATAAAGTTTCTTATCAAAAAAATCGAGAAGAATGTAAATGCTTGTTTTTCTTTTTGGTACATACAATTAAAATAATGGTAGAAAAAAATCAGACCACACCACGCTCTTAACCATATCTTTATTATTATTATTGTATTTAAAAACAACTTGACAACATATGTATTTATATCTTAGTGTCAGAGGTCGAAATGATAAGAGATTTCCATTCGATTCAAAATAGTGCGCTCCGTCTCCAGTCAGTCCTACCAAGCAGCTTCAGTGATTACTCCACCTGGTCCTTTCAACGTAGTCTTGATAGAGTACTTTTTGTGCTGGAGTTTCCCATCGTTGCTCTTTGATTCGCTTGTCCACATCAATGTCGTGGTATAACTCGTACAGCTCATGGTTCATCCGAATCCCGAACTCGCCGTTTAAGCAACTGAGAGATTCTTACAAGCAATCGGTAAGGGGCTAATTCCACGATAGTTTTTACACTCACTATGGTCATCTTTTTTGTATATAGGTTATAGCACATTGAGATTCCAATCCTCAGGCATGCTGCTCTGAGGTCAAATATTTTCTATAAGCTGTTTCATGCTTAAAACAATCTCATCTTCATCCACCATAATCAAGTGAGATGGTTGGAGTAGGCGTTGTCTATCTCCGTGGTCTGCAGTGTACGGTAGATCCACGGTTCGATTCCCAATCGCTTCCTCAATGTTATCAACAGCAACTTTGCAATGCAGTGTCGCGTCAATCGGAATGTCCATTAAAAGCTACTCAAACAGTGACATTCGAATTCGTCTAAAAATTAGTAGGTGCCGTTTGTAGTGAATATAAAAATAGAAAATTTCCCGTTACACCTCATCTGGGTACTCACATCACCACCCCTAGTATGGGTACCTATGTAAGTGCCCTTTTCATGGGGACCCATTTCACTAGTTCGCGGTAAACGATGTGGTGGCTATTGACTCTCTTTGGGGACATTTCATTCATGCTTAGGGTTTGTAAAGTAAGTACAGGTGATCCCCCAGTAAGTAGTGATTTCATCACCTACGAACTAGAGCCCAGTTCTAAAGGGATATAATTGTATCTTTGTCCCTAGAAATAATATCGACAGACAGTGCGAACATCGACCGTGTTAGCAGCTCACCACAAATATAGCAAAAATCGTTTGAATTGTTTACACATTCTAAATAACGGAAGCGATTACTTATACTCCCTCATTTCTTAATAAAATTAAAGTATTTACATTTTAGCAGAAAAACCACTTTCCAAAAATACGATCAACGATATCGATATAAAGCACACAGCTCCTGAATGCATCCGATAATGCGTTACCAAAATTTTTATTATCGACGAAAAGCGTCAAAATATTCCATTAGTGTACTGGTTTGCAATGCAATACGGTAAGTTAGTAAAAAAACTAACTAAAATTCTTAAAATTGAAAATTTTACCGTTTGTAGTGTCGCATTAAAAAACTTGAAACTCTTTCATTTGTCACCCAATTTTTATAAATAATGGCTTGGTTTGCTCGAGAAAGTCCAAAATTTATGGTCAATCTATGAAACTGGAGTTTTTTCCTATTAATATTTTTATCAATTTGAAACCGTGATTTTTTCACAAACAAATTAATTGCCATTAAAACTATCCAACTGATTTTAAGATATTGTATAATAATATTTTAAGAAAGTTCATTACCTTTAATTTGAGACCACGTTTATTCTCCTATCTCCTAAAAAAAATTGAAAAGAGTTCCGAAAACTAGTCAGAGGCAAGGGTCGGAAAACGATACTTTTTTTGTTTCTAACAAAAATAAATAACATAGAAGTTGAAAAATATTTCTCAACACATGAGTTCAATATGTTTTCTAACAATGTTTGTTTGAAAACATAACTCTCATGTTCAAAATAAATAATGAACAATGATGGAAAAAATATAAAATTTTTATTTTCAACAAAGATAAATAACATTCATTTTGAATATTTTTTTCAACAATGTTCGTTTCAAATTATTATAAATATACATGTCTATATATTCATGAAAAAACTGACGATGGGTTCTATAAAGATTCATCAATTTGATTATTGCACAGTATTCAGCAAAACTCAAAATACCTGGCCTCCGTTATTGCGATGGTATAGTATCATTCATATCTCATTCATTAGATGTAAAGGAAAATACATAGCTCTAGATTCTAGCTCTAGCTCTAGAGTTTCTCCCAAAAATTTTTGTTGAAATTCTTAAGATGCTGTGTTCCATTTGTATAGTTATGATTTATCTTAATACAAACATATTTCTTGCGTTTAATTTGGTCGACACAATATTTATGACATTCCAGTTTGGTACAATATTTAAAAGTTCATTATTTTTTTGTACATGAACGTTTAATATTTTTTTCAACAATGATAAATAACTTTATTTTGAACAATTGTTCGTTATTTAGTTTTTTCATCGGTTGAAAATTTTTTATTGAACACAAGAGTTCAAAATAATTTCGAACATTTGTTGAATTCAAATAGAACAAATGAAAGAAACATTTGATTTTGAACTTCTAAGTTCGTTTTTTTATGAGGAAAAATTAAAAAATACTGTATTTTGGTATTAATATCGGATGTCTGGTCAGAGGAAAACTTTTTAAAATTCATTTCCAAAATCTATAGCAAAAAAAAAAATATTTAGAACTCTGCAGCAAAATGAGTGTAAGCCGGTGCTATCATCTTAAAAAAACTCATACTCCGTTAGTATTATGTTAAAACTATACATATTAAAATAAATTGGTTATACACTAGACTGGTCGCAATTTTTTTTTTGAAATTTAATTGTGTGCGCTGCTTAAAATATGAGGTTTGGTGTAAAAAATCATGTCCTAATTTTTCAGCTCAATCCGACGGTGCCTAGTCGTGCCGGGTGGAGCCCAAAGTTCTCCATATTATCCCAGATAGCGCCGCAATTTTTTTTTTCTTGAAAACCTAATTTTTTTTCGGATCTTAAATATTCATGGGTTTCTAAGTATTTTTTATAATATAACTTTTTATCCTACAACCTATAGTTATCCCGGAATCGGGTGTCCTTTAAAAAGGACACGGCACCTTGCGCTGCAATTCAACATTACACACTAGACTGGTCGCATTTTGTATGGGATTTTTTTTTGAGATTTAATTGTGTGCGCTGCTTAAAATATGAGGTTTGGTGTAAGAAATCATGTCCTAATTTTTCAGCTCAATCCGACGGTGCCTAGTCGTGCCTAGTGGGGCCCAAAGTTCCCCATTCCCCTATTTAATCAGATCTTTTTAGTTATACTAGTTAAAAAGTCGGTCCCATAGACCGAAAATCAAAAATCTGACTTCGTTACGGTCTTCCGCAGAGAAAGTACTTTAAGTATGACAAATTTCAGCTTCCTATGTCATCAGATGGCTTCAGAAAGTTGTGAAAAGAATAGGACATTAAGCCGGGTCGATCTATATGGAGAAAAAAATATATATGAATGTTACCGCCTTATATAAACAGTCTTATAAAAACAAATTCGGAGGTGCAAATTTTTAATTTTTGTGGGCGTGGCAAAAACGCCGGTTTTGACGTTTTGTCCATAACTTTGTTATTCGCTGTCCGATTCTTAAGTTTTATATATCGTTGAAGAAGGATTAACAAGAGCTTTGTTATTAATATAGTTAATAATACTAATTAATACTTAGAACTATGACGTCATATTCCAGTAGTTCTCAACATTGTATCCTTAAAAACCCCCCTAATCATAAAATTTTCTGATGCAGATTTAAAGCCCTGTAGAAACTATAAAATAATAGCGAAATAAACGTTACATTTTCTTCATAAACAAAAAAGTGATATTGATTTAACAGTAGTTCGAAGTAGATTTGTATAAAAAGTTTTATTAGCTCAACCAAAGATTTCCTTATGATCCGATATGGCATTAAGCGTCATCATACTTAATTTACATTGGTCGCTAAAAAATCTTTGGAAGTTCTTCAGTTAGATAGTATTCCGATTATTTGGTATTTTCGAATATTGATTTTTATTTGTTTGAACTTTATTTATTTTTCAATTGTACACGTTTTATAACAAACGAATGTAATAAAAATAAACAAATGTATATTTCGCATTATCACATGTACTGACTTTTTAAATCAATGTAACTTTTTTGTTTATGAATAAAAGTTAACGGTTTTTTCTACAATCGTTAATAGTTGCTCAAGGCCTTCAAATCTACATCAAAAAATTATGTGCTTAGGGGGGTTTTTAAGAATACAATGATGAGAACCGGTGGAAGATGGCGTCGTAGTTAAAAGTCTTTAACACACTAACAAAGCTGTGGCTAATACCTTTTCAATGATGCATAGATCTTGACAATCGGTATATAAATAACCATGCTATAGTAAAAACCCCGAATCCGGCGTTTTTGCCGCGACCACAGAAAAAATTTTTTCGCTCCCCCGAAATTGTTTTTACTAAATTTTCATATAAGGCGGTAACATTGACAACTTTTTTTTTCGACCCGGCTTATAGGACATACATACAAACATCCGAAGATACTAAGAAATTATCTTATATATGAATATGAATTGTTGTTCGTTGGTAAGGCCATCACTTGAGAACGCATGGACCGATTCGATTCGAAATAGAAATATCCGTCCACTGATTGTAAATATTTCAAATTTCAATTTCAGTTTCGCCTACTGATCGAAAATTAAAATTTCGTCTGAGTGAGTGTGTTGGGGGTACGATTAATGGTAAATGATTATTATGAAAGAGAGAGGAAGACAGTGATTCTAGATCTTCATCCTTGAGATAACATTTCGTCTGCATATTCATAATTGTATTGGAGAGTACTATCGTGATATAAAATTTTATCTCTCTAGGACTTAAATATAGGTTTGCGGCGAGCCCACCGCCCACTTATCGAAAATAAAAATTTCGTATGCAAATTTGAACCAGAAGTGTCGTGTACTATCTGTGTACCAAATTTTTTCACTATAGCTTAAAAAAATGTTTTGACACGCCCACTCCATTTAATCAAAAATGTACAATATATTTAACCTATTATATTTTCAATATAGAACATTATAGAGCTAAATTTGTAAAGAAATTAAATTTTTAGAGCGTTTTTTTTTGCAATTTTACATATATTAAGAAAGTGGGCGCAGAAATGGGCGTGGCCAATATTTTTATATAAAACGCATATTACGAACATTGTGACAAAAAATTAGTCGAATCGGTCCATGCGTTCTCAAGTGATGGCCTTACCAACGAATAACAATTCATTTACATATATAAGATAATTTCTTAGTATGTTCGGATGTTTGTATGTATGTCCTATCCTTTCCGCAACTTTCTGAAGCCATCTGATGACATAGGAAGCTGAAATTTGTCATACTTAAAGTACTTTCTCTGCGGAAGATCGTAACGAAGTCAGATTTTTGATTTTCGGTCTATGGGACCTAACTAAAAATATCTGATTAAATAGGGGAATGGGGAACTTTGGGCCCCACTAGGCACGACTAGGCACCGTCGGATTGAGCTGAAAAATTAGGACATGATTTCTTACACCAAACCTCACATTTTAAGCAGCGCACACAATTAAATCTCAAAAAAAAAAAATTTTCCATACAAAATGCGACCAGTCTAGTGTGTAATGTTGAATTGCAGCGCAAGGTGCCGTGTCCTTTTTAAAGGAAACCCATGAATATTTAAGATCCGAAAAAAAATTAAGTTTTCAAGAAAAAAAAATTGCGGCGCTATCTGGGATAATATGGAGAACTTTGGGCTCCACTCGGCACGACCGATTCCGGGATAACTATAGGTTGTAAGAAAAAAAGTTATATAATAAAAAATACTTAGAAACCCATAAATATTTAAGATCCGAAGAAAAAATTAAGTTTTCAAGAAAAAAAAAATTGCGGCGCTCTCCGGGATAATATGGAGAACTTTGGGCTCCACCCGGCACGACTGGGCACCGTCGTATTGAGCTGAAAAATTAGGACATGATTTCTTACACCAAACCTCATATTTAAGCAGAGCACACAATCAAATTTAAAAAAAAAAAATTTTCCCATACAGGATGCGACCAGTCTATTATACACTGCATGTTATCCAATAACAAAGTTAGAATGTATACACCTGCATTTATCTTCCTTTAATTTTGCTTTACATACCTTCACGATTCATCTTATTCCCTTACTGCATATGGTAGCTAGTAAAAAAGATGCAAACCAACACAATCAGAAAGTTGTAGGATAAATTGGAAGTATTGAAGTAATTTTATACACCTGAACTTATTTAGTTTGGATTAATTAATTAATTGATAACACTATGACACAATTTGATGGTCATTGTCTCGGGGGTGAACCAAACCAATATCAAACGATAGCATTTGACCTCAGTAACAAAACCCTAAACTCCATTTTGCCCCACTACGTCACAAATTTTTTTTACAGTGGTTTGAAGTTTAATTTTTTGGTCAAAAGTTGAATCAATGAATATAAAAAATCATCTGTAAAAGTACGTTTGGGGTATTTCATGTCTTCGGAAACCTATATTAAAAAAATCAGGGGAATATTTTCTCGGAACATTTTAAACCTCTAGCTCCCTCCCGAATGGGACATTTTTGGCCCAATTTTGAAAAACTGTTTAAAAGTCAACTTTGGACGGAGGTCAAGGATTAGAATCTTCGATAGAAATGTTCACCGGAAAATTTCACTAAGAGTCACCGAAGACAAATAACCTCTACGAGTCAAAGGTTCCACAATAAAATAAAACTGAAATGTTAGTGAAATGTTAAAAAGTATTTTTGAGCAAACAGTGCAACGCACTTTTTTGGGAGTGAACTAAACCAATATCAAACGATAGCATTTGACCTCAGTAATAAAACCCTAAACTCCATTCTGATCCACTACGTCGCAATTTTTGTATACAGTGGGTTAAAGTTGGATTTTTTTAGACAAAAGTCAAATAAAAGAAAATGAAAAATCATGTTTAAAAATGTTCAGAGGAACATTTCATTAGAACATTTGAACCCTTCAGCTCCTACCCTTAGGATGAATTTTGAAAAACAGCTTAAAAGTCAAATTCCTCAAAATGTTCAAAATGGGTGGCAGATAGAGGGTTAAAATGTTTTGAGGAAATATTCCAAGGAAAATTTTAATGTAGGTCTCCGATGACATGAACTATCCCAAATCTATTTTTACACATGATTTTTTATTTTCTTTTATTTGACCTTTGTCTAAAAAAATCCAACTTTAATCCACTGTATACAAAAATTGTGACGGAGTGGAGAAAAATGGAGTTTAGGGTTTTATTACTCAGGTCAAATGCTATCGTTTGATATTGGTTTAGTTCACTCCCGAAAAAGTGCGTTGCACTGTTTGCTCAAAAATAGACTATTTAACATTTCAGTAACATATCTTTTGATTTTATATTGGAACCATTGACTCGTAGAGGTTATTTGTCTTCGGTGACTCTTAGTGAAATTTTCCGGAGAACATTTCTATCGAAGATTCTAATCCTTCACCTCGGTCCAAAGTTGACTTTTAAACAGTTTTTCAAAATTGGGCCAAAAATGTCCCATTCGGGTATGAGCTAGAGGGTTAAAATGTTCCGAGAAAATATTCCCCTGATTGTTTTAATATAGGTCTCCGAAGACATGAAATACCCCAAACGTATTTTTGCAGATGATTTTTCATATTCTTTGTTTCGACTTTTGACCAAAAAATCATACTTTAAACCACTGTAAAACAAAAATTGTGACGTAGTGGAGCAAAATGGAGTTTAGGGATTTGTTACTAAGGTCAAATGCTATCGTTTGATACTGGTTTGGTTCACCCCCGAAAAAATGTGTTGCACTGTGTAATCAACACTATTTATACCATCACCCGTAGGGATGAAGGTATATATCATTTGATACGACCGAAAAGTGTAACACATAGAAGGAGTGACTTTAGACCCTAGGTTTCTTTGAACCAAATTCGATTCATGACTTTTTAAGTCGTTTGAGCCATGTCCGTCTGTCTGTCTGTCTGTCTGTCTGTCTGTCTGTCTGTCTGTCTGTCGGGTGGCTGTCCGGCTGGTTCGCACGATAACTTTCGAAAGACGCAACCAAATGTTTTGAAATTTTGCACGAGTTATTATTTTCTCAAAACTACTTACGGTATTGCAAATGGGCTACATGGCCCCGCCCCTTCTGGTACCTCCCATACAAATACATCATTCCGCCCACTTTAGAAATCGAGTAATAATATCAATACACCCTAAGGGATCGTCCCCAAATTCTGTATTTAGTAAAGCTATAACAGGATAAAGTTTTGAAAAAAAATTTTGAAAGCCTAGCCACGCCCCTTCTGGTACCTCCCATACAAATCTACCTTTCCGCCCACTATAGAGATGGAGAAATAATATCAATAAATTAAACGTGATCGTACCCAAATTCTATTTTGAGTAAAGCTATAACAAGATAAAGTTTTAGAGAAAAAAATTGGAAGTCTATTCACGCCCCATCTGGTACCTCCCATACAAATCTGGTACCGCCCACTTTAGAAATCGATTAATATTATTAAAAGACCTAACGCGATCGTGCCCAAATTCTGTATTTGGTAAAGTTTAAGCAGGATAAAGTTTTGGAGAAAAAATCTGGAAGTCTAGACACGCCCCTTCTGGTACCTCCCATACAAATGTACCACTCCGCCCACTTTAGAAATAGGGTAATAATATCAATACACTCGACACGATCGTGCCCAAATTCTGTATTTTGTTATATTATAACAGGACAAAGTTTTGGAGAAAAAATTGGAAGTCTAGACACGCCCCTTATGGTACTTCCCATACAAATGTACCTTTCCGCCCACTTTTGGGATGTAGTAATAATATCAGTACACCCAACGCAATCGTGCGCAACTTCTGTATTTAGTAAAGCTATAACAGGATAAAGTTATGGAGAATAAATCTGGAGCCTAAACACACCCCTTCACGTACCTCCCATATAAATGTACCACTCCGCCCACTTTCGAAATCGAGTAACAATATCAATAAAATAGAAAATTATTTGTTTTACTGAGGGTAAGGGTAAATGTAAGTCGGGTTGCCCGACTGAAACTTTCTAACTGGTTTTAATTACAAATCGATTATTTTCAATAACTCAAGACTTAAACAATATATTATATTGGGTGATGGTATTTATCAGTCAGTTTAACTGACTGAAATTTCTGTACTGGTTTTATTTTTCGAAATCTCTCTAATAATGTATCTAGTAGGAATTGCTCCAACTGTAAGGAATTTTGAACTTCTCCCAAAATGAACTAATTCTGAAATATTGACTATAGAACCATTTAAATTTTGAAACATGTTCAATAGTTATATTTGGAGTTCAACTACTATACTAATCTACTATCTCAAATTTTCCAGAAGTTAGGCTCTTTTGTTTGACATAACTCGAGAACCACTATTCCGATTAAGCTGAAACAAATTTAAAAAAATTATAGATTACAATTCCTTTAATCTGTTCATATAACGTTTTTCTACATAAGCAACAGTTTCACCTTTACATTCATCAAATGATTTTGAACTGGGTTTATTTTTACACGCGAACAGTCATCGCATGTATAACAAAACTACCGCAAACCCCAAATTTATAAACATTTTTACTTTGGCCCATATATGTACCGTAAGTATGAAGACTGACGTTAACTTGCAAATTTCGTCCTCCATACTTATGTTATCTGCCACCAAAACGTGTTGTCGAAAAACTGTGTTTAAATTGATTATTGTTTTGTTTTTAAATTATCTTTTAAACAGTATTGCCAGAACACAATTTGTGTATTTTGGTTAGTGAAGTATGCTTGTTATGCTTTCGAAACTTTCAAAGGGTTGTAAATTTTGATAGAGAATTGAATGGTAACAATTACAGTTTGCAATCACAACATGTGGTCAGCACATGATGATCAAAACAAATGTTCGGATATCCTAGGACTTCATCAAATGTTTCCATTCATCTGTAGAAAATCGATATGGTACAAGTATACTTACGTTGTTTGGATGTTTCGAATTTAGAAGCATGTAACTCTTAGTTGGAACGTATTTTTTAAATTTAAAGGGTTTACCAACACATGTATGGATATATTTAAATAGGTATTCATGATAACTCTCTAAATACAATTCATCTTCACTTTTGGCGATTAATTTAAAATTTAAATCCCAGACGGCCAGACGCAGCTTCAAACATGTCAATTAATTTATACCAAAAAAGTTAAATATAAAATAAACCACAAACACTGGCTAATTACCTTTGTTACTCAGCCGCTGAAGGTCAACGTCAGGTATGATATATTAGGCAATAAATGTCGTAAGCTCTAATAACTTAACCCATTTTCAACAAGATAAATTACTAAACCAATTTTCGAAAAGATAAAAACACATCTACGATATGAATATGAATGAAAATGAAATAAACGGAGATGAGCATTAACAAGGCTATGAATGTTCATATCTATGCACATATTTGCCATGTGTTAGACTGTCGGTATGAATACTCATCATCTGTATCACCATCGTCCTGTAGCGCCGTAACTTTAAGCCAGACAAATTCCAAAAGTGAATCTTACGTCCGCTTATCCAACAACTCCAAAAATAAATGCAAATAAAACCTACAACTAGTGGATTCTTGTACGTTTGAATGAATTTATATTGTGAAAATGACTCTTTCATAGTATCTCCCTACCCCCGCATCTAACGAGTTGAAAATAATGGCAAACATCGTTTTTCAGCAGAAATTGAGACATCCTGTGGTAGTGGTAGCGGCGATAACAATGTTGATGATGAGTTTTCTCCAAATTTGTAGAAAGGAGGAACAAAGTGGATATGTACCAGGACTATTATATATGAAGTATGGGTATAATAATATAAAACATGGTCTAAAATGATAAATTGTTCCCCCCAGTTACATTTGGTTAAAAATTGGGCAAAAAAAGGAAAAAAACATGAACGAACTGAGGCGAAACTACAATTACAAATTTTAGGTACGGCCAATGTAACAGAATCGTATTCGCAGTATTTAAAAGAAGGGGAAATGTTAAACAACAATCACTTAAATAATGATTTCCAATTAAACACAGCCCAAAATATGACATGAACCCTTCATCATTAACTGGTACAAATTAGTTCATATTGTGAAAAATTAAAGCTAAATTAAAACACAAATATTTAACTAATCACTTGGCGCTAAATAGAGTAGATAAAATGAAGGGCCGTAATCGCTATGCGTTTTATTATAAAAATTACACATTAATGATTATTTATTTATTTATTTAATTTCTTGATTGTAATTTTAAGCCTTGTGGCCGATTTTAATTAAATTGCAATAATACGACTTATTTTAACAGTTCAGAAATTTCTTTTTTAAATGTTTTATGTGAGGTGTAATGATATAATTA
This sequence comes from Muscina levida, assembly GCA_964034835.1. NCBI lineage: Eukaryota > Metazoa > Arthropoda > Insecta > Diptera > Muscidae > Muscina > Muscina levida. The sequence goes on from OZ035881.1 coordinate 79,487,007, forward strand.
ATTAATAATACAAATATAAATTAAGTATAAAAACCCTAACTTTTTAAAAAAGTACTATTTTTAGTCTTCCATTTATACAGTTACTCTATATTGAGTCTATATTATGTTATGAGTTTTAAGGATTTTCCTTAATGATAATGAAGATAAAACCAATGCCGAAGAATTAACCAAGGCCAAAAAAAAATTTTAACATTTTTTTTATGAAATTAAATCAAAAATAATAAATTATATGGCGGAAATGCAAAGAATGTCTATGTCTATGTTCTAAGTAACTGATTTTTTGATTTAAAAAAAAATGAACAATAATCATTATTTACGGTCCCTGGATAAAATGCAATGTTATGCGCCTAGTCCAAATATTAAACCCAACAGAAAACCTAACCCAATTTTGGACAACAATTAACTTTATACTTGCATTGATGGCAATACCATTTCAGTGGTGCGATTTTTTTATTTTTAATAAACCAACAAACCAACTACCTGGAGTTTGTGAAAGTCGATGGTGTGACTCAGGAAAAATCACTACGGGAAACGGCTTTACCGTCCTCTATTTAGGCAAACCTAAAAATTAAGATAGGTAAAGTGGCGTTGGTTTTGTGGTGTCCCGTGAAGTAAGAAGGGCGATGATTGAATGAAAGTCCTACTCCGACCGAATCATCTCAATAAGACTTTGAACTAGAGCCCGAAAACTGGCATGTATCCAATGTTACGCCCCAACAGAATTCGCTGAAACGGCGATCGAAGCTGAATTCTACGAGTTATAAGGCAATGTTCTTTTCATAACAATACACGGAGACATTGTTATCATTATGGGAGATTTCAACGCTCAAGTAGGATCCTATAACTTTGGTGTAGATACCATAATGGGTAAACATGGCCTTGGCCGAATGACCGATAACGAAAGACTTCTGTTGGATACATGTTGCACCAACAACCTCGACATTTGTGGTACAGTTTTTCCATTAGGGCTGGAGTAAGGCAGGGATGTGTGGTATCCCCCCGATTATTCAATTGTGTTCTCACTGTACATAACAGTGCATTGCCAATACTTTTTTAAGTCGAGAGGTTTACCAGTACTATCTTTGACGGGTACTATCTTTGTATCCAATATTATCATTTCTTAAGAGATCCTCTTCGTAGAGAAGATCTCTTATCAATGTGTCGATTTCTTAAGATAATAATAGTTTTGATAATTTTTTAAGAAATTTATAATCTAACAAATGTTTGGCTCAACAAAGTGATGGTTGTCATGTCATGTTAAGCCGTCGCACAGTGGTCGAAAAGGCGCGCATGGGGTATTGGTGGCCTCCAAAAAGTTGTGGAGACATCTTGACTTATCAAAACCCATAGTAAAACCTTGAAGGATCCTTGACCAAGGTTGGACGTCATTACGAAGACATTAGCTAACAATGTTTATGGCCAATTTCACGGCAAAAATATCTATTCAGATTAAAGGTTCGGATTTGTTCATTCATATTATAAAAATGGTTCGAAATTATCCAGGGAAGCAGCATCCAGTTTTTTTAAAATTTTTGAGGAAATTTCTTTCGATTTGGGTCGAAAAGGCGCGCATGGGGTATTGGTGGCCTCCAAAAAGTTGTGGAGACATCTTGACTTATCAAAACCCATAGTAAAACCTTGAAGGATCCTTGACCAAGGTTGGACGTCATTACGAAGACATTAGCTAATAATGTTTATGGCCAATTTCACGGCAAAAATATCTATTCAGATTAAAGGTTCGGATTTGTTCATTCATATTATAAAAATGGTTCGAAATTATCCAGGGAAGCAGCATCCAGTTTTTTAAAATTTTTGAGGAAATTTCTGATCTTTGAAAAGCCGTCAAATTCAATAAGGTCAATTTGAACAACCAGAAAATGTTACGGGAAATTCCATAAAAATTTATTTATATTATTGGCATGATCCTAAATACTTTTGTAAGGGTATTTTTTGATTGAATATCATCATATTTCCAAAGAAGGTAAACCCCATCTTACTGGAATGGAAAAAAAATCCTTTTGAAAAGCGCCTCAATCGAAAGAAACTTGCTGTTTTCTTTGTGAAACATTGTTTTACTTCCGAAATTAAGAATATTCATATTTACACTATGTTGCGAAATTCTAAATCTTTTATGGGATTTCTGTATAGTCATCCAAGGTGGAGGTAAGAGAAATCTCTCTCAGAAAAATTCTTAGAATTCATCCTCAACAATATCCATCTTTTCCTTATTCCCATCTCGAACCTAATGTGTAGCCTGTTTGACTTAATTTTGTAGCTCATCAGGTAGATCTTGGTTCGTAGATTTCCTGTCTGTCGCTCTCAAACTACAAATGCATGGATCGGAAGTGATGAGGATTCGCTGCCATATATCTTTCAAATTTTGTTTTCTAGACATCTGCCTCGCGTAGTTCGTCCGAAAATACTTAAAATCTTTGTTCCTGTGCTCAAGAGCTTCTTCCCATAATTGGCCTAAACATGTAAAAAATATGAGTAATGGAAGAAAAATATTTAACGGTAGTGGAAAATAGTGGTAAAATGGCTGAAGTAATGATATCCGCACCATGCAGCAACACTTTATGCATGGTGGGTGACATACTCCACCAACCATATTTTTCTACGACAAGCCTGGCAGTTTCGAGAGCGTTAAATCTGTATTTGTTTAAATCTGTATATATTTATACACCTCAAAATGACAGCCAAGCGATGGAGTATATCTTTATCAAAACCTGTAATCTCTGATGATATTTAAATATCTGACAAGAATCTCCGGGCAGTGTTCCCATCATTTGAGGAACCAAAACCTATAAAAATTAGAGATTTGGAAATTCGAGTATTCTTTTATTTCGGGAATACACTTGGTTAAGTCGATAAACACGGCCTGGTTATTGAAATTGGATGTTTAAATTAGAAGCCATTTTTGCAAACTTTAAGTTTCTAACCGTACCTTGCTTTGGAGTATCGATTGTCAACTCAAGCCTTTCCTTGAATTTCTTCTGGATTGGTATTTTCCTGTATTCAATCAATCTTTTTTCTTCTGATGTTAATCGGGTCCCTTTGGGTTTTCTATCCTTCTTTAAATGTAATCTTACACAAATATATCTGGAGTACAGAAACGAGTCAAAACAACAGGCTAACAACTAATGACAAATTACCTGTAAGAGACTTTCATCACATATTCTAAAATATTGATTCTTGCATGTAATGTTGATATCTCATATTTGAACGGGTTTTGTGGGTTGTCTTGTTCAAAAATCACATTGGCGGTTCCTAAATCATTTAGTTGGATTGGTCCAGCTTTGCAAATGTAACTTATCCAAAAGCACAGATATAATTAGTGTTTTACTCTTCTGATGGGGGACAGCACTCACCGCTGAAGATGTATATCTTGTAATACAAAAAGTGTAAAACAAAACGTATATGATTGCAATTAAAGTGTGCAGTAACAAGGACAACTAAATTCTGCGTTTTAACAACCCTCTCAATCAAAACGTTTTTGATTGTAAGTTGGTGGGGAAGGTGAAAAATCCTCAACAAGCCCCGCAACTGCTCCGAAGTAGCCCCTAGAGGGATGAAATGTATGACAGACATTTTTCCCAAACATACCTACCCCATATTTTGACCCCCTAAAGGTCCACCCATACAAATTTGCTCCCAATGCTACAATTTCCCCAAAGGTGCCCCTAGAGGAGTCAAATGTATGACCGACCTCCAATATTTTTGCAAGCCGAATAGTTTTTCAGAACATCTCTACCCTTTATCTTTAAACCTTACGGTGGTCCCCATACATTTTTTTATTTTTAATATTGTTTTTTGCAACTATACATATATGTGCCAATATGTCGATTAATATATGTTAATAAGTCAATATATGTTAATATACATTAATAGACAGTCATTTGTAACCGAAAAAAGCACAAATCTAAAAAAATTAAAAAATAAACTAAAATCGTTACAAACAGGAATTTTTAGTCCTTCGCCAAAAAATTTATAACTCTTAAAATGAATTATGGTTTTTATTGGTGGAGTGTTGTTTTCTTTGAAAAAGGTTTAGCTGTAAAAAATGCAAAATAAGAGGTTGCATTACGTTTTGTATTTTCCCTACGACAATAAATAAATTTTTCACCCCAAATTTTGCAGAAAAATTACAGTTTTTCAGTTTATTTAAATCGCTAGCATCGAAACTAATTCACTTATTTAAAAACTTTCAAGGAAGAACTTGTGAAGAATTTTGTTTTCTTTAACTTAAGTAGTTATATATGAAGATCGGGTAAGAGATACACAAAATATTACCGAAACCTTAAGTGCACCTCCAAAAATTAAAAAAAAAATTGTAAAATTTTTATAAAAAAAAAACGGCTCCTAACAAAATTTTTAAAATATTCTCGTGTTTAGGAGGTCAAAATCTGTGGAAAAAGTGTTTTGAAGTTATATTTGCAAAAAATTGTTGTCCTGTGTAATTAGTGTTTTTGATGAGCTGCAACGAATTTATTGTACAGTTGTGAATTGAAGATCTCTTGAGAGTTTGGTACTGATGTTTTGTTGTCTTACAATCAATGCTGAGAGCTAATGCTTCATCAGTTGTAATAGATCTTTGAGGCCTGTTAGACTGTTGTAACTGTATCCGCGTTAAATTCTAGCGGGTCTGCCGGGAGATTTGAGTGCCTCCTGATTGTGCGGAAAAAACAATTCTGCTGCATCGTTTTGCTCACATAAAACTGGAGAAGAAATAATGTCACAATGAATTTTTGAAATTGTCACAGAAAAACCTTAGTTTTTTTTTTAATAACCAGTTGTCCGTCTTCTCTTTTGAGGCAAGCTCAGATTTTGGAAAGGCTTCAAATACTTGGGGACGGAGCAAGTGGGAAGCACCGGAGTTGCAAATTGCTTTAAATCGGTAGCCAACCATGTCTCGAATCGGGAATCCATATAAGTTTGAGATCTTTGGCATTGTATCCACTTTCTTTTCCAAGACTTAGCAAAATTAACAATCCTCGAACGGTCAAGTTTTTTTTCCATTAACATGATAGTGATCGTGGATTTTCTGGATGACCATTTAGTCAGATTGTGTCTGGTTTCCTTCACAAACGACAATCAGCCTGCCGTTTGACAAGGTACACTGTACGTCAAATAAGTTAAAATATAAACTAAGTTTTCTTTTATTACCTGTCTCAGACATTTATAAAATCAATGTGATGAAGTTCACTGCGAAAAATAGAAAAAATCACACACAAAAAACGATAAAGAATCTCGAAGCAGCCCGGAATCGAAAAAATACAATTTGTGTGTTCCGTTTGTTGGGTTAAGAATGTCACACAGCTGTTGCCCAAACAGTGTTGCAAAGTTATTGTGGATAACAATGATGCCAAGTTATTATATAGTCAAATATAGATGCGTGTGGGCCGCGCCTCGGACTTTTTTTAACTTGATTTTAAATGGCCCGTTCTCATCTCTAGGTCAACTGTAACATACTTTGCAATTTTCAGGACTTCCACCCTGGCTGTAACTCGTCATCTCGTATGATAAGTAAAAGGACTTTCGGTCCACACTGTACTTTTTAAGTCCGGACCGGTTGACTGTCCCGTAGATACGATAGCTCCCGTATGTGTATCTGAATTTTTTTTTAATTTTCGACAGACCAATTTTTCCGCAAAGCATAGCTGGGTAATATCGAAATACTATTTTTCGAAAACCAACATTTATCCTTTTTTTAACAAATTACTTCAGGACATTGAAATGTTGTCAGATTAATTTCAATGTAATAATGGACGAAGCTTAAGAAACCCAATTTTGAAAATGCTTCTTATACCATTCATTACAATGCACACAATTTACCGAATAAACTGTATATTATTACATTCTTGATGTCTCCAATTTGCCCTACTTATTCAAAAGGCATGTTATTATCCATAAGAGGTCTGCCAAAATTTTATGGGGGTTCGTAAAATCTCTGGTCTATGCTGCTAAACCAGCAACGACTGATCATTTAGAAGTCAACATTTGATGCACTTTTGACAAGACCGGATATCCTCGAAAAATGATGCAAAACTGGACCGACAGGATGGCGTTCATAAAATGCATTCGCGGATGCCATATGCCACAAATTATTTTTTCAACATGAAAAACCATGAAATTTGTGAGTTAAAAAAGCCAAACATTGTATTTGTTGTTTTATTGCCTGTCTATGATTCGATATCTATTTTGCTATAACTTTTTAGTGTGTGTCATTGCTTACTCATACATGTTTTCTAATTAGACTATCTTGGTATTGTGTTTATGGGATATGGGAAGCAATAACACCTGTTTCTAGTTATGAAAAATTACCTATTACCATCTATATCGTTTAATGCTGGCGATTCATAACTCTCTACTTTAATATAATTGCACAATGACGAGAATTATAATTCCTAGTTTGAAAAAACGAATGATAAGCCATATCTGATAACTCAATGAGACCTAAACGATCTGATTCTATTTAAATTTATCTTACAAGGGCTTCAAAGAATCGAATTTGTTACATTGTCGAACCAAAATAAGCCAATATCGAAATTGCGATAAACATTTTAATTTGTTTTCTTCTCAAGGTAGAATTTGTGGTGTAAAGTTTTATAAATTCAGTTATGAACATTTTGAAATTACAATATGATCCATCTCCGCTTAAGAATGGGTAGTCATCTTGCCGCAATACGAGGGCTTAAGTACAAAGACGTTTAAGGGTCACACTGGCATTAAGGGTAGTGTGGTAATGACACTCGTTATTACCAGATGACATTCGAATGCCAGTGGGGCGTGAAGTGAGTACGACCTAAGAACTTCCACTCCCATGACTCTGTTTTCTGTTTTTTCACCGGTGGGGGTGACTAAGATACATCCGTTTGTTGACCCTGTCCGTTATTCTAAAGATCGTCGGTTCGTTATTTGAAATCCTTCAGCTTCTTTCCTTAAAGTGAGCAGCTGATGGTCTGCGTGTGTCTCCAGAGGAGCGATAGGTTTTCACGCCTGGCAGTTAGGTATGAAATGCAAACCCTAATTTTTCTCTAAATGTCCGAAAAAAATCCCAACAGCTACAGTCTCGGTTTCAGACTGTAGTAATAACTATGCTACTAGTACGCTAGTACGCTTAAAAACTAAATTAAAAACGGAAGTCATCTGAAGCAGCGTTTAAACATCAGCAGCACTATTTCATCAAACAACTGGAAATTAGTTGCGGTATCCCTTACTGTGTCGTTCCTAAAATGCATTCGGGAGCGATCCGAACCGCCGCCGCAATGTCATGACGTGGACTGGTATCAAAGTCGCTGCCTGTATATACAAGCACTTACACAACTATATAAGGCAGCCTGGAGCGAGACTCGAATGAAAACATCTTGCCGGTGTTCCACAGAGCCCACAATCTATTGCAAAGATCCCCGCCGAGACTTCCGGCCCTAAGGATATCCTGGAAATTCTTCAAAACAGTAATCCTCAACTACCCACAAAGGACTTGAAAGTAGTTAAGGTTACTGAAGCGGTGAAAGGATCTAGGATGCCACTATCATCATTAACAGTGATTCAGTGTGTCTTTAAATTCTACTTTTGATCAAGAGAGCAAAAAGATTGGGGAGGATAAAATCATCTGCCAGCGATTTCATCACCTTAGTCTCCAGTCTGATGAGTGAATTTCTAAATAAGATGATTACGACCTCTTAGAATCTGACGACGACCCACAGGAAGCCAGCATATCTGTCGTTCACAGCGATCAACTATAGTGAATGTTACACAAATTAAGCTTCACCACTCAAAAGCGACGTTAGCCTCTCCTTTCCTTCTATTAACACCAGCTACGGATGATATTATATGCTTCCAATAGCCATGAATAAATAAAGCCGTGTTCCGGACTTATAAAGAAGGCTACTGTATTACGGTCAAGAACAACCTTATTCTTAGTGCTTTCAGCGATAAGGACGCCTGCTCGGTTGGAATTAAGAACAGTGGTCAGCAATTGTAAAATAGGAATGTCAAAAGGCAGGCATGGAGAAAATTCTGCAGTAATGTAGAAAGCCTTTCGGAAACTATTCGTCTACTTAAGATTTTCTCCTCATATCCAACAATACCGTCATGCATACAGAGAACGGATGGTTCATGGACCATCAACAGCCTCGAAACTCTGGAGGTACTGATTGAAGCACTCACAGGCTCCCAGTTTATGAAAAACTCGGTCAGTAATACTTGGTACTTCCAGTGTACCGAACACTAGTGGACAATATCTGTCTATCAGATGGCGATTTGCGGAACATCCATGCCTTTATCAGAGCACCTAAATGACTAAAGAGCTATGTTGACCGAACATGGTATCACAACGGGATTCACACTAGAAACCAAATGAGCTGTGCTGAACGCGGCTGTAAAATTAACCTAACCTAATGGAGAAAGCTTCCAATAGGACATTTCAAAGATGTAGAAGGTTTATCAAAGTATATGGAGACCAAGGATGGTAACTGACTTCTACTGCAAGATCAACAGGTACCAATCGGAAATCATGTAGAAAATCGTATGATCCTGTAGAAATATTTATTATTTTCTTAACAATTCATGTTCCTTACCCAACTAAAATTCATAAGTGATAAAATAAAATAAAAGCTGCGTATTTGTAGTCACAACACCTAATACATAGAAAAAACAATAGGAAAAAGTCATGTGGCACGACGAAACTGTCATTCTATTAACCAATGAAACTGGCAGATACTTTGTTAGCATCAAAACCATGTGTTCTTTATGCAAAGCGTAAACTTTGTTTTAAGAGCGTGATCTTTAAAGCTAATGAAAAGAAAGTTTGTTATAAATGTGAAAGTATTTGCTAATCCTTATTTTCTATGATTGCTATATGCAACTACGTCTCTGTCTGACCGCACTCACGCTCAGGCTCACACATCGCTCATCCTTCATGTAAGCAAGACTGTAATTTTAACAAGGAATGCTAAAAAATGCAAAGGAGACGGCAGAAGAAAAAAAGAAGAGAAAGAGCAACAACAAACGATGGAAAATAATTTTGAAAGTGAAAAATTATAATCATAGTTTCAAGTCATAATTGAAAATTCTGGACACATTTGCATTTGTCTTTAGCCCATTCGTTGGCTATTGTTGTTCATGTGCCAGACAAAATGCAAAGAGTGGTTGACTGGATGATGATGACGACGATGACGATGCCGCTCGAAAGTCAAGTTAAACTGACGCTGACAATAAGGCTGTGGACGACAGATCCAATGATGGGGATGCTGATTATGATGAGGCGACTGATGAGTTTGGTTTGGCGTTTAGATACAATGTTTCCCTTTCTCAAATTGTGTGTAAGAATAACTGAAAAGATTTATTTCGCCCCAACACTCATGCCTTCATTCTGCCGTCCTTTTTGGGATGCCAGTCATTTTAGATCCTCGTTTCGCCATCGCTGCAGAGTCAACAGCCAACCAAGTAATGGTCATATGTCCGTCGGACAACAGCATCTAATAAATAATAACATATCTATTCAGTGTCTTAATATATTATTGTTATTGCTGTTATTATTATTTTTATGTACGAGTATACTGAAAATTTAGGCTGACAGCAAGCTTTCGCCAGCCAGCTCGGACAAACAGTCCTACATTTGCAGTGAGCCAGCTACTGCCGTAATACAGATGCAAAGATACTCAGAGATAGCACGTCACAATACTTAGCTCGACCGGAGGAAGTTTACAATCTAAAAGATGGCTCAGCCAAAGTGTCAGTTTGGAAAATGATAAATGAATTGTTGTTATATTTTCATTCTGTTCGCATAATGATAAACTGGCCCAGATAAATAAGCAATTCCTGCCTGATTGTGACAGCATTTCCGAACGTGTTGTCGCTGTTGCTGCTATAGACCGCGCCGCTTATTGCGGTGCGATGGATATAGGAATAGCACAAAAGCCCTTGAATGGAATGTTAATGATTTTCTCTTTAATTGTGCAGTAAACTTTAAGAAGATTTAACTTTAAGTTTACTCGATATGTTAATTTATATCGTTGGTACTTTGAAAGCGATGAACAGTGAACAGTGAATTTAACTGGTCACTTCCTGTGTTTATGTGATGCCTAAAGCTCATAACGTCAGTGAATACCTCTGAAATCCATGCAACTTTTACTTATTTTAAAAGTATTTATTTTAGGTCACAAAAAAAATTATTTGCGTGACAATTGTCATTAGCCGACCTATTACTGAACTTGACAAAGAAGAGGCCTTAGTGGAAGGAATTGAAAAGACATCAACCGATTTTTTGCCAAGTCTTTAGCTTAAGCGATTAACGAAACCAAACAATCATTTTTGAAAGCGACTTGCTTTAGGTCAAGTTTCATTTCATAATAAAAAAGGTTTCATCTTAGTGGAGTAATAAACAGAAAAAAGTCAAATGTCTAAAACGACGATGGACTAAAAAGTGTGGGAAGGGCGAAAAGTAGCATTTGATAAAATATGAACATATATATGCATTTTGCTTCGATAGGACGTGAAAGGACAACGCAGCACACCAATGAGTTATAATTTACATATGGCTACCTACTTATGATTTTGAAATATATATTAAAAAAAACTACACAATTATTTTTTCCTACAATAACTTTAAAAACCCAATGCTTTTTCAAGATGTAGTTTCAAAATAACATTTTGTATACTATTACCTCAAAGCAATTTCCTGTTTGAGATGCTATTAAATTAAGTCGGCCTTTTCCAATTAGCGGCAGCCACATGCATTTGGATTATTTTGGAAAGGCGCAAATAACTTAAGCAAATAAACACAATTTCTGAAATATTTCTAAACTTTTACAATTCTGTCAAAGAAACACACAAAACACCCACTGTTGAAAGTAAAATAAGATCGTTGAATAGAACAAAAGTGCTTCAGAAGAATATTTTACATAAGTATTTTTTTATTTTTGTTCTAATCCTAAATGAATGCTAAACGTAGATAAATTTCGTAAGAAAATAGGTTGTTTCAGCCTGAATACACAGTTACTTTTTTATTATTCCTAGCAAAAAAAAATGCAAAAGCAACATGCTTAAAATGCAATGAAATAGTTTCTGTAAATAAAACTTAAAAATTAAAAGGCCATTTCCAATTAAAACACAAGAAATTTTAAACAGACTACCCAGATGGATCATAGATTCGTATTGATAAAATCTCATCATTGATTTGCAAAATCGTTACTGTAGCAATCTTTAACTGAACAGGAAACATGTTTAGAAGCATCTTTTCGCATATCGTGGGTTTTGGCTAAGAACAAGCCACTATTTCTGCATTAAGAAATTGTAAAGGAGTGTATGATTGAGGAATAAGAAAATTTGTTTGACAGTAAAAGAGACAAAATTAAAAATTTTCGATAAGTTTCCACTCTCCCATAACACTCCAACTCATAGAGTTGAAACATTATTGCAATCAGTTCATGACGCTCTTTCTGTCGATCTACAAAATACAGAGACCTTTCTCTAGTTATTGATAAATCTACAAATATTACTAATACAGTAAACTACGGATAAGTGCACATCGCATAAATGCAAAAACCGCATAAGTGCACCGGAACTTGAAGCCATTAGCCTTTTTTATACTTTTACATACAAAAATACACGGATAAGTGCAACACGCATAAATGCAAAAACCGGATAAATGCACAACTTTTGCTAACCTGAAAGTACTTTTTTAGTACAACTTTGCATGCATAAATGCAAATCTCTCATACTACATAAATGTAGATTATGATTTAGAGAAACTGGAGAAAAAAATATATAAGGTTGGAACAGAAAACACGGTTCAAAAAAAGATTTCAGACTTTTTCAGCACACGTGGTTTAGATGAATCGAATTGAGTGCAATTTAATATGTATTTTGCAAAAAACAATGGTGCAAACAATGATTGCAATGATTCATTAACAGCTCTTATTTTGTCACATAACTGAATATTTTTAATTTTTTTGTATGAAATATAAAAATACTAAAACAATGAAATATTTTGATTTTTTTTACCTTAAACTGAACTGATTTTTATAAGTTTTTATTAAAAACCTGTTATGTAATGTAAACCAAATATAAATAAAAACATTAAACAGCTTTATATTTTAATTATTTTCTTAAAGTTCCGTCCAAACTAAACTGGTGTTACAGATTTAAAAAAAATCTAATGTTTGTATAAATGCAATAATCGTGCAATTATGCAATGTTTGTATATATGCCATAGTTGTGCACTTATCCGAGTGTAGTATAAATGCAAAAACCGCATAAGTGCACAAAAAGTCGCGCGAAAACCGATGTGCACTTATACGTAGTCTACTGTATTGCCCAAATGTAATTATTAGCCCCAATTTTAACCATTTTTATATGACAAGTTCACTGACGAGCTTCTAGCCATTTTACCTCTAAACCAGTGCAGAAATTGCAGAATAAAATAAAGAAAATTTGGGTATCTTAATAAAATAGTGGCTAAAAATTCCTTCAAAATTAAAAAATAGGGAAAAAACGCAAAAGTTTGCATATTATAAATTTACTAGTGAGCCCGGCAATGCTTCGCTATTGGATATCAACTTGTAATATATTTCACATTTCTTGCAATCCTAAATGCTATATATACGCTAATTAATACATTTGTAGGTCTACAAAGTACTTTGAAATCGGTACTTAAGCTCGACAATAATATGTCGAGTTTATTAACTTATGTAACAAATGTTAAGTAAATCCTTAACATGGAAGTTAACCAATTAAGTTTTATTGTTTTAAATGCCTAATACCGTAGGCTATATGACGATAATAAAAAGTTCATCAGCAAAGTCATATCTATCATATCTGTATGTAGGGCGAAAAACAACTTCTTTCTCAAATCGGACATTCTGCTAAAGTTCAAAGTTCAAAATTCAATTTTTATTTTTTCTGTAGTAGCGGGAACCTTCTGTATACTAACTATCTCGTTGGGCGTAAAAACATTTTTGTCATGTCTTCTCCGCCTAATGACCTCAAATAAAAATTTCGTTTGAAGATTTATGCCTTTATCCATAAAAACCTCTTTCGCCATGTCTTCTTCTCCCACAGATCAAGAATTTTTCCAAATACTGTCTTTGTATTGAACTCGTATTACCATTTTTTGAGATAATTCGGTCACAAAACGCTTGGTTTAACAAAGAGATGGTCTCACGCGTTGTATGGCATGTTATGCCGTTGTGTTAGAACCATTTTTCTTCCCGATGATTTGCAATGACATGACATGAGAAATAACAAAATCAATTGATCGTCCACTGGCTCAAATTTTTCCAACAGTTGGATGTTTTATAGATGTAGGCCAAGACATTTCCTCAACATTTGTAGACACGGAGTTGCTGAGAACGTCGGTTCGATAAATTCGAAACCCTTGTCACACTTTCGTCCACAGCTGCGATGTCTTCTATTAGCTGCTCAGATGGATTATTATGTGCACCGCAAACTTGACAAAGTACTCCATAAGTTTGGCGAACAGAACGCGCATTTTTAAAATAATAAGTTTCCACGATTTGTAACCGTTGTTCTAGTGTAAGTCTTTGTATGGTGATTTGCTAAAGTACACTGAAAGAAAGTTTATCACACATCATTCAAGATTTACACTAATACCTAACAGAAAAATACCCCATAACATACATAGGTTACTTACAAAGTTTGCTTATGTTACCTCTGACATACTATAAAAATTCAAATTGAGCCCCAATCAAACAAAAGGTGTTTTCCGGTCCAACTCCAATGAATATTGCTTAAATTTTCTATTTATAGGATTTATTGCCGATTCGCTCTCCTGGAAAGTAATTGAAAAACACATACCTGTTAAAATATGAAAAACATAATACTGTTTTAGTCTGCGAAGCTAGTCTATGTCCTCAACTATCTGGTGTACGGACCATTATTTGAAACAGTTTAAAATTCAAATATTGAAGTGAGGGCGCAGCGCCTCGGCACTTTTTATTTATTTAGCCTGCTAATTCGGGCGGATCAATTTAATCGTATACCAAAATCGGAATCTAAGAAAATTTCACTAAGAAACAATATGTCTAAAATCAATTTATAGTTCGCGCTAAAATCTTCCTGCCTCCAGCGGAAGCTAGGAATTGATTTTAGATACATATTTCTCGGTGAAATTTCCAGAGAATTCATCATAGATTCCGATTCTGGGGACGCTTTTTACACCCGCACCTAGAGGGCCATCATAGAATCCTAGAGGCCCTTATTATGAACCCTTGGGCTCCGGCTCTAATTTTGACCTACCATTCCGATGTTTGGAGACCAAGACGAAGAGAATAGTATATTTCTGATGCTGTTTGGGATCCCGCCCTACATATTGAACTTCCGCCAAAGGCAAGAATTCAAGAATTACAAAAACCGCCAATTTCAAAAACTTAATTTCTGTTTGCCAACTTTCAAAGACCAGATCTTTTTAAGCAACACATAGTTTTACTAAAAAAACGTTTAACTTTTTAGCTTCAGATAAAACATGGTAAGTGTGTATGAGGCTTCAGTTCTTAGACCACTTTCCCTAAGGACATATTTTATTTGTGTTCATAGCGCTCGGTACAACTTTTACTTTAATAAATAACTTTGCAGGATTATTTATTCCAAAGCCGCCAAGAAATCAAAACTCGGTTAAGAATTGACTAAGTTATAGCTCTCAAGTGAGACAAGATCCGAAATACCGGGTTTTGAACAGTAAGTCAAGATTTTGAGGGTATTAGGAAACTTTGGTATACAGAGTCATTCATGTTGTACTCGACCAGAACTACAACATGCACTAGGTCACTCCCCAAGTTCCTTCAATTTTTTCCATTTTGTCACAGTCTATTGTTCGACACAAAAATCTCTATCTGGGACGAAGTCAAATTATTTTAAAACTCATGAAGTGGACCTACATTAGGGTTGCCAGACGATCTTGATTTTTCGAGATTTTCAAGAATTTTTAATGCTTGTCAGGAATCAAGAAAAAATATGTTTTGTCAAAATTTTACAGGTCAACTAAAAAATTACGTAAATATGTTTTTCAAAGTTTTATCTTCTCTGCACAAGTTTTGTAGAAATCAAAGTGTATTTGTTCGAAATTATCTTTACACTTATATTTTCCCCCTTTGTTCAACCTAATAACACCAGTTTACAAATCATAATTTTTTGTCAGCTACTAAATTCTAAAAAAAAAATTTCAATAGATATCGGAATAATAAACGAATATGAGAATTAAATTTGTTTCCTCTCATAGTTTTCAAGATATAATTTTTTGATTTGTTTTACGAACTTTTTATGAGATGTGTCAGTTTATTGGAGAATAATTCGAAAACGCATTTAACAATTTGAACAAGAGTGGTCTCCAATTAAATCCAATTAAAGCCATCCAATTCAAGCTTTTGACATCGGTTGAAAAGTTTTGATGGTAAGGGCAATTAAAGTTTAAAAACTATTTTTTCTTTGAAAAAATCACGGTTTTAAATTGATAAAAAAATTTATAAGAAATATTAACCGCAAAAATACCTCTAATTTCATAAATTGACCATTAAAGTTGGACTATTCCAAGCAAAACACGCCATAGTTTATAAAATTGGGTGACAAGTGGGAGAGTTACATGTTTTTTAAGAGGACACTACAAATGGTAAATTTTTTTATTTTAAGCATTTCACGGTAGGCGTAAAGCAACTTTAGTTTGCATGAAAGTTACAATATAAAGTGGAAATGCCACTGTATTTTGCGTTAATCATACATCAAAATAAGCTTGAATTGAATTCCTAGCTGATCCTTTTTAGAAAATATCAATATTTTTCATTCTGCAGACTGGACCAAAAGTCTTCATACTTATTAAACGATGACAGTACCAAACAGGACAAATGAGATAAAAACTGTTTTTTTAATAAAAGTACACAAATAGGGATTTAATTATCAATTATGTATAATTTATGATTATTTTTGTGTTTTTTTTTTGGAAAATATCAACATTTTTAATTTTTTTTATTTTAAAATTGAGGGGTATGCAGCAACAACGAGTTAACTCCAATTTTTATAACTTACTTACTTACTTAATTTCCCTTTGCACCCCATGAATGAGGTATGGGATAGCTTCTCGCGTTTTTGTGAATTAACACGCTTTCTATTTTTAGATTCACAACTAACGGCACCTACTTATTTATCGACGAATGCGAACGTCACTGTTTTGAGAAGCTCTTACTAGACACGACGATGAATCGACGCTTAATACTGCGAAGTTGCTGTCAAACAACATTCGAGGGGAGCCGACAATGAAAGAAAATTTTTTTTCTTTTTTAAGATGACTGGAGCCAGGTTTGAACCTGCGATCTCCCGCATGGTAGTCGCGTGTTCTAACTACTATGCCACGGCCGGTCCCAATTTTTATAATTGCTTGGAAAATAAAAAAAACTGTTCAAAAATAGAGAATGCATTTAAATCGTCTGTGACTTTGCCTTATAATTTGTCACGTACCACACATGCTTTGGCCAAATTTCATTAAGGTTTTCGTTATATTCGCAATTCTAGTCAATTTTATTCTAGTAAGGAGTTTGGCCCAAATAATTGAAAATTGCTTTCTTTTTAAAGTAAGGAAGCATTGAATATGGGTAATCTTATAGAAAATAGGTTTATTTCAAGAAAAGAACAGTAATTACTAAAATCTATGCGTAAAAACACTCTTTGTAGTAGGTACATAGTATTTACATGAAAAATTAAGCTCCAAAGAAAAAATAATGCAAAACTACCAAAACTGCTAATGATCATAGCTTTCGGCGTCGGTGATTTCTTCTGTATAGTCGACATCATTATTCGCATATAGACATCGGTTTCAACGTTGCCGAAATTGTTACATATTGGTCTGACGAAGCACCACTGAACAAATCATTTTCACTGTTTGACATACCTTCAGCCATCAGAAACTTTATCAATAATTACGCATTAATAACGTGACAACTGTCTAGATAAATGGGGAATTTAGTGTTGCCATACGCACAACTATCAGGGGATAACATTAAGGGTAAGTATAAGCAAAGTGGCGAAAATCGGGAAAGTTGCTTACTGTAATACGCATTAAACAGCTGTAATAGCGAATTTTCAACTAGCAGCGGGATCAGTCCTTTGAAGTCCGGCCAAGTAACATCGCCACTGTTATCTCCATTCTGTTTTACGACAATCATTTAGGGAAACAAAGAGTCAGCTCCTGGAGTTAATTCCATGTTGCCCCAAATGAATTCAGCAGTTAACGCTTTTAGCGGATACCTTGAGAACTATCAATGGGAGATAAATCATTGTTGAACCAAACGAAAGAATGATTTTTCCCCCAAGAAACGGTCGTTAAATCTGTTCGGCCTAAAAATGGAGTTAACTCGTTGTTAATGCAAGCCCCCCAATTCAATTTTTAATTTTTCTCATTTTGTGCTTCGAAGTATTAAATCTACCAATTTTACTATGTCACAAAATAAAAAAAGTCTACATCATTATTCCCACTATCTTTTTTATACCCTCACCACTAGGAATAATGTAATAGTAGACAAAACCTTAGAAAATCAAAAGGTTTGCCACACCCCTTATGGTATCTTCCATACACATGAGCGAATTCACCCTCAAAATTTTACATACATATAATTTATGTAAGTACGCAGAATTTAAGCATATAATAAAAATTTAACTCCGGAATGAAAATGTACTGTATCGGACGACCCCATATGATGCCTCCCATACAAAATAACTTTTTTTTCGAAAATTATTATTTCTGCCATTACTTCCAAATCAACAACTGGAGGATGCTTAAATTTGGTCATATCTTTATCTTTATGGTAGGTACACTTTATTAAGTGAAATTTTGCGCAAGGTAAAAACTTATTCAACGTTGACTTAAGAATAAAAATCGTCCTCTTTTGCAGCCCCTTCTCAAGACGTTGAAAATATTTTACTTTTAATTTTTTGCATTCATAGGTGAAATTAAAAAAAGGGTGATTTACCCAACCCATTAGTTATTATGAATTCTTTAGAAATTGTTGTGCGTTAAAGACTTTTTCGGTACCCCCAGAAAAAATACCCATATGTCCAGAGATAAAATTATAATTTCTACATTTGTTGGCAAATTCATTAACTCTTTTTACACTGTAACCCTTTCTACGGTGTAAATACGTGTCAGTAAAAATGGCCATACGACCTGGAGGTCTATCTCCAACCATTTACGCTTCTCAAACTGGAAAATTTTAATACATAAGTAATTTTATTTAAAACTCGTTTAGTTTTAATAACTCGAGACATAAATAATGTCATACATAAGGTTAGGGTATTTTTCAGTCAGTTCATCTGACTGAAATATCTGTACTTGATTTGTTAATTGTTTTGTATACTTTTTATACACAAATTATATTTTTATAAGTAAATATTTTAAATTGAAATGTTAACAACTTTTAACGTATGAATATTTTTATTTGTCAAGATTTTTGTTGACAATCAAAATATTTTTTGGTAAATGTCAAGAATTTTACAATTTTAAATCTGGCAAGCCTAACCTACACCCTCCAGTATTTCGTAAGTGGCAGCATCTAAAATAAAGCTATTAATGAATTTGCATCGTATACACTTACCTAAGTCAGAATGTATAAAGGTTTTGGCAATATTTTTATTACTTGCCGAATTTTCAACTTAAAGACTTATAATTTTTTGATAATCTTCTTTCGTTTGTGTACGTGTGGTTCGTCGTAGGAAAAAGTGGTCTTCGGAAAAGTAGTACTAATCATTACCAACATTTTGATATATATCAAGATGGTGTCACTTTTGTAGGAGCTTGGGAAATCACCTTATTTCGATGTATAAAAAACTCACTTTTTTCGGTGTATAATTTGTCAAAAGCTCGTTAAAAATAATGTATGCACATCATTTTTCTCCGCCGCAGAAATTTGAGTAAAAATGCATCTCATGTTTTTTTTTTAATTTTTCACGCTTTACTGAAAAAGAAGTGTCATCATAGTCGACTTTAGGCGAATATATTGGTACTTTCATATCCAGAGAATTGTTAATTTGACATCGCTGATCGAATTTAGTTGAAATAAAGTGTAATCTGTGATTTTATAGCAATATCGATGGCACGTTACACAAATTTGATATATGGTCATTTCACAGCCATTTTAAGATATTTTAGACCCCTAATTTCGGGCAAGATGACATTCAAGGTGCTGAACGAAATCTCTCCAAATACATGAGAGATTCCCAATATTTTTGCAGACTTTTTAAATCTTCGTTGCATTAATGCATTAATGGAACTAAAAATAATAATAAATTGTATAAAGAATTAAAATAAAATATATTGTATTATAAAGGAGTGTATTTATTTCTTTATAACTTTCTTCTGGTATTAGGTATTAACGCAATTCGTTTTGCGTTTCATTACATACAACCAATGGTTTTAGACCACTACTTTTAAAAAAATTTTAATTTAATTAAATATTTTAGCAATCACTACCTACGATTCTGTACCACGTTTTAAAAATCAACGCCAATTCATAGCTTCCACAATTTTGTAAAATAAAAATAAAGAAACCGCTTTATTTTTCGCGTGTTTGACAAAAGTTGTGCACGCGAACAGTTTTGGCATGTATACAAATTACACAATGCGGGGACCAAAAAAGTTTTGATGTCACTCATGATCACATTGATGTTGATTTTGAAAAAACATTCATTTATTTTTGAAAACATTGCCACTGGAGTATTCTAAACCAAACCGAAAATGGTCTAACCGGATTTTTTGTTCGAAACCGTACGCCTGTTTATTTTTAAAATAATTCCATTTTTGAATATGCAGATTATGTCGGTAAACCGATTTTTTAAAATGAGGATAAAACCACTAATATTTTACTAATAATTACTTTGAAAATACTTATGGAACGTAATACAAGTATGTACATTAGTATGGGTCTAAGAAAAGTTAGTGTGGACACCCCCTACGTTGAAAGAGTAGCCAACGACATCGCAAGGATGTTGTTGTGATCTCATCTTGAAATTGATATGAATTCATCGATAAAAACTTTAAGTGCAGTTATCTCCTAAACAAAGTTTTCGATTGCAAATAGGATCTTATTATGTGATTACTATATAATAGTTGGGAAATCAGCAAGAGATCAAGAGATGTTGAGATTCAGTTTAGATAATGGTGGGATCTCACTTTGAAATGGGTCCAAGCCGTCGATATAAATGTAAAAAATGTTAAGTGACCTTACCTCATAAACTATGCATCCGTTCTTATAAAGGATTTTTTGTGATTATATTCGTTATTTTCATATTTTACTCACATGCAAATGGGGCGTGGCTAATACCCTATTTAGTTTTATTTTATAATTTCAAAAATATGGTCAGAATGAGTTAACGCGGTTTTTTTACTGAAGTATGGATTCGAAAACCATATTATTGATTTTTGGTATCTTTTTAATGAAAACGAAACCGATTCTCTAAAATATTCATGTTTTTGAACACTCAAATTACACTATAACACTATAATTGTAATACATGTAGAGTGGAGTATTATTTGGAAACAAATGGAATTTTCACTATATTTTCATTATTTTACCATTGCAATTTAAAGTGTGTTTTAATTTTAAGTTCTTAAAATGTTAAATGTTTCTCAAAGCATAAGTATAAAAAGTAACAAGAGGGAAGAAACAATTCATTCATTTTTTCCTACCCTTATTTTTCAAACGATTAGGTTTTATATATCAACAAAACGCGGTGTTTTAAAAATTTTAAAAATTTACTTTACGATATTCTTTCTGTTTCACCGACATTTACATCATATCATTGTTATTTTAATGCACAAAGATGTCGTATACCTGTAAATGGTTTTTAATTGTATGGCAACACAATCACTGTTATCATTCACCATGACTCGCCGGATTTTTAACAAGAAGTAAACAGGGGGTTTTCCTCTCTTGTAACTTATTAATACTTTTTGGAAATATTACTAATTGCTAGTCAAACAACTTACAATTGATTCAAATAAGATTCTGTTTCCAAAAAGACGTAGTGATGATTATGAGCAGGGCAACCGGAAATATGCTACAGCATGTTTTTTTTACAACAAGATATTAACAAATGGGTAATGTATTTACTAGAGTATCCAATCGATTAATCGTTGTTCGATTAATCGAAGAATTTTTTTCGAATAATTATTCGATTAAGAAAAATTAGTAAATTTCGATTAACGAATAATCGATCAATTTAAACCGATTAATCGATTTAAATTATTTTCAGATCAATTCTTCTTTCTTTATATATATGTTCGTTTTTTTCACACTGAATCTAATCAAAATATATCAGATGATAATATTGTGTTGGAAGAAGAAGAGGAAATAATTGATATCAATGAAAATAATCTTTTTCTGTAATTGAATGATACTATAGAAAGTATTCAAAATTTAAAAAAATCGAATGTAAACTGTGATATAATTGATGATTTTCTGTATCTAGATAAAACAAAAAAAGATCAGAAACTAGAAAAACTTTTCAATGCAATTCTTTCATTTTCACCAACATCTACATCAAGTGAAAGGGTGTTTTCAAAGTCAAGCTTCATTAAAACCAAACAAAAAAGTCGACTAAAAGCCAAACATCTTAATTGCATATTATTTTTAAAGATTATTTTATAAGATGTGACTAAAAACTTTACAAAAAAGTTTTTTTTTTCACGTAAGGTATACAGATATGCAGAAATTATTCGTGTTATTCGATTAATCGAATTATTCGAGCAATTTAAAAACCTTAATCGATTAATCGAGCAAATTAAAAATCCCAAAATCGATTAATTTTTTAATCGAACAAAACCTAAACCCGATTAATTGGATACTCTAGTATTTACACGTTTAAGGGTCCTACAAGTGTTTTGGACCTATTTGTTAGAGCATATTTTGACATATTTTACCCATAAAGTCATATTTCGGCAAATTTTGGTTTTAGGAGCATAATTTAAAAAAAAAACTCCTTTTTTAAAGCATAATTAATATTTTTTAGGCCATATTTTTTCAAAAATATCCCTTTTTAAGCATATTTTATGTTTTTCACATTATTTTTTTGTTCGTAAAAACAAGTGTCTTTGCTACTTTGGTTTTTTAAAATGTAACAGCCAAATCTACTACATGTTTTACACAACTGTGAAATGTAAAACGTTTATTAATCTTGTTTTTCGCGCTTTCTTATTCAATAAGAAAAAAAAAAACTTAATTTCCCTTTGCACCCCATGAATGAGGTATGGGATAGATTCTCGCGTTGTTGTGAATTAACACGCTTTCTGTTTTTAGATTCACAACTAACGGCACCTACTTATTTATCGACGAATGCGAACGTCACTGTTTTGAGAAGCTCTTACTAGACACGACGATTGAATCGACGCTTAATACTGCGAAGTTGCTGTCAAACAACATTCGAGGGGAGCCGACAATGAAAGAAAATTTTATTTATTTTTTTCTTTTAAGATGACTGGAGCCAGGTTTGAACCTGCGATCTCCCGCATGGTAGTCGCGTGTTCTAACCACTATGCCACGGCCGGTCCCAATAAGTAAACAAAACATAAGAAGAGGTGCTTTTCAACCACCACCGATTTCGACCCTGGACATAATGCCTAAAGCTAATCCGACAAAAGCAGCAAAACTAAAGGCGGTTGTAGAAAAGTTTCCTGACTTACGAGTTGATTTCTCTAGATCGCAGATTTCAAGTGAAGCAACATGTAGAAAGCGGCAAACATATTCAACTAAGTCATAGAAGTGGAAATAAGCAGACCAAACAATTATTTTTGCCAGAATGTTCCGGTAGACTCTCAAAAGAACATGGTTTTTAAGAAAACTGTGCCGAGCTTTTGTGTCTGCTGACATTCCACGTTACAAAATGAGAAATCAAAATATAAGAACACTATTTGAGGAATACACGGACTACCAAGTGCCATCCGAAACAGTTCTTCAAACTAAACATTTAAAAAATGTATACAACGACTGCATGTCAATATACGAGCAAAACTAAAAAATTCAATTTATATGGATCTCAATTGATGAAACTATAGATGCAACAGGCAGAAATGTGGCAAAAATGTTAGCAGGTGTATTAAGGAAATTGAAAGTGATAAATCTTTACTACATACAGTAGCCTTGGAAAGGGCTAATTACTCAACAATTGCTCGACTGTGGGACGACGCCATCAAAAATCTGGACGTCAACTTCAATAAGAATAATGTTTTGCTTTTTGTGACGGATACATTTTATCCAAAAGTGACGAATTTGACATGTATTGCTCATGGTGTCCACCGATTGTGTGAATGTATTAGGAATTTATATGAAAACGTAAATAAAACTATTGCTAATGTGAAGAAGGTATTTATAAAAGCTCCATGGTAGTTTTTAAACAAATGTTTCCAGACCTTCCATTACCTCCACAAGTTATAACAACAGGATGGAGAACATGGCTTGAAGCAGTTAACTACTATGCCAACAATTATGAAGACATTTTAAAGGTCCTAAGTGCATTAAACGATGAGGATGCACAATCCATTAAAATTGCAAAGGATGTCTTGACAGACCCCAAAACTAGATCTGACTTGATTTATATTGCGTCAAGTTACGGTTTTATTACAAAACATATTAAAAATTTCCAAACATCAGGTCTTACGCTTATTGAACAAGTTCAGGTGAATGAAGACACTTTTTAAATTGATAGATAATTTATCGGATTCCGAAATAAATTTAATAGTAAAAAAACGAATCAAATTATATCAAAAAACGTTGGCTTAGAAGAAGTGAAAAGTATTTGTAAAGAATTGTGTGGATCTGCGCCAACATTAACATCAAAATACGAAGTAAAGGAAATACTGTCCCTTAAAAACGATCTAATTACATCTGTGATATTTTTTTAATTGTTCCTTTAATAACACTGTGCTAGTTTTGAGAACTTTTTTTTGCCGACAAACGGGGCACCCGGTGAGTTAAACTAAATCGACTGTGCTGAATCGAATGGCGTTCGCCGTTTTTTTAGGTTAGCTCTTAAAAAAAAGTTAGGGGGGGTTAAAGTTTCCCCTTTTGGCCTGTTCTTGCAGAATACCGGTATATAAAACTATGTTTTGTTTACATCCGAGGTGTAGGGTGTGTTCAGCAACTTTGTAGAAAATATTATGCCAAATATTTTTGTTGAACATATTAACCCTCTAACTGCCCCTCATTACGGCTTTTTTGGCTTTATTCTAACAAATCGTAAAAAACACCCTGAAAAAGGGGAAGGGCGGGGATAAAATGTTCTACAAAAATGTTGGCCATCAAATTTTACTATATACGTCAGAACACACCAAAACCCAAAACTTAACACAAACACCAAAAACGAATCAAATTCAAGATTGCCCACACACAAGGTATGCAACCATATATGGTGAAATAAAAAAAATCAACTACATATTAATTTTAATTTTTTTTTATTATTTTGTTCTTTCTTTGTTTCTTTGTACTTTCAATGACATTCTGACGTTTATTTCTTTACCGTTATTTTTTAGGAGATATTTGTTGGAATTTGCAGGAGAACGAAGAATAATTTACATTTAAAACGTTAGCTTTAACCACAAAAATACCTTTAATTTTGAAACGCAAATAAATTTTATTTTTTGTTAACTGTAGGATTAAAAATATGTATTTAATTTTTCTGAAATTTCTTTTGATTGAATATCAAAATAATAAAAAAAATTAAAATTAATATGTAGTTGATTTTTTTTATTTCACCATATATGGTTGCATACCTTGTGTGTGGGCAATCTTGAATTTGATTCGTTTTTGGTGTTTGTGTTAAGTTTTGGGTTTTGGTGTGTTCTGACGTATATAGTAAAATTTGATGGCCAACATTTTTGTAGAACATTTTATCCCCGCCCTTCCCCTTTTTCAGGGTGTTTTTTACGATTTGTTAGAATAAAGCCAAAAAAAGCCGTAATGAGGGGCAGTTAGAGGGTTAATATGTTCAACAAAAATATTTGGCATAATATTTTCTACAAAGTTACTGAACACATCCTACACCTCAGATGTAAACAAAACATAGTTTTATATACCGGTATTCTGCAAGAACAGGCCAAAAGGGGGAAACTTTAACCCCCCCTAACTTTTTTTTTAAGAGCTAACCTAAAAAAACGGCGAACGCCATTCGATTCACAAAGTCGATTTAGTTTAACTCACCGGGTGCCCCGTTTGTCGGGTTTTTCAACTAGCATAGTGTAATAATACATATATTTATTTCTATTTTATTTTACTTACTTAACATTTGTGTATGTAAATTTACAAAAAATACTGAAGTCTGAATTTAAAATAATATTGTTTTTTTTCTTAATTTTTAAGCTGTTTTTTTTTTTACTTTAAATAAAAATATTTCTAATTCATATGAAAAAAATTGTGTGACTTTAATTTTTTTAGGGCATGTTTTTGTTGATTTTAAGGTAATATTTTGCCATTTTTCAGGTCATATTTTATGCGCATAAAACACGATTTTTAGATCATCTTTCCGGTTGCCCTGATAATGAGTATTATCCATCGTACAATTGGTGCAATTTAATTACTATTGGTTTTGGTAGTAATAAAACCATTACCATGGTAATGAGTATTATCCATCGTACAATTGGTGCAATTTAATTACTATTGGTTTTGGTAGTAATAAAACCATTACCATGGGCATTTACTGAATGTAATGGAGAAAAATTGTAATCCTTGTTTTATATCGAGTGTATTACTCCTGTCCTATGAAATCCATTTTAAACGGAAAGAAGTTTCCCACCACCAACTTTTGCTTTAAAAGGTTTACTTTCCTAGGTCTTACCTATCTAAGTTGCTATGAAGTAATTAAAACCTGTTTCTTAATTTTACTTGGTTTCGCTCTTTCTCTACACGCCTCTGATTTATGTCAGATTTGGTACTACAATGTATATAAATAGTTTAAATATTTTTATTTTACTTTTTTCTGATTTTAATATCATACTGTTGCTTTCTGCAATAATTTTTTAGAAATTTTCCTTATGTCAAGAAATACAAAATTATATAAATACAATTATTGTGTGTAGCGGAGTCCTTTTATATTCTCGAAAATACCATTCTGGCCAAAAGGATAAGCACAGCAACCGCATTGGTTTGTCATTTGGGTGAACAAATGTAACAGCAGTCATCTAAACAAACATCTTTTTTCATATTGTACGTGGGAAAAGTGATAAGGGCAACAGCAACGGATTTTAACAAAATATTATTGCAAATGTCAACATGGAAAAAATTTATTAAGTTCAATGTTTGTTATAGAATAATATTAAAATCAGGGACCGTATTTCTTAGAACTTTTATTTAGTAAGTCCTTTTTTAAGAATTGTTTGTGATTTTTATCATATAGCTCAAAAGTAACACTTGCATTAGATTTATTTTTATAAAGTCCCAAAATAAGAACTATTGAATACTTTTTGGAATAAAAATCAAACAAAAAATCAGTTAATCAATTTTTTAATCAAAATTAAAAAAAATTAAGAAATTTAAAAAATTAAATTAAAAAATTAAGAAAAATAAAAATTATCTAAAGTTCTTTGGTCCTTATATACAGCGAATCGGTTAACGAATACTCAATTTAATGACACAGCTTAATTTATACACTAGGTATGGTGTAACGAGAACACTTTCATTACCTATTTTTATTCCAATTTAACGAACACACTCCAAAGTTACTTTTTTTTTCAAATTCAGCTTTTATTGATTGATTAAAAATTAGAATAAATTACAATTGCTTATTTCCCCGCGAAGCCTAAGGCTTGTATGCAAGGATTTAGAGATATGCAGAAGTAAGTGATAAGATTATTATGTTACACATTAATTTACAATTCTGACAATCCTCTACATAATATGTACATTATAATTTTCGCTTCATTGCGAATTTATAAAATAATTTTTCACTAAAATTTTACGCTTAAATTTATTATTAATATACAAAAGATTTTGCGGCATTGAATTTAAAACACTTGGTAGATGGACATCTAGAGTTGATTTTCCATGTTTATTGTTGAACTTCGGTACTTTGAATCTACCTTCTGCCCGTCTTCTCGTGTTGTGATTATGATTTATGGGTTCCAAATAGTTGGTATCGTGGAATTCTTGAATTATTGTGGTTTTATATATATTTTTGACGTTTAGTATGTTGTGATGTTTAGAGAAAGTTATGACTGTATTGTTTTGGTTATTGAGGTTATTTGATTGTATTGTAGTTTGTGTAGTGGTTGTATTTATTTGGGTATTTGTATAGTTTTTATTGTTTTTCATTAACAATTTTATAAGCCTATTCTGAGTTCTTTTTAATATTTTACAGTAAGAGGCGTTTTCATATGCTGTTATACCATTACGAAGGTACGATTCCGCCAACGCAAAGTATGCTTGCTTAGTAACAGCTAATGGAGCACAATTATTTAGGTGATAGAGTACATATGATGCTTTTCGTAATTTTTTATTAAGTGCAGTTATATGGTCTTTCCAACTAAAGTTTTGATCCACTATTAAATAAAAACAATCTAAACCAACTCTTTGAAAAAACCATGATGGGAATATTTCCCCAGGGCTTTGTCGCATTCTATCAAAAATACACGAGGTAACATAAGAGATCAATGCATTCGATTTTTATACCATTACACTTAGGAAAGACCCCAAGACCAAATTCGTTTTAGAAATTTTTAAGACGATTGAACTGTGACCATCTGTTTGGCTGGTTTAATGGCTGGTGAGCAGGATATTTCGAGTAAACCTTAACAGAACGTTATGCAAATTTACCAGTATTAATATTATTCAAAATGAAGTAATAGGATTGTATATGAGCAGGGATAATTAATATATCTTCAATAACTTCCAAACGAGCAACTGGAGGATATTTGAACCTGGACAGTTTAATTATTTAGTAATATTAGACAAATCCAAAGAAACCCTTGCCAAAGAAACCCTTGCCACACCACTTCAGGTGCCTCCCTTATAAGTACACTGAGTTCAGTAAAATTTTGCGTAGATGTACGCTTATGAAAATTTGACTCTGGAATGAATATGGAATGAAAATTTGACTTCTGGTACCCCCCATGCAATATGCCCGACTGAAATTTTTGTACTGGTATATAACTTTACATGTCAGCAAATTCAAATTTGTACGATGCCTGTCTAAGTTTCAAATACACATTACGGCATTTTATTGTTCGCTTTGTCTATACATATAGCATAACACAGGAGTAGAGTGTTCAAATACTTCCCTTTTTTAAAAACCCGGTTTCCAAGTTATTCGAAAAATTTATTTTTTAGAAAAATGAAAGAAAACCGGTTTAACCGGTTTTTTTCGTAAAAAGTTATAATAAAAAAAATAATTTGGTTTTACATAAATGAATTTTTTCCACTTTTACTTTTAATAAAATTTTGGAATCACTTTCATTTTATTTTTAAAAGTAGAATTTTTGGAAAGGAATACATTTTTGGAATATTTTTCATTTTGTTTTTTTAAATAGTATGCAATTTAAGTGTTCAGTTCTGAGTATTCTTCTGTTTTGTTTTTATACTCTGTAAATATATGGGCCCATCATCGTTAACGGAGAGTATCGGCGTCGTATGAATCATGAGCTGTACGAGCTGTACACTGACATTGACGTGGTCAGACGCATTAAGGTGCAACGGTTGCGTTCGCTAGGTAATGTTGTACGCATGGACGAAAATGCTCCAGCTCGAAAAGTCTTCGACAATGAACTCGATGGACAGCGCAGAAGAGGGCGATCAAAACTCCGTTGGAAAGACCAGGTTACTGAGAACCTTACTGAACTTGGTGTGACTAACTGGAGAAGAAGCGCGGAAAATCGAGGCGCTTATAATATTTTTCTACGTGCGGTATATAATCCACTGGGATTGCAAGGAATTACCGGCTAAATAAATAAGTAAGTAATTAAATTTTTAAAAATAAACCTTTTAAAAACCGAAAATTTTCTTTGCAGTCATTTCCTAAGACTTCGTGCTCGACTGACGCTTCGACGCTATCATATTTGTACCAAAACATATCCAGTTTCAAAATCACTGAATGGTTGAAATAACATAAACTTTTATGGTTTAACAGGAAAAAATAAGTTGATCAAACTAAATTTTGTTGTCAGTTCAAATAAAACTTATATTTTATGGGCATCATTGTTGTTATTGTCTACTTCGTCTGGCTTTGATTCAGTAGCTGTTCCATTTTCCAAACAACATTTACGTCCATGAATGAGCAACGCTTTTTTTTCTGCTATTCACTCTCCTAGGTTGTCGCTCCTTCGAAGTGAATCGTATTGTTGGCCAACATTGGCATAGTTGCAAAAATATTCCAATTGCCAACTAGAAATGACAGGAGTGGGCATATTACAAAAAAAAAACAAAAGGACCAGTGCTGTTTTAAGCCATGGGAGGGAAATCAACGGGGATGTAAAATCTTTATTAAATCAGTCAGTCATGCAGCTAGTAGGTTAGATATAGATATACGATATAAACTATGAGATTGTGGTACAGGTGATATTGATGCATAAGCTACGCTACTATGTATAAGGACATTTGTAGTTTCGTAACAATGTTTACTGACACCCGTGGCTACACAACTACAGAAGAATGCTTCCAGATT
This sequence comes from Muscina levida, assembly GCA_964034835.1. Lineage (NCBI taxonomy): Eukaryota > Metazoa > Arthropoda > Insecta > Diptera > Muscidae > Muscina > Muscina levida. The sequence goes on from OZ035881.1 coordinate 79,516,647, forward strand.
TATTTCATGATTGTGCCAGGGATAATCATCCGAAAAATAACATCCCAAACTTGTGATAACTTCCATTGCCAAAAACAAAATGTGGAACATCGAAACAACTTTTACTCCCAGCTTCATCATTACACCACCTTTCCATTCATTCCTTGCGAATACTGGCATTGCTGTCGATCATGGTGGGTGTTACGAGCTGAAGTTATTTTTCGTTGTTTTTGGTTTTGTGTGTACCAATTTGGCGATAATTTAGTTTTGTGTTGCTGTCGTTGTCCCGAATTGCATCGGATGTTTGTTAACATGTCAGATTAAACAATGCATAAATAAAATAACATTTCGTTCCCGATGTTGTTTGTGGTGTTGAGAAGATTTCGTTTAGATTTTACAAGGGAGTTGCATTCAAAAACTGTCAAAGTTGCCACTTTGCTTATGGCTGGAATTTTGTTAAATAAATGTTATAACTTTTGTAAAATACGAATACAAATGTATTGTACTACATAGGAAAATACCACATTGCAGGGGAGAGAGCTGAAGCAAATTAATGTTTAAAATTATAAAATGTAATGAGTTTTTAATTTCACTGAATACAAAAAAAAAAACCATTCGATAACACAAGGGAACAAGATATTTGTTGTTTAAGAACTGAATATTGTTTTAAAGGTAATTTGGGACGCTGAATCCAAATCTGCACTTGGTTTTTTTGTATCAGCTCGACTTTTCGCGATATACCGTTATGTCCATAACTAAGGCACTTCCACTACAAATATTTAAATAACTTGAAAACGGTTCACCATATTCAATTAAATAAAAAAAACTTAAATTCGTCAACAAAATTATCTTTAATCCGTGCCTACATTGTTTTTAATTTGGCTTAGTAGTTTCAGAGATATCGTTGTAGTTTTAAAAAATAAAACAAAAAATTTACAAAAAAAAAAAAAAATTTGTTTTTTAAAAATTCATAAAAAAAATTATTGCAACAAAAATCACAGCGTTTGTCTTAAAACATTTAGTTTAATATAGTGTGAATCAAATGAGCTTTATTTCATTAAAATATCTGCACAACTTTTGATTTTGTCAACCAGTAAATTGTTGTTACAGGTACTAATCGTATTTTCGACTTTTTTCCAAAAAATTATAGTTCAAAAAATCATAATTTTTTTTTCATAAGCCGGATTTTAAAATTTTATTTTTTTATTAAAGATATCGTTGTTACCTCTGAAAAAAATCAAATTTTTTAATATTACAAAAAAAATGACTGAGTAACGGTTGTTTTTTTTCAAAAAAAACAAAATTACACAAAAAATTACACATTTTAATTTTCTTCACGCTGAAAGTTAATCGGTTGGGGGCAAATTGTTATTTTTATTAGCTTTATTGAATATCATATTCAGATAGCTTTCTAAAACATGTATGTACATAGTAATCGATTGAAAATTGAATGAGTTATGCGAAATTCGGTGAGTTATGCGAGATTTTTCGCAATTTTTTGTTTTTACCAAAAAAAATTAAAATTTTGTATATTTAAAAATCATGACAAATTTGCAAATTTATTTATAGTTTAATTTTTAGTTTTGCCTCCTATTACAATATTAATTAACAGACCAAATTTAATTAATCGGCAGGTTTCAATTTGGAAGTTAAGGAAGAAATATTAATTTTCCAAAAATAGGTAATTTTGTATGGGAGGTACCAGAAGGGGTGATCCGATATAGTGCAAATTCATTCCTGATTTATATTTTCATAACCGTAAAACTTTCGCATAGTTTGACTGAATTCAGTGTACTTACAAAAAAGATATGTATGTAAGACTATTGGGGTGAGTTCGGTCATTTGTATGGGAGGTACCAGAAGGGGTATGGCAACGCTTTCGGTTTTTCTAGGGTTTGTCTACTTTTGCAAGATAAATAAACTGACCAAATTTCAATATCCTCCGGTAGTCTGTTTGGCAGCTATCGAAGATATATTAATTATCCAAAAATAGGTAATTTTGTATGGGAGGTGCCAGAACGGGTGGGGCTATTCCGCCCATTTACAATCCCATAAGTTCGTTTCGAAAAATATTAATACTGATAAATTTTCATAACGATCCGTTAAGGTTTGCTCGAGTTACACTTTCACAAACATATTAATAAATGTTATTTCTGTATGGAAATCGTGATTTTTGTAAATTTAGTTATCTCAGTAAATTGTTGACAAAATCAAAAGTTGTGCAGATATTTTAATGAAATAAAGCTCATTTGATTTACACTATATTAAACTAAATGTTTTAAGACAAACACTGTGATTTTTGTTGCAATAATTTTTTTTTATGAATTTTTAAAAAACAAAATTTTTTTTTTTTTTGTAAATTTTTTGTTTTATTTTTTAAAACAACAACGATATCTCTGAAACTGCTAAGCCAAATTAAAAACAATGTAGGCACGGATTTAAGATGATTTTGTTGACGAATTTAAGTTTTTTTTATTTAATTGAATATGGTGAACCGTTTTCAAGTTATTTAAATATTTGTAGTGGAAGTGCCTTAGTTATGGACATAACGGTATATCGCGAAAAGTCGAGCTGATACAAAAAAACCAAGTGCAGATTTGGATTCAGCGTCCAAAATTACCTTTAAAACAATATTCAGTTCTTAAACAACAAATACCTTGTTCCCTTGTGTAATCAATTGTAATTTAAATATTCCATCATTTCAAAACTCGTCAATTAAAATTAAAAACTCTTGAAATGAAATTAAAAACATGTCAAGTGAATGAGTTTTAAGAAGTTTTAAATTTCAATTTATAACTTTTGAGTCTCAATTGAAGATGTTTACATTTCAATTGATGAGTTTTGCATTTTAATTGCTGTGTTTTAAATTTCAAATTGAATTTTTGAATATTAAGTGACAAGACAATTGTTTGAAAATCAAAAACTTAAATGATTTTTTTCTGAATTTTAATTTGAGTGGGGGTTCATAGGATAGCTATTGTTTTTGATACAATGGAGGTCGAAAATGATATTTCCAAGTTCCCAAAAACTTTATTTTTTAAATTTTTCCACCATTAATACTGATTTTTCCATAATACGATGAAATGTTATTAAGTATGCAACCCAATGCAGCATAATGACACATGCTGACATATCTAGGAACCATAATATCAATCTAAAATATTCCAAAAAAACGGCTTGAATAGCGGTTAATTAGGTCTACACTCAGGGTTTTTACGTTTTTAAATTTGCACAGTGTCATTTCTGGAATCTAAACTAACTAGACATTCGCTTTTTGATCATTCTCATAATCAGAGTAGTTTCACCTGAATTTCGAGTGACATATTTATACCATCAGCCTTACAGGATAACTCGAGTAAACCTTTACAGATAGGTATGAAAATTTACCAGTATTAATATTTTTCAAAGCGAACTAATGGGATTGTAAATTGGCAGATTAGTCCCACCCCTTCTGGTACCTCCCGTACAAAATTACCTATTTTTGGATAATTTATAACTTTCAAACGGTCGACAGGAGTATATTTGAATTTTGTCAGTTTATTAATCTTGCAAAAGTAGACAAACCCTAAGAAAACCGAAACATTTGTCACACATCTTTTGGTACCTCCCATACAAATGTCCTAATTGACCCTCATAACTTTACATACATATCTTTATTGTAAGTATACTGAATTCACTCAAATTGTTCGCTGATGAATATTGGACTCAGGAATGAATATGAACTATATCGGTTCACGCCTTCTGGTACCTCCCATACAAAATGACCTATTTTTGGAAAATTAATTTTTCTCCCATAACTTCCAAACGGACACTTGGGTGATAATGAAAATTGGTCGGTTAATTTATCTTGTGATAGCCGGCAAAGCCTCAGAAAATCAAACTACAGTTGAACTTCGATTAACCGTGATTCTATTAACCGTGATGCTGCGTGGTTGATTTTTTACCTCTATTAACCGTGATTTACTTCTATTATCCGTGATGCACATGTCCATATGACTGCTTGTTTGTTTATCTTATCTTATATCTATATATATAAAAATGGTGGCAAAAATGTATAGTAATTCATCAATTGAGAACGGCTGGACCGATTTTGCTCAAACTTTTTTTCAGTTATTCGTTATTGCCAGGAAAAATCGAAAATTGCCTTTTTGTATGGAATTTTGTGTGCAATTGTTACAGAAATTTTTGTGTGCAATTGTTCCATAGTGGCTTTACGAATGGAAAAATAGAAAATTTTTGTTGAAAAATTACGGAAAAATTACAACAAATTTAATTTTTTTTAGACGAAATTTTTAATTTTATCGTATGATTGATAATTTTGGTAACATCGTAAATAATATTTCTGTAATATTTCGGATAATAGACAAATTCTTGGGGGAAAACTCAAAATATTCCGTAAAAACTCGAAAAAATTAGATTTTTCGACGAAATTTTGCACTGTATCGCTTGATTTAATGATTTCTGTCGACGTAAAGGTGGAAAATTCGTTATGATGCTTGGAAAATGTGGGATTATTATGTTAAAAGATTAAACACGAAATGATCGAACAATTTCAAAATCTTCTGCATGAGAATAACGCATTATTCCGATTGTTCAAAACCGCAGTGGATGCAATGCATTCCGACGACCACAAAATCATTATTAGAGCAGACAAAAAACCCTCTGGTTGCCCTGCAGGACAAGTCAATGCTTCCACTATAAATGAGGTCGAAGTGGTGATTGTTGGGAAGAATGTGGAATCACGCCATATTGTTCTCAAGCGTCCGGTTGGTAGACAACTGAGGCATGACTCATCGGTCATATGATGCACTTCAATACCCGTTGATGTTCTGTCGTGGAGAGGATGACTATCACTTCAATTTAAAAATGGTCAATAGAACAATAGGTTTGTTTACAAGTCATCTTGAAATTAACTTCTGATCGAAGGCATGTGCGTGCTCATGTGCGGCAGTCTACTGTCGAAATTGGAATACCGAATTGCAACGAGATCAAGCATTTATCGAAAAAATGTGCCGCCATTGTACGATTCGACAATTCGCTGATGAAGGTTGTGGGCGATGGAACGGGAGGCATTTACTTTCTCGATGCTCCCCTAGGCAAAACATTCGTCATTTCTTTGATTCTGGCAACATTTAGTCAAGTTCGCAAATTACGGATGCAACAGCTACCGCTGGTATTTCTGCCACATTGTTGAAACGCGGTCGACCTGCACTTTCCGCTTTGAAGCTGCTGATGAATCTTCTCACGGTTGACAAGCCAACGTGCAGCGAAATTGTTGCGAGAATGCAAAATCATCATTTGGGATGAATGCACGATGGCACATAAATGAGTTTTGGAGGCAGTTGACCGAACGATTAAGGATTTACGAGGTGATTCGAGATGATTTGGTATGATCATGGTATTTTCGTCAAATGCTTCCCGTCATCCCAAATCTACTGCTGCTTATGAAATTAACGCATGCCTGAAATCGTCATTTTTGTGTTACTGAATTTTTAGACAGCTACTGGCACTTGGTAATGACCAAATTCCTGTTGATGTTGCAACTGGATTGATGACATTCCCTGCAAATTTTTTCGAGTTTACATCATCAAAGGATGAACTCATCACCAAAGTTTTTCCCGGCATTGCAAAAAATTATAAAAATCTAGATTGGATAAGTGAACTGGCCATACTAGCAGCGAAGAATAAGGTTGTCGATATCTTGAATGTTATTATTCAAAGTCGAATCGATGGAGAACTACATTCATACAAATCCGTTGACAGTGTGACCAACGAGAATGAGGAGACCAACTTTCCGACAGAATTTTTGAATTTTTTAGATGTGTCAGGAACTCCTCCGCATAATTTACAGCTGAAGGTGGGATCGATCATAAGAATGTTGCGGAATCTGTATCATCTTAAATTGTGCAACGGTACGAGTTTGTCGGCCAAGAAACTGATCATCAATGTGATTAAAGCGACGTCCATCAGGGGCAAATTCCAAGGAGAGGAAATCCTTATCCCTCCTATTCCTATTATTCTAACCGATCTTCCCTTCCAAATTCAAGCGAATTCAACTCCCCATTCTATTGGCTTTTGCGATGACAATCAATAAATCGCAAAACCCATCGTTGAAAGTTTGTGAGATCAATCACGAATTTCTCTGCTTTTCACAAGATCAGCCGTACATTGTCTGTTCGCGTATTGGCAAACCGTCTTCATTGTTTGTTTTTACGCCGGAAAACAAATCGCTCTTCACTAATTTCGATTAAATTCAAATAAATCACATTAAAACTTGAACTAACTGTGTTTTACTATACCCCCTGGAGCTTATATGAATTCGTTACCTTAGAAGCGAGGCGAAGTTTGCAGGGTCCGAAGTTGTATGGCAGAACAACGTTTGCCGGGTCAGCTAGTCTATAATATAAAAATAAGTCGCTGAATGTGTTGCTAAGCGCAAAACTCGAGAACAGTTGTACCGATTTGTCTCAATTTTTTTTCAGTTATTCGTAATTGCCAGGAGTAGGTTTTTACGAAAGAAAATTTTGGAAAACCTTCCGGAAAAGTCGGGAAATTGGAAAAATCGATATAAAAATAAGTCGGGTTTTCCTTCCTGACGCTATAACTCCAGAACGCACGAACCGATTTCCACGGTTTTGCATTCGTTGAAAAGGTCTCGGGCGCTCCGTGAGGTTTATATTTACAATTCGGTCCAATTGGACAAAGGGGCGTGGCACCGCCCATACAACTTGAAAATCAAAAGGGCTGTATCTCATGAACTATCAGAGGTATGAAAATTAGATTTGGTATATATGTTGTTGAAACAGTATTAATTACAGCCAAGGTGGAAGTGGGCGGTGCCACGCCCCCTTTCCAAAAATCGCTCTAACGGCTTTTCTAATAGACCGATTGATACGAAAATTTTACCAAATGGTACTGATGATAGTCCCTGGCTTTATTTGGTTGTGATTGAATAAAGGGGCGTGGCACCGCCCATACAACTTAAAAATCAAAAGGGCTGTATCTCATGAACTATCAGAGGTTTGAAGATGAGATTTGGTATATATGTTGTTGGAGCAGTATTAATTACAGCCAAGGTGGAAGCGGGCGGTGCCACACCCCTTTTAAAATAAACAGTTATAAATGTCAAAATTCCACAGTATATTGCAGTACGCCTAGAGATAAGAACAATAAGGTGGGCCAGTTTTTTTATTCGCAAAAATTTTAACCAAATCTACGATGAATTGTTAGAAAATGTCACCAATAAACTTTGTGTGTAATATCAATTTCTAGCTCGCGCTGGGAAAGCTTAATTTAGTGCAGAAAACTTAAATTTTGATAGAAGTGTTTTTAAAGCTGATGTCTGTACGCTTTCAATAATCATGGGGCAACGAACGTCACTTCTAAAAGAAGCGCAAAACGGAGTAAATAAACGAAAAATCCTTTTATCTTAAAAAAAGTATCAGCTAGGATTGTGATTTATGTACAATTGACCCCCAACAAAACCCCGCTTACCATTTTGTTGCCATTTTAGGTCAACCAATTCGTCATTCAGGCGAGGTGTGTGTAGTGTGATAGGCTTTCATTGAGACTTTCTTTGAAAAATCACCATGTAAAGACTACACAAGAACAACGTTTACAAATCTTGCAAATTTATTTTCCAAATGCGCGTTCTGTTTGCCCTTTGTGAAGTTTATGGTGCATATATTCATCCATCTGAGCAGCTAATAGAAGCCATCGACGCTGTAGACGTTAGTGTGACAGAGGACTGGAATTTATCGAACCGACGCCGTTCTCAGCGACTCGGTCTCTGCAAATGCTGAGGAAAGATCTTGGCCTATATTCATATATCCAACTGGTAGAAGAACTAAAACCAGTGGAACATCAATTGATTTTTTTTATTTATCATGTCATTGCACATTATTTGAAGGAGAAATGGTTCCAACACGACGGCGTAAAATGCCATACAGCGCGTGAGATCATCACTTTGTAAAGCCAAACGTTGGGGACCGAATTATCTCATAGAATGGTAATACGAGTTCAATACAAAGATAGTATTGTTGATCCATGTGAGAAGAAGACATGGCAAAAAAAGATTTTTATGGCTAAAGGCATGAAGCTTCAAACGAAATTTTCATTTTCGGTCAATAGGCGGAGAAGGCATGTCAAAAGTGTTTTTTACGCCCAAAGAGATAGTTAGTATACAGACGGTTACCGCTACTATATTGAATTTTGATCTTTAACGGAATGTCTGTTTCCGATTTGTAAAAGATATGACTTTGCTGGTGAACTTTTTACTATTGTCATAGAGCCTATGATATTTAGAATTTAAAACAACAACTCTTAATTAGTTAACTTTCATGTTAAGGAGTTGCTTGAAATTAGTTACATAAGTTAATAAACTCAACATATCGTTATCGAGCTTAAGTACCGTTTTCAAACTACTTTGTAGACCGTAATGTGAAATATATTACAAGTTAAAATGCAATAGCGAAGCATTGCCGGGCCCACTAGTAAGTTAATAAACTCAACATATCGTTATCGAGCTTAAGTACCGTTTTCAAACTACTTTGTAGACCTAAATGTGAAATATATTACAAGTTAAAATGCAATAGCGAAGCATTGCCTGGCCCACTAGTATATATATAAAAATGGTGGCAAAAATGTATAGTAATTCATCAATTGAGAACAGAATTTCTTCGTAATTGCCAGGAGCAGGTTTATGTAAAAGAAAATTTTGGGAAAATCCTCCGGAAAAGTCGGGAAATTTGAAAAATCGAAAATTGCCTTTTTGTATGGAATTTTGTGTGCAATTGTTACAGAATGGCTTTTCGAATAGAAAAATAGAAAATTTTTGTTAAAAAACTCAGAAAATTCCGGAAAAATTTAACAAAAAAAAATTTTTTTTTTCACGAAACTTTTAATTTTATCGTATGATTTAATAAATTTGGACGATGTTACTGTGAAAAATTTCGAAAAATTAATCCCAAATGACTTTGCGAATGGAAAAATAGAAAAATTCTTGGTGGAAAACTCGGAAAAACTTGATTTTTTCTACAAAATTTCGCATTGTATCGCTTGATTTGATAAAAATCGCAAATTGAATTTTTGTTTAAAATTTTGTGTGCAATTGTATTGACTTTTCGAATGGAAAAATAGAAAACTTTTGTTAAAAATTACGAAAAAAAGCCAAACATTTGAGATAATAAAAAAATTCTTGGTGGAAAACTCAGAATAAAACTCGAAAAAGTTGGATTTTCGACGAAATTTTGTATTGTATACCTTGATTTAATTATTTCAGTCGACGTTAAGGTGGACAATGGTGTTATGATGCTTTGAAAATTTCGGATTATTGTGAAATTTTATTATGTTAAAAGATTCAACGCAAACAATTTCAATATCTTCTGCATGAGCATAACGCATTGGTCCAATTGTTCAAATCTGCATTAAATACAATGCATTTTGACGATCACAAAATCATTATCAGAGCTGAAAAAAGACCCTCTGGATGCCATGCAAGACAATTCAATGCTCCCACTATAAATTAAGTCGCAGTGGTGATTGTTGGGAAGAATGGGGAATCACGCGATATTGTTCTCAAGCGTCGGGATGGTAGATAACTGACGCCCGTGTACGAGACTCATCGGTCATATGATCCACTTCAATAACCGTTGATGTTCTGCCGTGGAAAGGATGGCTATTACCTCAATGTTAGTCAATAGAATGAAAGGATTGTTTACAAGTCATCACTTCTTTTTCATTTTCCATTTAAGTTAGAATTCGTATTTCAGGAGAAACTAATGAAATGGTTAGCTCAATGAATTTTTATGCGTATCGATTGATGATTCGGCAAGATCATCTGTTAAGATATCGACGGTTATTTCAACAGTACTGCATTGACATGTACGTCATGGTCAAAACGGAGTGTCTCAATTTTTTTCGTTTTATTCACTCGCCACATATCGAAAAGCTCGCCAACGATTGCATTTGCTCGAAAACGATATGCATTGGAACTCAAGCTCACCGAGGCAACTGTTTCTGCTCCAGCGAATCAAATTAGTACATTGTTTGCGATCATCATAGCCACGTATCATCTGCCGAAGCCGAGCGCATTGTAGGACAAATACAAGGACGAGATGGCTGACGACATTTTGCACAGATTTCGCACGACAACATCGAATTTCGATCTTGAAATTAACTTCTGATCGAATACATGTGTGGAGGCAATTGACCGAACGATGAAGGATTTTTGAGGTGATTCCAGACGATATGGTGGGGCTATGTTATTGCTGCCCGGAGATTTTCGTCAAACGCTTCCCGTCATCCCAAAATCTACTGCTGCTTATGAAATCGTCGTCTTTGTGGCTGCATGTCAAGAAGTTGAAATTGACTACGAACATGAGTCATGTTGCAAAATGACCCATCGACTACTGAAGTTTAAAGACAGCAACTGTCGCTTGGTAATGGCCAAACTCCTGTTAATGTTTCAAGTGTATGAAGGCGTGCCCAGCAAATTTTTGCGAGTTTACATCGTCGAAGGAGGAACTTATCACCAATGTTTTCCTCGGCATTACACAAAATTATAAAAATCTAGATTGGATTAGTGAACGGGCCATACTAGCATTGAATAATAAGGACGTCGATAGCTTGAATGTTATTATTCAAAGTAGAATCGATGCAGAACTGCATTAAAAAAAATCCGTTGACAGCGCGACCAACGAAAATGAGGCGACCAACTATCCGACCGAATTTATTAACTCCCCAGATGTGCCAGGAATTCCGCCGCGTAATTTACAGCTGAAGGTGGGATCGATCATAAGCATGTTGCGGAATCTGAATCATCCGAAATTATGCAACGGTACGCGGTTGTCTGTCAAGAAACTGATGATCAATGTGATTAAAGCGACGTTCATCAAGAACAAATTCAAAATAGAGAAAGTCCTTATCCCACGAATTCTTATTATTCTAACCGATCTTCCCTTCCAAATTCAAGCGAATTTAACTCCCAATTCGATTGGCATTCGATTGGCAATCTCGAATTTTCCTGCTTTTCCCAAGGTCAGCTGTACGTTGCCTGTGCGCGTGTTGGCCAACCGTCTTCATTACGCCGAAAAACAGATCGGAAAACATTGTTTATCAGATCGCTCTTCACTGATTTCGATTAAATTCAAATAAATCACATTAAAACTTGAGCTATCTGCATTTTACTATTACCATGGAGCTTTTATATAGTAGACCATTTCATTTTACCATTTTTTTTTCGAAAAGTCATTGGGATAATATATTTTCTAATTCTACTTAAAAAAACAAAAATGTTGGTATATAAAACTTGAAAATTGATCGACGTTTAGGGGTCGCGCAAAATCTTTTAAGGTTTTTGGCTGCAAAAAGGCATGTTTCAAAAATATTGATTTACTGATATAATTAAAAGTTTTGATACGCTTGACCGATTTTGATCAGAATAGACTTGTTTTAAAGGTAATAATATCTACACATTTTCTGTGAAGACATCAAAACATTTTAGATAGTAGTTTGGGTTCAATAGCCCTTACAACCTAATAATTTTAAAATTTTTCTTCAAAATTTACCCACTTTCACCCAATAAAAATTTTTTATTTTTAGGTTTGGCTCTAATTTTTGTATATCTGTAAATGCACTTTTGACGAGCACTTCCTAGCGATAGTTTTGATATATGACAGTACCATTCAAATGACATATGTTCAGCAGCAGCAATATTAATCAATAGTGATAAAAATTAAACGAAAACTGTGTACTAGTATATTTTTGGTAAGGACTACGATTTAGGTATTTAAAAAGAAATTTTATTTCAAATTGGACACGATAACACCTTTTGTGTTGTTTTTGTATGTTTTATTGCGTTGTTCGTTAACTTGTACCAATTCGTTTTGTTGTACATGATCCTTCGTCAAAGTGTTGTTCACAGTAGTAATACGCCCATTAGCAATCGTTGACAACGCTGATGTTTACCACAATTTCTTTTATCCGTTTATAATTCTCATTTTTGGCCAATTTGACAAGTGGATAGCAAGAAAACTGCTGCCTACTCCAATTATATCGATGAATTTCATAGTATTTTCTGAAATTATTTCTGTAACAACAACTTCGCAATCTTGGTCAACAGGATGATTCAATGCTGCTGTAGTTTTTTATTAAAATTCCTTCGGTATGCCTGGGGTCGAAAAGAAAAAAGCCGATCGCGTTGGCACTTATATACCATAAATGCCGTACAAAAGTTTTGAGTGCAACATTTGGTATCATTTCATTTGATTTGCGGAATTTTTAAAGATTCTATCAAAAAATGTCGTTTAATGGGGCTTGTGTTGCAAGGGGACACAAAAACCAGTTTTGAATGTAAATTTTGACCACAAAAATGTTGAACTGAATTAATCAATTTAGCTCATCACCTGCGAAATAGTGAAAATTTCAGCAACAATTAAAAATACTATTCATTCTGTTATACATCAAAAGTATCGTAAGGAAGTGTTCGTCAATTGTGCTTTTAAAAATATACAAAAATTAGAGCCAAAACTAAAAAAAATTTTTTTTAATTTTTTGAATTAAAATTTTAAAATTTTTAGAATTGAATGGTTATTAAACTCAAACTACTATCTGAAATTTTTTGATGTCTTCACAGAAAATGTGTGAAATATTATTACCTTTAAAACAAGTCTATTCTGATCAAAATCGGTCAAGCGTATCAAAACTTTTAATCATATAAGTAAATCAGTATATTTGAAACATGCCTTTTTGCAGCCAAAAACCTTAAAAGATTTTGCGCGACCCCTAAACGTCGATCAATTTCCAAGTTTTATACACCAAAATGTTTGGTTTATTAAGTAGAATTAGAAAATATATTATCCCAATGACTTTTCGAAAAAATAATTTTATTGACATGGTCTAATATATAGGCGTTACCTTAGGATCGAGACGATGTTTGCCGGGTCCGAAGTTGTATGGCAGAACAACGTTTGCCGGGTCAGCTAGTTTCGTATAATACACACACATCACTCATAATTAAATTCAGTGATTCCACTTTTTCATGAAAGTGTAATTTTCATATCAAATTTCATATTCATTCATCAGTGTGAAATTTGATCTGTCAAGACGTGTTTTATTACATCATGCCACCGTCAAAAACTAAATCCGCGAAAAGAGCAAGAAAGGTTCTTTCAATTAAAGAAAAAATGGGACTGATTAATGAATACTCAAAACGTAAAGTACCTTTTAAAATGTTGTCTGAAAAATATGGAGTTGGCATTCAAACTGTATCCGATTTAATAAAAAACAAAGTTCTAATTTTAAAATTTTGCTCCGATACTGATTCAATGCTTGGCCTTAACCACAGATACAGTAGTTATCGGATATAAGAACATCTTTTATAAGAAACACCCGCGTATAAGAATGTTTATTAAAGTACAGGACATTAATTTTCTTTGGACTATAATTGCTTATAAGAAAAAATCGCATATAAGAAACAAATTTCTTGTATTTTTTGAATTTCTTATATCCGTTATCTACTGTATACACTAAAAACATCCGAAAATCCAAAAGTTGATTTCGCAACATATGAATGGTTTCGGCAAGAAAGATTTAAGGGAACTCCAATTCCAGGTAAGTTAACTGAAATCGAGATATTGTATGAACTTATACTGAAATTTGCTTCTGAACTTCAGGCGAAATGATTGTCGAAAAGGCAAAAATGTTCCATTTGAAGTTTACCATGAATTCAGAGTGCACTTATTCATATGGTTGGTTGGATAAATTCAAAAAACGTCATGGAATCCGTCGACTGAAATCTACGGGAGAAAAGGAGTGTGCTGATTATGAGTCTGCTACGATGTTTGTGGACGACTTGGATGAAATCATTAAAAACGAACAACTTACAACTGAACAGATCTACAATGCAGACGAAACCAGTCTATTTTGGAGGTGTTTGCCTCAGAGTTCTTTGGCTAGTGGTAATGAATATTCTAATGAAGGGTACAAGGAATCCAATGAGAGAATCACAGGGCTAGTTTGTGCAAACACACAAGTGTAAATTGATGATAATAGGAAAAAGTGCCCATCCAAGAGCTTTAAAAAATGTTGAACACCTTCCTGTGATTTATAAATCTTATAAGAAAGCTTGGGTAACACAACCGCTATTTCTGGAGAGGTTTAATAAAAATTATGTACCAGAAGCAAAGGAACATCAACGGCGCATCGGTCTCAAAAATAACTGTAAAATACTTTTACTATTAGACAACTGTCCAGCACATCTAGATGTAAATGCTATCTGAGAACGTTACAGTAAAATATCTCCCACCGAATTGCACGTCCTTGATTCAGAATATAGATCAAGGAGTAATTCGGAGCTTCAAATGTCACTACCGTAAACTGATCGTTCAAAAACTTGTTGGTGCTAATGACAGAAGTGAGTTCGTTAAATCTTTGAATATTAAGACAGCTTTGTAGGCAGCCGCAGCTTCGTGGGACTCTGTAACTCCACAAGTTTTAAAAAGAGTTTGGAATAACTTACTATCTCATAATGAAGATGCTCCAAATAGCCTTGTTGAGATACAAACAGATATAACCATACCGTCAAGATGTACGATTGATGCTGTCGAAAAGTGGGTGGTGTGCGACTCTGATGACGCTCTGTTTGCTATTATATGTGAAGACGAAATCGTACACATGGTTACCCAAAGCCAAGAAGATGAGCTTGATTTAAATTCCGAGGAATAAGATGGAGGAAATGCGGACGAAACGACTACATTGGCTCAGGCAATAGAGGCTAGTAGTATTTTGTAAGGTTTTTTAGAAAACTTTAATTGTCCAAGTATTTCAGAACCAGATAAAATGCAAATATATCGCAAACTCATTTGTTCGAAGAACAATCAAAAGCTACAAACATAAGACAGACTTCCATAAAAGATTTTTTTTAATTAATGTATGTATTCCTACAGATATGATAAGTTGTTTAGTCGCAGATCTACATGTTTTTGTCAAATATTTTTTAGATTATGTGTTCTAAAAATTTTAAACTGACCCCAATTAATATTAACATATGTTTCAAATTAAACTAAGTGAAAAATAAGCTGCAAAATTAGTTTTGGCTCAACTGCAAGTAAATATATAAAGGCACTATTTTCATACTTTAACTCGGTGTCCTGTCTCTCTAAATGTAAACCACACTACTTAGCCTACTTGTAAACACAAAATTTAATTTTATTAGAACTTCAAACTGCATTATTTTGGTACATATGCAAAAAAATTGCATGGTGACTTTAAACGATTTGACTTATTTTTTACAGAAGACTTTCTTAAAACTTTTCCAGGTTATAAATTAAGTTTTGTTCTAATCGGATAATTGTTGTGAGCAGGACACCGAGTTATGTCCTATTATTACAGCTGACATTCTAACAAATTCAAAACTACTGAATTCTTCCTTTGCGGATGACACTGTGTTCAAGATCGACGCCTAAACTTAGCCCTTTAGGTACGTTAGCCAAGCGTATTATAATTATTCGTCAAAAAAATGGATCATAGATAACAATTGTTAATTAGTCTTCGACGATTGCTTTTGAGCGCAAATAATCATTATGTCCCCGAAAGATTTAAGCGTTTTAAAATAAGAACAAACTTGAACAATAAATCTGATCCTCCAATTGCTCGCGTTCTTGATGACGGACCCTATTCCGTCAATTACATTGTCAGCCTGTTAAAGAGGTCGGTGGTGTCTGGATACTCTTCGCACTTGTTATGCATCTCATCGATGATTTACTCTTCGAATGTCTCATTCATGCCATTTCACACACAAATCACCCCTGAGCCAAACTGTAGCATAGGGACTGTATTTGCCAAAAGAAACGAAGCCAGATAGTGAAACGACAAACACACTCTTTATTGTTAACAAGGATAAATTTACTTTTTCTTGGTCATACATCATTCCCCATTTATAGAGTGCGATAGTTGCGCAAATTTAAAAGTTGAGAAAAATTACTTGCTTCTATTATACAGCGACCCGGTTTTTAGGTTGTTGATGTTTGTTAGAATTTACTTTTCTGTTATGCCAAACTGCGCTGTAACGATTAGGTAACCATGAACTTTGAACCCAGCTGCCTGCACATTTTTTTATCGAATTTAATAAAAATGGTATTGTAACTAATGTAGACAAGAAAATGTCCTTTTGGCAAAATAAAACTCCAATATAGTGTGACTAAATGTAACTTTACATTAGGGATAATACTATTTGTTTGTTTAATTTAAACCAATATATATTTTTGATGCGTTAAGTCTAAAGATTGTTAGACAGGTGCATACCTTAAGTAATGTTTGGAATGTTGTGTAAGGTTTAAGGATAGGCATTGGGCTCATCATTGAAAAAAGTTAAATGTTGGCAATTGTTGGACTTTAAGAAAATATTAAAGATTTTTTTCTTTATACAAAAATATTAGGTTTCGAATATAAAAAATTCAAATATTATACATACATATTATGATCAATTTTATATCCAAACCTATAAAAAAGGGACATTTTGAACCCGACCCTCTCAGATTTTAATGAAATTTTGCATACAGCTACATTTTACCTACAGAGAGTGGAATGATAAACAATGTTTTTCGATTAGTTTTCCGCCGCAAAAACAAAGTAATTACGAAATGAATGCCCGAAATCTATTTTGATAAATTAATTTTTCACACGTAAACTCTTTTTCTGACGAAATTATCAAATTGGTAAATATTGCATAAAATATCAATATAGATTTTTTATATAAATATTATTTATCTCGTTAAATTCTCCAACCAACATTTATCCGAAATTTTCCACCTTAACGTCGTTCAAAATCATCGAATCATGCGAAAACTGCAAAATTTTGTAGATAAGAAATCAAATTTTTTGCGTTTTTCCGGAATTTTCCAAATTTTTTCCTAAGAATTTTCTATTTGAAAAGCCATTTCGTTACAATATTCAATTGATGAATTACTATAGACTTTTCACACCATTTTTATATATATATATTTCACAATAACCTAAAACTTTCGAGTTTTTTCCGGAATTTGCCGAGTTTTTCACTAAGAATTTTTCCATTTTTTAATTCGAAGTCATTTTGGAATGTTTATCCGAAATTTTTACATTTACATCATCCAATTTATCAAAACGTACGATAAAATGTGAAATATTGTCAAAAAATTTTTCGCATTTCGAAAAGCCACTACGGAACAATTGGACACAAAATTTTATACCATCAAATCAAATCAAATTTTCATCAAATCAAGAGATACAATGCAAAATTTTGCCGAAGAAATCCAAATTTTTCGAATTTTTCCGAGTTTTCAACCGAGAATTTTTCTATTTTTTAATTTAAGAAGTCATTTCGGAATTATAATCGGAATTTTTTCACAGTTACATCGTCCAACATTATCAAATCGTACGATAATAAGCAAAATTACGTCAAAAAAAACAATAAAAATTTTCAGATTTTTCCGAATTTTTTCAAAAAATTTTTCCATTTTCCCGACTTTTCCGGAGGATTTTCCCAAAATTTCATAAACCTTACATAAACCTTCTCATTTCAATTTTTCATACCATTTTTATATATATAGAAGATTGACTCCAAATGAGTTAATTAGATGAAAATGTGGAATTATTGACAAATTTATACAAAACATTTATGTAGAAAGGGATCTTCTATGATATTTGTGTTATTTTGGACAGAAAGGTTCTAAATAAGTAAACATGTTAAAAGTTTTATCTAATTTTTCTAGGTATTCATGTTAATATGACCTGATTTCAAAATAAGAATGAGACGTTTAGACTCTTCAAATGTAGAGGATAACGTTCAAATACAGAAACACACAGTTAAAATTCCATATTTTTGGTGCAGCATGTGTTTAGTTTCCCCGTAAATGTTAGGGAATGGATAATTTTTCTAATTTAAGTATTTTGGTTGTTATTAACTTGTAAATAACCTGAAGCTATCTTTGGAGGTATCCAACAGTTCACAACGTCCGATAGATCACGTATTTCCCGGGCAATGTCATTGAACATCTGTTCAGTGGTAGCAAATTTGAGCTACGACCGATGCGTCTTAGGAAATAGGTAACAGAAGTTACTTAAGCTCAACACAATGGTTCTTTTATTGGCTTTGGCAGGCCCAAGAAACTAGCCCTAAAAACACTGTTATACTATAAAAAATATTTTTAATTTTTCTGGGTGTCTGAATTGTGATTCCTATGGTTATTAATATTTCAAATATGTTTTCAGATTTTTTTCATCAGGCACAGT
Organism: Muscina levida; assembly: GCA_964034835.1. Lineage (NCBI taxonomy): Eukaryota > Metazoa > Arthropoda > Insecta > Diptera > Muscidae > Muscina > Muscina levida. The sequence goes on from OZ035881.1 coordinate 79,534,893, forward strand.
TTTTCAGTAATTTGGATTTAAATTGTTTCAACTTTCTTTATACTGCAGTAAAATACATTTTGCATAAAAGTGATGAAAACTTCATTTGATCCAATAGAATCTTCTCTAAATACAATAATCGATACTAGTAGAGCTTAAAACATGAAAAATAAGAAAAACAAATATGTATTTTCTATTAGTTAACAAAGTTTTTTTTATTTTATGGTGAATATCATTGCAGTCTCCTAAAATGTTCCAGGAGCAGTCAGTAAAGTTCGAATGTCTTTGTGAAACCTCTCACCATATTCATCGGACACGTCGCTGCAGCATTTATAAAAGAAATCCAAATAAAAGAGCAAAAATGCACTTTCAAGGACATGTTTAATCCCAATTTTACGTAGAATATTAATAAGAGAATAAGAGGGTTATAAAATAGAATAGGGTGAAAATTGCAGCCGAAAAGGCATGTTGCTGATGTTGCCACCTGTATCTACTAAATTTTTTAAACAATCGCCTCCATACAAATTTTTAATGGAAAACAAAAATTATTTTCAAATAACTAAAAAACTATGCCTGATAGCAAAATTCTGATTTCGTATTTGAATTTCCCATGTCAAAAGCTCTTGGGAACACATAATGAAACACAAGAAAAAAAACCCTTGTCGAACAGTGTAATCCACTATCCTTAAACAAAAACAATTATTATGAAAACACGAAGAAAAGAAAAAAGAAGAACCCCCACAAATGTTGACGACCCCCGCATACGTCATAAGGACGATGATTTACGGATATGCACCTAAAATGTTCGAACTCTCTACAGAGAAGGTGCCGGATGGTGGATGTCATCGACAAATACAAGGCTGACATCACTGCCACACAGGAAATGCGTTGGACGGTACAGGGATGCAAACTACGAAAGAACTGTGCCATCTTTAATAGCTGCCATGCAGAAAGACACGAATTTGGACGTGGATGCATAGTCGGCAAGAGACTTCGACATTTGATCTCGCTGTTTAACTCTGTATGTTAATTGACCGAATAGCCACTATTTTTATCAAGGAGAAATATTCAAAAAAAATTCAGTCTGCACAACATCACCTCCGATAACGGATTCAGACAAGTTAGCTTCGCGTCGCACGGTGGGGTAAATTCACGATCTGGGCGGCCAAAATTCGATTTCTCATAAACCAATGTTTTTAATAATTTCCGATTGTAGGGTAAAGAGAACAAAATGCTTCACTAGATTCCGTTATTTTTTCATTCCATTTTGCTTACATTCGTTTTCTACACGCTGTTAAAGTTACTTTTTGCTAATTGTGCATTTTCTTTTTTGTTGTGCTCAGGTAAAGCAACAATTTTAGCAGGCTGTGGGAAGGCGTGTGTTTAGTTTAAACATTTTAGTAAAATGGAAAATAATAAATCAGGTTAATATTATGTAATACACTTAGCTAAATAAAATTATAATTCAAATTCATACTAGTACACAGCACCGAAAAATATGGTTTTTTTTGTCAATTTCAATGGGTAACAAAATCGATCTATGGACAAAAAGTTATGCATCACCTCTTTTCACCCTTTCAATCTGTGATTATATATAATCCTCAAGATCGTATTGTTCATATGGAAAAAAAAAATTTTGCGGGTTTTTGCGGTTTTGTGTTTTATAGTACATTTACCTACTGCGGAAGAATGAACTATAATTTCTGCGGTTTTACTGAACCACTTTAGTTAACATACTGGATGTCCTATATCTCTATGCATTTATAGTTAGAGGGTATCCAGACGAATAAAAAGTTATAGGGAGGTAGGCCTCTAAAATTAAACCTTGTGGAGATATATGGGAAATACTTGGAATCTTAAAATTTTTATAAAAACCATTTTTTGTATAAAAACGGTCACAACCTCTACCCTCCGAATGTTAACATATTATTATTTTTTAAGCCTCACCGAGTAATATTATACCATTCTGCTTCATAAATTTGCTTCAAATAATTTTGGCCGCCCAGATCGTGACTTTACCCCACTGTGCGTCGGCAAGAAACATGGCAGTGAGTGGAACTAGATTCCCGCATAAAGATGTGCTAAAAACGCTCGTAACCAAACGAAAATGAAACTAGACATCACAAAGCTGCATACCACCAAGATAGCCAATGTCTACTCCAACCAACTTTCGCAATTACTTCGAACCAACCCCCCTAATTCTTAGCATTCAGTGGCAGCATATTGCGAATTCTATGACCACTGCCGCAACGATCATGCTGGGTTTTAAAAAACCACGCTCAGACAATTCCTGGTACGATGAGCAATGTCGCGAAATGTCTGAAGAAAAGGATGCTGCTTACAGGGCAAAACTGCAGTCAATGGTACCTCGTGCTGTGACGGAGCGTTATATCAAGTGTCTATTGAAGAAAAGAGAGAACCAGAATATCTAAAATTACTGGGATAAAGGTGAAGCCCGAAACTTATACCAAAATATAAAAAGCAAAGGCTTTTTAGTCACGAACATTCAGAGTGTGCTGCAAATATGGAGAGAACACTATCGTTTTCTGCTCGTTCCCAAAGACAGCATAAGTGACGAAATCACTCCAATCATCGACGACGGATTAGACTGTTCACCACCGAGCCAAAACACGAAGCTGCGGGAGACAATGGGCTGCAGGCAGAACTATTTAAATCCGGCGGCCATGAGCTGGCAACGTGTATGCATTAGCTCATAAACACGATTTGGCTCGATTTGTTCTATGTCCTGTGCTTAAAAAAGGCGATCCAAGTGTGTGTACCAACTACCGCGAGATCAACATTTTACCCAAGGCATACAAGGTCCTGTCGAACCTGAGTGGACCTTATCAGTGTGGCTTTAGACCTAGTAAATCCTCAATCGACCAAATATTCACACTATGACAAATCCTGTAGTACACTCTAGAAATGCAGATCGACACCTACCATCTGTTTATAAATTACTAAGCTGCATTCTACAGTCCGATACGACAGAAACTATTAGACGCTAAGCTGATACGATGAAAAAAAAAATTTCTTATTTCTTCAATAAATGAAATTTTCGTCATAAACTGTTATCACTTAGTGTATTTTAGCTGTTGGACAAAAACTGATGACACTATTTTTCGAGAGACTCACTGACTTTGAGAATCTTTTAAGGTCCATAAAAAAAATTGGTCACCAATCTCGACAAACTGAGTATAGGGTGTTATTACCCTTCGATAGTAGAATCAAACCTATTCTGTGAAGTTCCTGTCTTATTTTCAGTATTGCACTGTGTAATTCGAATATTTTTTTTAATTTGTTTTGTTTTTTTAAGGCTTATTTTGAGAATCAGGTTTTTTATGAAGTTGTTTCTAACATCTGAGGATCTTACAATTTTACATTTTATTTTAAACGTTATTACAGGACAGGTGAAATAACCCCAGTAATTAAAATGCACCAAATGACGTTATATAATTTTTTTATTGATAGCATTCCCATGCGGTGAAATTATCCCATATTGCCTAAAGTTATGAAATATACTAACTCCCAACGTAGATGAAGCAAGTTATATGCATCTACGTAAATGAATCTTCTAAAAAGCGTTGTACACATATGTATAACAACGCGAAAGATTCAAGTTTAGTTTCCGAACGATTGTGTTACGTTGTTGGTGTATTTAAGAGATCAGACTATTTTTCTGGTAGGTGCTGTTGAGTTCAACAAGAAATTGAAATTTGAAATTTCCCAAACATCTCCAAAATTTTGAGTTACGGTTTAAAAAAAAAATCTTTTTTTTATATCTTTACGCACTTTTAAACCAATAATGTGAATGAACATTAACCGATTTTAAGTTTCTCAGGGGATTTGAAGAAGAGGCCTTTTTAAAGATACATAGGTAGCTTTTCATATCTACCTGTTTTTGCCCCGAAATCGTGAACTTTTTGGATTTTGTTCACAATATTTTAAGTTTGAAGAAGTTTTTAGACACTAATTTATGAGCCAACTCTAATGCTTATTATTTTATTCAGAAAGTGCAAGTTTTCAACATCAATTAACAAATGGTTAAATTACACAGCGCAACACACTTTTTCGGGGGTGAACCAAACCAATATCAAACGATAGCATTTGACCTCAGTAACAAAACCCTTAACTCCATTTTGTTTCACTACGTCACAAATTTTTTATACAGTGGTTTGAAGTTTGATTTTTTTGGTCAAAAGTCGAATCAAAGAATATGAAAAATCATCTGTAAAAATACATTTGGGGTATTTCATGTCTTCGGAGACCTATATTAAAACAGTCAGGGGAATATTTTCTCGGAACATTTTAAACCTCTAGCTCCCTCCCGTATGGGACATTTTTGGACAAATTTTGAAAATCTGTTTAAAAGTCAACTTTGGACAAAGGTCAATGCTTAGAATCATCGGCAGAAATATTCTCCGGAAAATTTCACTAACCGGTCTATTCTGACGTTGTTACAATAGTCACCACGGTTACAATAGAGTACTTTGGTTACAAAATAAAAAAATCGGTATTCCGAATACTTGTTACCGTGACAATTGTTACAAAAAGGTAGTTTCAGCGCTCTGGAATTATATTTTGAGATATAAAAAAGATTTTTAACTTATTGATGTCGTGGTAAAACACTTTAAACTCTTTTTCCTATGAATATGTAGTGGCAAAATGTGTGGAAAGGGAACAACCGCCAAGAAACCTGTGGGACAGCTGTTACAATTTCTCCATTACACAGTATTTGTCCAATCTTTTCGACTGTCCACTTAACTGGGGTACGTGTCGTCTCCTTAAGCTCATTAAAATTTGTATAAATATCTAAAAAGTAAAAATATACATACTTTTCTCTGTATTGATTTTTCATTTTGTGTTTTTCAAATTCAAAAATTAGCTATGAATTGTCAATAATTTATATTTCACCACAAGGTGAACTTTTCCTTGTTACTAAATTGCTAGAATACCCGTAACGAGAATTGATGACAAAATTGTAACAAATTTACAGTGACAAATTTTTGTAACTAAATTATTAGAATAGGGGCGTGAGAGTCACCGTTCCAAAATAAATCCTAAATGAAATATTAATGAATTGTTAAAAAGTCTATTACACAATGCAACAAATTTTTGATCCCGGCTTCTAAATAGTTGATCCTTATGTAAAATTTCATGCTGAATTTAAATCTGCTCTCAGATATTTGGAAAGTAGAACAGTTTTTGAGATATGGTCAAATTTTTTCTGGTTTTTGTTCACCGATGTCACCGAACTGTGACGAAAATAAAAGATAATAAAATTATTTCTTTGATGACCAAGGGCCACAAATTGTTGTAACATATTATTCTTTCATGTAATGGTCTGAAACCGGAGCAATTTTTACATAAACACGGAAAAAAAACTAAATTAAAGGCAGCGAAAACTTGAAAAATCATCAAAATTTTAACAAAAATCCAACTTTGAAGTGCAATAACTTCGTCATTTGTGATTGGATTTTAAACAACTATTGTTTTTTTAATAATTAATTTTATTATCTTTTATTTTCGTCACAGTTCGGTGACATCGGTGAACAAAAACCAGAGAAAATGGCATTTTAGTACACTTACCTTTCAAAACACTAAAAATTGAAATTTGACCATATCTCAAAAACTGTTCTACTTTCCAAACATCTGAGAGCAGATTTAAATTCAGCGTGGAATTTTACATTAAAATATATTATTAAATGTCCCGGATACAGAAACTTTTGAAATTTTGTGATATAGTGTTATTGAGCAAACAGTACAACACACCTTTTCAGGAGTGAACCAAACCTCGGAACATTTTAACCCTCTTTCTGCCACTCATATTAAACATTTTAAGAAATTTGACTTTTAAGCTGTTTTTCGAAATTTATCCTACGATGTCCCATACGGGTGAAGCTAGTGGGTTCAAATGTTCTGATGAAATATTCCCCTGAAAATATTAATGTATGTCTCCGAAGACATGAACTATCCCAAATTTATTTTACATATGATTAATCAAATTCCTTGATTCGACTTTTTATCAAAAAATATAAAACTTCTAATCTCTGTAAAAAAAATTATTCGTGAAAATGTGCACTTAATGAATTAAATATTGAACATTAAGATGGTCTCATAAATTAGTGGAAAAAATTCATAAAGTTGGTGATTTCGAGGCCAAAACAGACAGATATAACATGTTACTTATATATGTAACTCTATATATCGTTGGAAAGGCCGCAGTTTTTTCTTTCGAAGTCCGCTGAGATACTTTAAATCGATCCATGTTCAATCACGTCACTGGCTTATAAGTGCGTAAAGGTAAGAAAAATCGGTTTTTACCCGTTACGCAAGATTTTGGGGGTGTTTGGGAAATTTCAAAAACACAGGAACACCTACTAGAGAAATATATCATTTATTTGTAGTTGTTGCACAATGTTATCAACAGCAAACACCAATAGTTGTTGATAATATTGAAATTATCAACACTGTTGTGCGAGAGATACGAAGATGACTGCTTACCTTAAGGGACATTTGATAAAACATTGCTGAGAAGAATTTAATCTGATTCAAGTTGTTAAATACAAACGTGACACCAACTCAACTTTATCTAAATTCCTACGACAACATTAGCGAAGACAATGATGTGACAACGAAATATAAAATATCTTTTCCCGCATTATTATAGTGTTCATCCATTACACATCCATCAGACTAGGTTGCCAAACTCCCATCAATTTTATTTGTCATACTATGCTCAAGGTCAATTAATGTTTACTCCAATTAGTTTATAGTCAATTAATTTTATTGGCAGAAATGAATCCGATATGTCAACTCTGCAAGATATGTGGCCATGATGTGCTCTAATTGACGAGAGGGGCGAACATGACCTTAAATTAGTATTCAATTGTTCAAAGTGTGTAAACCAGTAATTTAAGTTAATTTTGAAAATGTTTAGTTATAGAAACTTTACAAAATCCATTAGCAGATTAAAACGAAAAAATATATATACTGTTTTCTACGGAAATGTGCAATATTAACTCATTTTGAACATTGTCAAAACTGAAGTTAAGCTTAATAAAATGTGAACTACAGTATGATTATTGACACTTGAGAACTTCGTTAGCCATGGTACATCTTAAATGTAAATGTACCGTTATATTAAAAATTACCTTTTTCACAATCTATCGTTTTGAGGGGATCAGAAGCAAAGGAGTGCAAGTGACAAAAAGTTAATTTCGAGATATTCGCCTTCAAAGTTTAAAATTCTAGTCCAAATGCTGCTATTACTTGAACTGTTTTTTGGCTAGATATCACCACTGGTAATAAAAAACTGATCTCATCTCATGCTACTAGACTAAGATGGTTTAAGGAACACCACTGCACAATTATCTTAATATTTGTCATTTGCTCCCCTTTGCTTCTCACCTCCTCAATTTAACTAAATATTAATTAACAGTCGATGTCATAGCTCATTTTAAGGAAAGGCTCGGTGGCCACTTGATCGGTCATACTGAAAAAACGCGATCGTTTACTTCGATGTGCTTCTTCCAAGAACAACTTTAGTTGGATATGGCGAGGTTGATTAAGCATTTTTAAGGTTGTGAGCTCAATTCTTCATGGATTGTAAAAATATCGAAAATATCTTTCATTTGAGTACCCACACATGGGGGGTTATCATAGAACCCAAGGGGCCCCTTTTTTGGCCGGGCTCCCTGGGCCTTTGCGCCAACTTTTACCTTGATTTTCGTGTTTTAAGGCGTATTTGGGGGGGAGTGACATTTTTATTTTGGGCTCCCGCACCATATTCTGCACTTTTTCCCAATATAAAAATGCGAAAAATTTTTAAATCGGTTCATAGTTATTTGATATATCTACATAAATAAGTTAAACAGCTAAATACAAATTTTTTGGGGGAAAAAAATTAGACATTGTAAGTTTTTTCCGCAAAGCTTACTTTTGTGCATAAAAGATTCATTCAAAGAGAAGTGAAATGAACAGAAATTATGACGAAAGCCGTACGCTTCTAACGAGATTTAACACGATACAATATCTGTACGATTTAATGGTGGGATTGTGAGTAAATAATGTCACTTCTTAAAGAAAAGCGCAAAATGAAGGTAAAAAGCAAAAAAGAATTTACTTCAAAAAAAGGAGTCGCCAAGATTTTGATTCAAGAGGATGTTTAATGTACAATTGACTCCCAACAAAACCCTATTTATCATTTTTGTTGCCATTTTAGATCAACCCATTTGTCATTCAGGCGAAGTGTGAATAGTTAACGAATAATAATGCTGCGCTCAATACCACAACCTGTTAGATAGCGCTATACACTGACTTAGGCAGTGCGCAATTTGACAGTAGTCCTTTGTCATTTTCTATTGAGCAAATGTGCTATTTTGCTTGCTAAAATTAAGAAATTCTGATCGTTAAGCTAGATTAACAAATTTAATAATAAAACTTATCACACGATCTCATCTCAAATGAAAATTGTACTCAATACATTGGCATTAGCACGGCCTAAAACTATGCATCACATTTGATGAAAAAATAGTAAAACCAGCGTTTGAAAAAAACTCAAAAATGTGCACAAAATGTATGCAAAACTCTTTTCATGAGAGTGTTTGAGTGGCTAATGTGACACAAAATCTGTACGGTGGAGCATGTTAACATGCAAACACATCTTGCTAAGTGTCGGAAAACGATGTTGCTCTTTTTTCTCACTCCCGCCGTGTGTGCGATAAAGACGACACAACCAGTGTGACCATTTTAGCATTTTTGCAGCTAGATTTAGCATTTTATTTTTGTATTTAGCAGCAAAATTTTCATTTAGCATTTTGCAATTATTAATTTAGCATTTTTTAGCATTATTCTATCTGACACATTTGCTCTCTTAAATTCTCGTTTAGAAGATTTTTTTGTTCCAACACCATACTTTAATTACAACTTTGAAGATTTTTTAAAATCAAAGAAAGATGTAATCAATTCTGAAGAAGATAATGAAATAAGAGTTTCTTGCCGAAAGTTTACAGCTCAGTTAATATATCAGCTTAGACAACGATTGCCAGCAAATTTTCTAAATCCTAAAAATACAATTACTTTTCTGTAGAAAACAGTTTAAAAACTAAAAAAATTAAATTATGTGAACATTTTGAACATCGAATGGAAGATTTCACAGTGGACGAAATTACTATTTTAGGAAAGCAATGGCAAAGGATAAGTACATATGAATGGGTAAACAAAAACAATTGATTTCTTGATAAGTGTATACGAATATAAAAATGATTTAAATGAAAACCCGTTCAAGGAATTGTCTTCTTCTGTTATGAAGTTTCTAGTTTTATAAATTTAGTAACGCAGAAGTTGAAAGAGTTTTCAGTGAAATGAACCTTATAAAAACAAAAATTAGAGATCGAATGATATTGAACACTATGAATTCACATCTTTATATTAGATGCGGATTGAAAAGGTTAAATAAATTTTGCGAAAGTTTTATAATTACCAATGATAATGATATTTCGACCGACTCTTCGGGAGTTGAGGAAGAATATTCATTTGATAACGAATATAATTATATAATAACTAGTGGGCCCGGCAATGCTTCGCTATTGCATATTAACTTGTAATATATTTCACATTTAAGTCTACAAAGTACTTTGAAAACGGTACAGCTCGACAATAATATGTTGAGTTTATTAACTTATATAACTAATTTGAAGTAACTCCCTAACATGGAATTTAACCAATTACATTTTATTGTTGTAAATGCTAATAAAAAGTTCATCAGCAAAGTCATATCTATAGTGCCGAGATGTAGATTAAGTTTTTTCTGCATGTAGGGCGAAAACCCACTTCTTCCACAAATCGGAAACAGATATTCCGCTAAGGATCAAAATTTAATTTTTATTTTGATCTGTAGAAGCAGATACTAACTATCTCTTTGGGCATAAAAATACTTTTGTTATGCCTTCTCCGCCTATTGACCGCAAATGATAATTCAGTTTGAAGCTTCATGCCTTTAGCCATAAAAACTTCTTTTCTCATGTCTTCTTCTCACACGGATCAAGAATATTCCGGAATACTATTATTGTATTAAACTCATATTACCATTTATTGAGATAATTCGGTCACCAACGTTTGGCTTAACAAAGTGATGGTCTCACGCGCTGTATGGCATATTACACCGTCGTGTTGGAACCATTTCTCCTTCAAATAATGTGCAATGACATGATAAATAAAAAAAATCAATTGATCGTCCACTGGCTCAAATTCTTCCACCAGTTAGATCTTATATAGATGTAGGCCAAGATCTTTCTTCAGCATTTGCAGAGACCGAGTTGCTGATAAAGGCGTCGGTTCGATAAATTCGAGTTTCCTGTCACACTTACGTCTACAGCGTCGATGGCTTCTATAAGCTGCTCAGATGGATCATTATATGCACCCTCAACTTCGCAAAGGGGTACATAAGTATAGCGAACAGAACGTGCATTTTGAAAATAAATTTGCAAGATTTGTAAACGTTGTTCTTGTGTAGTTTTTACATGGTGATTTTTCAAAGTATACTAAAAGAAAGTCTATCACACTTCATTAGTATGACAGCTAGATTTAAACTTATAACTATCAGAAGTTCTATACGTCAAAAAAAAAATTACCCGATACATAGGTTATTTACAAATATTTGCTAATGTTACCTCTGACATACTATAAAAATTTAAATTGTGCTCCAATAAAACAAAAGGTGTTTTCCAGTATAACTACAATGAATATTGCTTTATTTTTCTACATGTATTATTTATTACCGATTCGCTCTCCTGAAAAGTAAATGAAAAGTAACTGGTGTACGGACCATTATTTGATACAGTTTATAAATTCAACTATTGAAGTGCGTGGTCAGCGCCTCGGCACTTTTTACTTATTAAGTTCCAATTAGCCTGTTGATTAGGGCGGAACAATTTGTTCGCGTCTAAAAAAATGTGGTAATCGTATACCAGTATCGAAATGTACGATAAATTCTTAGAATATTCACTTAGAAACTATATGTCTACAATCAATTCCTAGTTCGCGCTGAGAAGCAAGAAGATTTCAGGTTGAGATATATTTCTAGCAATTTTTCAGTTACGTCAGACCTACCATTCCGATGTTTGGAGACCAAGACGATGAGAATAGCATATTTTTGACATTGTTTTGGACAATATTCTGAAAAATGATTTTTAAAAACTTAATTTCCGTATGCCAACTCTCAGAGGCCATATATTTTTAACCAATACATAGATTTGGTTCTGTAATATCTCATTTAGTTTGCTGGGAAGTTAGTTTTACGCAGAAGGTCTCGAAAAATAAATATCTGCAGTTTTCGGATTGTCCTCATTTAAAAACAAACAAAAAATCTCTAACAGAAATCTTTATGCTTTCCAGCGCGAGCTAGGAATTGATTTTAGACACAAAGTTTTTTGGTGAAATTTTCTTACAATTCATCGTAGATTCCAATTTTGGTTACGATTTTTGCGAAAAAAAAATTGGCCCACTTTACTGTTCATATCTCTAGGCGAACAGCAATGTTCTGTGGAATTTTTACAGTTATTACTGTTTGTTTTAAAAGGGGTGTGGAACAGCCCACTTCCACCATTACTCTAATTCATACAGCAACAACAACATATGTAACAAATCACACCTTCATACCACTGATAGTTCATGAGATATAGTCTTTTTTACTTTAAAGTTGTATGGGCGGTGCCACGCTCCTTTATCCAATCACAACTAAGTACAGCCAGTGACTTACAACAGGTCATTAGTACCACTTTTTAAAATTATCTTATAAATCAGTCAATTAGAAAAGCCGTCAGAGCGATTTTTGAATAAGTGGTGTGGCACCGCCTTCTTCCTCCCTGGCAGTAATTAATACTGCTCCAATAACATAAATACCAAATCTCATCTTCATACCCCTGAAGCCGTTTTAATTTTCAAGTTGTATGGGCGGTGCCACGCCCCTTTATCCAATCACAACCAAATATAGCCAGGGACTATCAACAGGTCAACAGTACCACTTGGTAAAATTTTCGTATCAATCGGTCTATTAGAAAAGCCGTTAGAGCGATTTTTGATAAGAGGGCGTGGCACCGCCCACTTGCACCTCGTCTGTAATTCTAACTGTACGAACAACATATATACAAAATCTCATCTTCATACCTCTGATAGTTCATGAGATATAGCCCTTCTGATTTTCAAGTTGTATGGGCGGTGCCACGCCCCTTTATCCAATCACAACCAAATATAGCCAGGGACTATCAACAGGTCAACAGTACCACTTGGTAAAATTTTCGTATCAATCGGTCTATTAGAAAAGCCGTTAGAGCGATTTTTGAAAAGAGGGCGTGGCACCGCCCACTTACACCCTGGCTGTAATTCTAACTGTACGAACAACATATATACCAAATCTCATCTTCATACCTCTGATAGTTCATGAAATATAGCCATTTTAATTTTCAAGTTGTATGGGCGGTGCCACGCCCCTTTATCCAATTTATATATAAGAATGGCTAGACCGGTTTTGGATTTCAAAATCAACTAACCATCATCACTCCTCCCTGTACCTTCCCTAAAAATTTTATGGCAATCGGTCAAGCCGTTCTCGAGTTATGGAGTGACAATCAAAATGTACACTTCTTTTTATATATATAGATTAAATTTCATAATTTGTAAACAAATGATATTTAAAAATGTACTGAAATGCTATTAAATAGTGATTTGAATTGTTATGTTATTTTTATACCCTTCACCATGCGCATGAACAGAGTGAAGGGTATATTAATTTTGTTCTTCCATTTGTACCGCCCATAAGGAGGCGTGGTAGGTATGACAATATATATATATAAATGATCAGCATCGAAATCTGAGTCGATTTAAAGGTGTCTGTCTGAACCCGCGATTACAGCCGCAGTTTAAAAGATATCGAGCTGAAATTTGGAATGCAAGCTTTTATCCTCAAAGTGGGGGTTAAGTTCTAAGATGAGCCCGATAGGTCAAAAACTACTCCCACCTCCCATTCAAACTCCTCCTTTTTGTGGTCTGTCCCTGCGATTATAGCCGTAGTATAAGGACAATCAAGCAGAAATTTTGTATGTGAGCTTCCCTACACCAAGTGGAGGTTGAGTAGTAAGATGAGACCGATCGGTCAAAAACTACTCTCACCTCCCATACAAAATCCCTCTTTTTGGGGGTGTCCGTACCTCAGTCCCGCGATTGCAGTAGTAATTTAAGAGCAATCAAGCTGAAATATTGTTTGCAAGCTTTTCTGCTCTAAGCGGAGGTTGAGTTCTAAGATGAGCCCGATCGGTCAAAAACAACTCTCACCTCCTATACAAACTCTCCCTTTTTGGGGTTTGTCCCTGCGATTGCAGCCGTATTTTAAGAGGTATATAGCTGACATTTTGTACGCAAGATTCAATATATAAGCGGAGGCTACTTTCTATGATAAGCAATGTTGGCCAAAAACTACTCCCACCTTCCATTCAAACTACCTTTTTTGGGATGTCCGCGTGACTGCCCCGCGATTATAGACGTAGGTTAGGAAATATTGGATGAAATTTGATATTCAAGCTTTTATGCTATAATAGGAGCTTACGATGTAAGATAAGCAATATCGGACGAATACTTCTCCCACCTTCCATACAAACTCCCCCTTTTTGGGGGTGCCCGTCTGTATGTCCCAGAAGCAGAGGTTAAGTTATAAGATAAGCATGATCGGATTCAAACTATTCCCACCTCCCACACAACTTCCCATTTTTGGGGAGTTACAAAATTCATAAAAATAAGCTCCAACTCACCAACTCATAAACTTATTGGTAAATCGAATAAAATCGATACAAAATTATTGACTAAATGGATGTGTGAAGCTTAAGTAACGTCCACTTCTCACCAACTCCCCTGTTTTGTGGTACAAAGTTGAATAAAATAGTGCAAATAACCAGTTTGATCACCATTTTTACAAATGGTGAAGAGTATCTCTGCTTCGGCATAGCCGAAGATAACCGCCCTACTAGTTTTTATATAAATATACATATATGTATGTATGTACAAACCAATGTGATATTGAACTGGATGGACACTTTTTCTTTTATGTACGTAAGACTTTATGTTTCTTTTTTATTCAATAAAATGTTTTTTCTTTCTTGTTTGCCATGGCTCAACAATACATGGTTGAATTATTACATGGCATTGTTTATTCTAATGAAATATATTTCTAAGGCAACATTGAATACAAAATTTAAAAAAGTAATTAAAATTAAATTTAGCATTATTTTTTGGCATTTTAATATTAATTTGTAGCATTTTTTAGCATTATTTTAATGCTGATTTAGCTGCAACACTTTTTTAGATCTGGTCACACTGGACACAACGCTTATGTGTTTTCGTTTGAGTAACGGAGTAACATTCATATGGAGAAAAAAACACATACATACATATATTTATACATACCCAGCTAGCATTTTCAATCGTGCACGGCTCTTTCACGATCGGAGTCGACGATTAAAGTAATCGTGCGCGATGTCGTATTCCAATCGCGCACGTTCAGAGCAACTGAAGTAACTGTGTCAAGAAGGCGACTCTTACTTTCCAATCGTCGACGATGCGCAAAATCCAATCGTCGACGATTAGATTAGAAGTTCGGAGAGACATAACGATCCAAGAGTAGGTAGAACAAAATTCAATTCTCCTTGCAAAACACGAGATCGGTGGAGTGTGCGGGAAGAAGTAAGACAACAATAACTACATGTAAGACTGTGACACAAAGTAAACACAAAAACAAATCGTGAGCACAAAGTCTTTAAGGCAGAGAAAAATATAATTCTGCTCCGACAATCGTGGGGACGATTGGAAATCCATTCGCGAAACAATCGTGATCGTAAAACAAACGTCCAATTGCTAGCTGGGTATGCATACATATACAGCTATACTTCTTCTTCTCTACCAATCTATTAGTGCCACTCGTTTATGTGTGCACATCATCCCAATGTGCACAAATGCGGACGCGGATCCGAAACTGATCAGTATCGGATCCGACAAAACGGAATCCGCGCAGTCGGATCCGAAACTGATCAGTTCCGGATCCGACAAAACGGAATCCGTGAAATCATAATTATAGTAAAAATTCTCAAACTTGGTTGAAAATGCATCCATATTATTTTTTTTTATTTTGGAAGTATTATATAATTGTAATTGAATTGTATAATATAAACATATATAACATAATATTAGTTTAGTTTATTGAATTAGGGGCAAAAAATACAGTGTTTTCCTATTTTAATTTTAAAAATCTTGGTTATGTTAGTAAGCACATTCTGCTGCAGCTCGCCTTCAATTCGCATAGAACTATTTGTCATAATATTAATGTTACTGTCATTAGTAAACAACCTACGTGCATCTATTGGGTAACCAAAAACCACATGTTTTAATGAAATTTTTTTAATTGTGTCAATTTTGAACACTTTTTCATTACATGAATTCCGTTTTTGTGCGCCATGCGGATCAGTATCGGATCCGATCCTGATCCGATTCTACGGACATTTTATCCGGATCCGGATCGGAAATCAGTTTCGGATCCGAATCGGATTCCGATCCGGATCCGGATCGGTCTCAAATGCGGATGAAAAACGGATCCGATTTAAAAAAGGAATTTCAAACGAAATCGGATCCGGATCGGATCCGATCCGGAATCCGATTCGGATAAAATGTCCGTAGAATCGGATCAGGATCGGATCCGATACTGATCCGCATGGCACACTTGGATCTTTGAGTGCTCAGGAAAAAATTTTAAAAAAGAGTTTTGTTATGTGTTGACTCTGTGTGCAGAGCATCTTCGATCATGAAACTCTTGTGTTTTGAGATCGCCTGCGCACATTATCGACATTTAAAATGTGTTGAGCAGAGTGTTTTGGAGTCTTTTTAATCCCTGAGTAAAACAACATATTCCACTCAAGAAAGCTTAGCTGAAAAAGTTTTCAATACGACGGAAAAATGGGAATTGTGGGGAAAGACTATCCACAATCGAAAACGCGCGACAACAAAACGCCAGTGTGGCCCCAACCTAAATGGTTAATTCATTTTCGGCTGATATCTACTTCGCATGTGGACATTACACATAATTGTAGATATATATACAGCTGATGATGTTCCAAAATGCAACAATTCGTCACAAAGGGGTCTGATGATGAACTCGTCATGGAGTTCGAAACGCGTCATCCTAGTAAGTGACAATTAATTGCCATTTATATTGACAATAAATAACCTTTCTGAGCGTTCGTGATCGTTAAGAAAGATTAACAAATTTAATAATAAGAAATTTAATATATCGGACATCACAATTGATATTCAATGCAATAATTAATTAATTCGATAATTTTTCAGAAAATAAGTGTACGCGTGAAAATTGAGGTAATCAAGTTGGATTGCGGGCATTTTTAAATAAATGTTTCGGTAGTCAAAAACAACTAGACGATCAATCCTTAGATGGCGTAAACGTCGTGCAATAATTATTTTTGCTATCCTCCAATTCCCTGCGATCTGTAGATGGTGTGCTGTGCTGTTTCGGAAGGCTTGCCAACGTTTAAATTTGCTCGAAAATTAAACACAATGGGACTCAACGCTCGAATATGCGACTGTTTCTGGTTCAGCAAATGAAATTCGTATATTGTTTGCGATCATCAGAGTCTCCGACAGCATTGTGGGACAAATACAAGAACGACATGGCTGACGACATTTTGCACAGTGTACGTACAACACCTTCGAATTTGTTCTTAAAATTTATAACGAGATGCGCAACGAAGCGTTTGTTCTGATCGAAGACATGTGCGTGCTCATATGCGGTAATCTGCTGTCGACTTTGGGAATACCAGCTCTAAATCGTTCGATGCAACGGAAGCAAGAATATAATCGAGATGAGATGACCGAACGAGTCCGAACAATGCTCCCGATGGAAACAATTCAAGGTCAAGATCTGAAATTGCGTTGGCCGCTGCATTATCTGGTATTGCTGCCATGACAGTCGAACAAATTCCGCTTTGAAGCTGCCGACGAATCTTCTTACGTTTGACAAACCAAAGTGCACAATGATCAAGGATTCGGCGACGGCGATATTGATGCGAGAATGCAAAATCTACCATAAATCAACGCATAAACATGTTGTTGACCCAAAGATGAAGGATTTACGAAGTGATTTCAGACGATTTGGTGGGCTATGATATTACTCTCGGAGATTCTTGTCATCACGAAATCTAATTCTGCCGATTTACTTTAAAGCATGCTTGAAATTGACGTCAATGTCAAGAAGTTTCAATTGACCACGAGCAAGAGAGTCGCATTGCAGAACCTCCCATCTGCTGAATTCTCGAGACAACAGCTGGCGCTTGGCAATGACCAAATTCCTGTTGAAGATTCGAGAGTTCACATCGTCGAAGTAGGAACTCACCACCGAAGCTTTTCCCGGCATAGCACAAAATTATAAAAATCTCGATTGGATTAATGATTGGGCAATACTAGAAGCGAAGAATAAGGACGTTGATAGCTTGAATTTCATTTTGCAAAGTCAAATCGCTGGAGAACTGCATTTGTGCAAATTCGTTTACAGAGTGACAGATGAGGATGTAGCGACCAACTATCCGACGGAATATTAAAACTCGCTAGAAACTCCGCCGCATAATTTAAAGCTGAAGGTGGAATCGATCATTTTATATTGCGGAATCTGATCCAACCGAGATTGTGCAACGGAAATCGGTTTCCGTCAAGAAACTGTAAATAATGTGATTCAACCAACCGATTTAAACTGATCATCCATTCCAGTTCTGCGTTCGATTGATGATGAATTGCGATGATTAAAAGATGGCCGTCAGTCTGTCTATATATCCGACCATTGGCTAAGAAGTTAGCAACTTTACCCAACTACCCTCCGACCACCAATCCGAAAATTTTGAACCCGCTGCCATTTCGCACCCTTACATTTTCGGACATGATCCTAGTGGACTTTTATTCAAGAAATGAGCCAAGAAATACGCTGGAAAAATTTGTCCTGTACTTTCTGAATTACTCTGTTAACAATATCGTTTCCTTTGGTTATTCCTAAAATTTGAGCCAAAAATTTTTGATTTTTAAATTTATATAACACTTGAGTACGAAAAGAAAATAATAATAAGAAATTTAAAAAAAAACTATGCATTCTGTAATTTCCTAGCACACAATGACCTGGGGTTTATATATGTATGGATTATTATTGACATCTGCAACATTGGATTTCACATTTATTTAGCACACCATTTATATTTTTACAATATTATGTATGTAAATAAAATTATCACCTATTTTCAGTGTGCGGGTAAAAATTAAATAGTATTTATTTTTTATATTTTTTGAAATTTAGAATTAAATCTTTATTTATTACAAAATGTTTTGCCTCTCCGCTTGCTTCGATACGGCTTTTCGTTAAAAAAATGTTTTGTACAAAGTATAATTTACAAAACCCTTAAACTTTTACAATATAATAGAATAATATTATAAAATAGATTGTATAATTAATAATATATTTCTATCAAATTAATACAATACAATAATTTATGATTTTCTTGGTGCCTTTTGTTTCATAAAAACAAATGGATGGAAATTAATGTTAAATTAACAATATTTAAATTAAAATTGTAAAAAATGTCCAAATGTTATTCAATTTGCACTAAACTCTAAAAAGAATAATATAATTGAAAATAAAAGAATCTGTTGTTTCTTTCACAATTGTTTAATTCGAAATATTAAATTATTTGTTTTTGCATTATTTATTGTTATTCTCATATTTATTTTTGTCAAACAACAACATGGAAATATGAATGAATGTGATAATAATTATTTGTGTTATTAGTCAATTTTATTTGTTTTATAATTTGAAGTGTTCTGTGTTATTTAATTGTGAAAAATTCATTTATTTTCTGTATAAACAGTGACTCGGAAAACTGAAAGGATATTTAAATATGCTGTGTAAAATTAATATGTCAACGGTTGTAAATTCAAACGACTGGAAAACTATCATTTCTAAGACATCGCGTCTGTTTCGTGGTGCCATATCTACTCTGCAATCTCCTAGGCATTAAGGGGATAGGTCAGCGCACCTGACTGAAGAATAATGCTTGGTTATTTTATTGGTATTAAAATTAATTAAGTCGGTTGTAAAAATATGATGTTTAAAAATTAAAATGATGATTTGGATAAAAATCTGTACAAACAAGCAAGTAAGGTGTCCTGTCATATATTTTACGAGATGATCCTAACGGCTGCACCAGGTATAGCGTAGGATTTGCTTTTTACCCATCGCATATAAAGTTTTTTAATATATAAAATCTATGCTCTTAACACGATTAGAATTTATTAGTTGTGTACTCCTTGGCAACTCCAGGAGAAGATTCAATAAATAAAAATCCAAATGTGTCGTCTTTTCGCCGACTACTTTTTGTTTTTATCAGCAACATTAGGTTAAAACTATATTAAGCCACGACACGATTTTGAATGTCTGGCACCAACTAAAATAAAATGCACTTGTTACTGCTTATATGTGCTTATGTTATAAACGGCATCATGTTATAAACGTGCTTGGAATTCATTTAAAATTTTTTTATTTTCATATCGACATTTGAGTTAGTAAGTAAAATTTTTCTGGAATTCTTATTTACACGTAACCGTTTTACACTACACTGAACATCACATACATATTAAAAAATATCCTCTTTTGTTTTGTTCGCCACTGTAGCCAATTGTTTAATTTTAAATGAAACCTGTCCATATATTCTTCGCAATCGTTTTCCATGTTATTTTTATTTTTGACAAATTTACGGCTAAATTTTCCATTGCAATATTGTTTTTTAGCTTTCATTTAAGAAAAAACAAGTATATTATTGTTATTATTACTACGCTCAATAATTTGAATATGATGTGATGATAATACAGATTTTATTTTAACTATAAAACATAATATTGTTGTTATGGTTGTTGTACATTTTCATTGTTTCTCGAATGTTAAAACAAAAAGAAACCAGTGTTTAACTTTTAAAGGTTTAGCTTGATTCCTTTTTTGGTGCAGGGAAAACAATACAATGAAAAAAAGTTATTATTTTAATAGAAGGAAGGAGCGTGAATAATTAATTAGTTTAGTTTACACATAGTTTATAGAAAACTGTTTTCCCCTCTCTTACTCTTACATATGCTTAATTAATATTTATTTTTTTTAATTATTTGTTGATTTTTGTTTTGTTTTAAAATGTTATTGATGAAATTGAATGCCACTTTGATTTGTATGTTTGTTTGTGTGAATTTGCTTGGATATGACATCGCTTTTGCTGTCTCGTGAGGGTTTGTTTACTTTTTTTCATCCTTTTTCACATAAACAATTTCCGCATATTCAGTTGAACTTTTGGGTGGCAGTGGTGGTTCAGTATCCTCCGAGGGTTTTAATACAAGTTCTGCATAGACGAGTTGTTTGTCTTCCTGTAATGTGAGAGAGTGGAAAAAATATAGATTAATATATGTTGGATAATTATAAAAAAATGGGTTGTTTATTTAGGAAAGATACAGCATTCAAGGACGATTTGTATCGGGGATAACTTTACGCTGGCTTTCGAAAACAGTGAAATGGATAAATGTAAGCTGATCCTTTCTGACCATTTCGTACAAACAATTGTGAAACTAATTTGATGATTATAAAACAGTTGTTTTGGACGGATCAGGCAAAATTGAATGACATATTACACCTTAAACTTATAATTGCTTGTCGAAAACGATAATGTCCGAAAACGTTCCTTGTAAATTCGATGCTAGCATGTGCTGGCAACTATATTTACTTTTTTGATAATAGCCCAGTTGTGCTTCCCGTTTCCCTCAGTTAACACATTTTTTGGTCAATTAACGCAGGGTAAGCATAAATTTTGATGTGTTTCGGATTCCTTAAGGGACAATTTTCCGCGCACTCAAAACTCAATTGCTGTAGTAGGCTCAAAAATATTGTGGGCAAAAAGTGTGGAGTTAATGAATTATATAAGAGTTAGGGATAGAATTTATAGAAATTAAAACGAACATAGATATGATACACTATTTTCGAGAAAAATATACAAATGTGAACTATTCTTGGAAAATGTTGAATCTCGCACTAATTTAGAAAAAATAATTTATTTGTCATCTGTATCGCATAATATTTCACTTTTTGATAAATAGCTGTATACAATTTACATTTAATTTGTGTAAGTATTTTAATAACTAAATATTGTTTTTTCTTTACTGTTGATGTACGTGTCCTAAATGAACTTTTATTTTTAAAAATTTTCATAACAAGAACAATTTTTTATTTTAATACCTACTAAAATTTAGTGAATTCATCATTCAATATTTTTTAAAATTTTTGTTTTAGAAATAATGCCAAATATAAAATCTCCAATTTCTGTGTGAAAACCAATCAAATTATGTTTGAAATCGCGGGGATTTTGTGTTTGGGGATTTTGATTTTGTACTTATTGGTATCGAGTATTATTCGACGCAGTGGATTGAGAAGTGCCGAGTACTATCTGTGTACCAAATTTTATCACTCTGGGGCTAAAAAAAAGTTTGGTCACCCTCCACCCACTGATCCAAAATTAAACCGTTGAATGCATATTCATATTTGTGTTACCGTGTACTATCTGATGTCCAATTTTATTTCTCTAGGGCTATAATATAGGTTTGCACGCCCCCTCCGCCCACTGATCTTAAATTAAAATGTCGTTGGCATATTCATATTCGTCTCATCGAGTATTATCTGTGTACCAAAGTTTATCTCTCTAGGGCTGAAATGCATTTCTGCCACGCCCTCCCTCCCGTTATCTATATATATAAAAGGCTTGGGTGACTGACTGATCACTCCCCAGCCCAAACGTCTAAAGCTAGAACCGTGAAATTTTGAATGTAGGTTCCTTTTATGATGTAAGCGCGCACTAAGACGAGATTTTTGGAAATTCGGACTGAAAGAGGTAAAATGGGCGTGGCACCGCCCCATACAACTCGAATTTTGAAATAAACCATTATAGGCACGAAGTCAAGATTTGGTACATATATTGGTCATACAAGAGCACTTACTTTTTTGCGGAAAGCGGGTGGTGCCACGCCCTTTTTTAAAAAATCGTTATATCGGATAAATAAATAAACCAATTGCAATAAAATAAAATTTTTACAGTGGTGTACTGTCCATAGGTCCTCTATCATAGGCTATATAAAAATATAATTAGACAAAGAGGCGTGGCACAGCCAATACATACCGAAATTTCAATCGGTCATATCTCAGGAGCCATTAGAGGTATGAAGATGAGGTTTCCTGCATATGTAAATGGTACATGAGGGATTACGTCTCGCTGGGAAATTGGCGGTGCCAATTTTTCACTGTGTAGTACTATTCGCAGGGGCTCTATCTAAGACTACATGAAGACATAATTAGGCAATTATGTTGGCCATATTAATAGAACGATTGTAATAACATTTTCATAATCTATGTATATATTTGAAATTGCTTACTGGCTTTAGATAGGATGATGAAATTTGGGGTGGTTGTTACACTTTTCAAGTAATTTTCAGCTAAGAATTTCAGTAAATTTTTACCAATAAGGGATAAAAGTTATACTATCACCCAGACTAATCGGCTAATGCTTTAAGCGCGAAAATTGATATGGGCATGCTCACTATCAAGTTGGATTGAAGGTTTTTTCGAAATCCGATATTTCTGGGTAAAAAAATCGAAAAGGGATAAAAACCTGATAATTGATATGGGTTTGCTCCATGTAGAATTAGAATGAAGCAAGGACGGTTTTCGAAATTCGTGCTTTTTAGGTGTAAAAAAGAGTATAAAGGGATAAAACTGGGACTAAACGGCTACATATACAGTCGGAAATATTGAAATCAATATTTTAGTTGTGCTGTATGAAGTAAATTTTCAAAATTCGTTCTTTAGTTGTAAAAATACCGAAAAAGGGAAAAAACCTAAAGGTATAATAAAGGTAGAGTTACGAAAAAGTATTAAACATTGCTCTAATAGAATTAGAGAGCCGTCAGATGGGGTTTTTAGAAATTCAAACATTTGGGGATAAAAAAGGTCGGAAGGGGCAAAAGCTGGTACCATCACCCAGACCAAACAGCTAAAGCTATAATCGTATGTGGGCATAGAATTAGAGGGGGTACCAGTCCATTTTAGTTGTGCGATACGAATGTATCTTTTGAAATTTGAACTTTTAGGGATAAAAAGAGATTAAAGCGGTACAATCACTCGGACCAATTGGTTAAAGCTACAATCACATAAATGTGTGTCCGTTCGTCTTATGAAGTGTTTGCATTCTATCTGTATTGATTAAGTTTTAAGAAGATTCATTGTAGGTATGGGTGAAGCAACGCGAGCCGGGAAAGCTAGTATTATATATGATATAAATTATTATATTTAATAAAAGTAATTACATATTTGATTTTTTAAAGGTATTTTAACGTATTCGTTTAATTGTATTTTATGATGTAATTAAACAAATTCGTTAATTGTTTTCCCCGCGGCGGTAATTAACCGAGCATACTGTATTCATTTATTACAATTCACGGAGCCTTGTCAGTGCAACAAACTCAGTCTAAGCTACAGGTTAGATTTTCTATTGTTGGCGCAAATCGAGCGTTTACTGTATTATGTTCAACATCACTTGTTGAGATATCATGTATTAAAAAAAATTTTGTGACCGTCCGGCGAATGATAGTGGGTTGAAACCAGTGCTCTTCACAAACAGAAACACAAAAACAATGTTAAGCTCTCTTTAAAAATTTTGGAACTTATAAAAACATCCGCTATATTTCTACTCTGTTGAAAGCTAACAAGCTGAATGAAATTTTTACTTCTCATACAAGTTTTTGGTTGTACTAAGGCTGACGTTTGCCACTACGAAAACTAACCGTATAGATTATTTTATGAAAGATCTACAAGATCTGTCAACTTACAACAATCAGCATGCCTGAATGTAATATTCACGAAAATAATAAATAAATACTCGAAAAAATTCGTAACCTGGGTAATATGAATAAGGATCGCTGGTTTAAACTAACCATCTGCTTGAACTGAAGCGGCACAGTGGGATCGCTCTATACATTTTTATGCAAAAACTGCAAGGAGTGGTCCGAGATCATTAAAAGTTGACAGTATTGACTAAATTAAGAAAAAATCCAAATCTCATAGACACCGGCCACGCCCACCGCCCAATCCAAATCGATTTTTTCCCATGAAATTTTTCCTATTTCAACGAAAGTCTTCAAATTTGGTACATATTCTATTCTTCTATTCGCTATAAAATAGTAAAAAATTTTTTAAATTTAAAATAAAAAGGACAAAATTATTTAATATTGGAAAAAAATTTAAAAATGGATTTTTTGTAAAAAATAATTTTATATTTTTTTTTTGAATAGTAGTAGTGCATGTTGTAGGTCTGGTCGAATACAACATGAATCCGTACACCAAAGTTTCCTTCAAAAATAGGGGTTTCTTAACTTATTAGCTGATAACTCAGTAAGTTCTGAACCAAATTTTGATTTCTTACCAGTTTTTGAAAGAAGAATCTTACATTTTTCCAACGATATATATATTTATATATGTAGCCAGATATTAAAATCGGAAAAACAGTTCATTAATGAACAAAAATTAGTAAAACGGAGAAAAAACAGTACATTTTAAATAGGGATTCTCGGGATTCCCGGGCATTTTTAATTCCCGGTTGCCCGGGAAATTCGTCCGGGATTCCCGGGAAATTAAAACACCTGTGGCAGATCATATTTTAGAAACTTTTAGGAAGCGAATTGAAGAAAGAAGGGGCAAGCAACTTTATACTTTAGTAAAGTATCTTAAAGATCCAATAGTATTTGATAAGAATGCTAATAACTTATTTCAAACTGCTTCAAAACAAAATGTGATCGCGTACGCTGAACAAATTTATACTCGAATTTTTAAAGAAGACGTTATCGACGTAGTTCTGGAATCGGACGAAATTCCTATTTGTTACATTAGTACCGAAAGACCATTTGAGGATATTTAACCGATGCCATAACAAATGCCATGTTGCATCAAGTAATAGACTACATAATTACTCGATAAAAAAGGATTTACAATTTTTCGAAGCAAGTGGAAATGCAACGGAAAATGTCACCATTTTATTGAATGCTTTCTGACAATAAGGCCAACATCAGTTACAAGCGAGAGAATGTTTTCAACAACAGGGCAATTTGTAAATAGAATTAGATACAGACTGTCTGATGAAACTATTAACGCTCTTTCTGTTTTAAACACGTATTTTCAAAATGACAAATTAACTTTTATTGTTTAACTTATATTTTTATATACATATGTTTTTCTACTGCGCGAAAATTCCCGGGATCCCGGGAAATGAAAAGTCCGGGAAAAAGAGAAACTCTAATTTTAAATAAAAACATAAAAATGTATTAAGCCCCACATATTTTGAGAATTAATTCAATAAGCAACAAAGACAATGTTAAAAAAATAATATTACTTATGTCATAAAGGCATTTACACAGAGAACAAACATATTGTTGGCTGAACAAGCAAAGGATCTAAGAAATTGAGATTTCAGAGCCTTTCATGTTAAGCCACCAATATGTAGTTAGTAAATCCTTTTTAATTGCACCAGTTATTGAAAAAAGGGTTTAGAGCATCATGTTTTATACTATATAATTAATCATAAATTATAGCCTTTTTATAAATTTACGTTTTAAATAAGTAAAAGTAAGTGTTCAAAATATTTTAAAAATAGTGATCATGTTATCCTTGGGCAAAGTTTGTAAGTACAAAAGCCACAGCCTTTTTACATTCCAATGGCTTCGTTTAGAAAACTATTAACAGTAGTAAATTTTAATAGAGATCGGCCCGTTAAGGTTTACTCGATTTATTCTGCTCACCAGCCATCTAGCTAGCCACCCATCCTGACAGAAGGTCTTAAAAAGTCCTGAAACGAATTTTGTCATAAGATATTAGAGACTTTCGCGTATCATATGATAGATACCCTTATAACTAAGTGTGTGGATATAAATGTAGTTATCTTACCGCGGTGTTAAAATGTAATTTTCAAACCCATTTTAGAAATTGTATGCATCCAAAACAATAACAATGTTGTAAACAAACTATGTATGTGTTTACATGGTAGAGTGTTTTATATTATCTTCGGCTGTTTTTATAGACTATACCAAACTTGTTTTATCAAATATTGAAATGGATTGTTATATAAAAAATCAGTAAAATAAATAAACAGTACAAAAACAGTAAAATGTTTGAAAAACAGTACTTTTGCGTACTGTTTTACGTGTTGTGCATAAAACAGTATATTAACAATCAAACAGTACATGTACTGCTAAAAACAGTACGTCTGGCTACCCTAGTCTGTTATTGTATCAAAATTTTAAACTTATTGAATTTTTTCACAATTTTTTAAGTTTGAAGAAGTTTTTAGCCACTATTTGTTAAATCAAAAATTCGTTTAGAACTGACTGATTTATCTGCTCATAAGTGAGGAAAACCCCGAAAAACTATATGTCAAGATTTTGATGGTTTTAAGAAATCTTGGTATACAGATTCATGTTGTACTTGACCAGACCTACACAATGGACTTGATCACTCTCCAAGTTCCTTCAAAATTTTCATTATGTAGCAGTGTGTTATATATATTAATAACAAGCTGACCCTTCAGACTTCGTCCTGTCCGCAAAATTTTTAATAAAGAGTTGGTTAATGTTATACTCTACTAACGATTGGCCTATTACCTTGGTCAGACTTTTCGATAGCCAAATATTTAATTTTAATGTATGTAATGTATGTTATTCCGCTCCCAATTTAGATATTCAATAATGCCTTATTAGCTAAAGTTTACTTTATTAGGGGAAAACCACACCAAATTGCATAATCCTTAATTGGGTCGTTTGATCAGGGTACTAATTGATTTTATTTAATGCTACGCCCCGATTCTATTGCCGGTTGACGAAGTTTCGAAAAATCACAAAAGTTTTGCTCTTAATGCTCTTAGTCATTATACGCTCACGGATTTGGTGACAACGGCAAATTCTCTGATTAAGTGCCACGCGTAGTAATTGCTCAACTACTCCTTAGATAGATATTCACTACATTTAGCCGTTTGGTCCGGATGATGGTACCAGTTTTATACCTTTTGGGCCTTTTTTGCCCCTAAAGTATGAATTTCGAAAAATGACTTCAAACGGCTCTCTATTTCTGTAGGGAGGATGCTCATATAGATTTTCATGATTATAGCTTTACCTATTTGGCCCTGGTTATGGTACCGTTTCACCGTTTCACAGAAGTCCGTTTTCACCGTTATTGAGTTGATCCGGTGTAGTAGTTTAACATGTCTAGAATGTTCCGATAGCTTAATGCCACATACTCTGATTCTCACCTGAGATGCGAAGGGA
This sequence comes from Muscina levida, assembly GCA_964034835.1. Taxonomy (NCBI): domain Eukaryota; kingdom Metazoa; phylum Arthropoda; class Insecta; order Diptera; family Muscidae; genus Muscina; species Muscina levida. Next base: position 79,562,349 of record OZ035881.1, read on the forward strand.
TCTCCATCAAATTACAGTACCATAGAGATTATTGGTCTAACTATTGCTGTTTATATCCACATAGTGACCCATGAAGACAGTCCCAAGCGCTTACCTATAGCCCCTTTACAGCAGTATAGAGCAACAGACGTCTTTTTGACCCTCTACTCCAAATTAAATTCCCAAGACAGTTTACTATCGAGGATCCCTAGATATTTGACTTGCTCTGTCAACTGCAATTGCACCCCATTAGGTGACAGTGGTATACATTTTGGTATTTGATATTTTCGAAAAAAAAGAACAAGATAAGCTTGATTTTAAGTGGGTTTAACGATAGTCCGGTGTTGGTGGTTCGATTTGATATTTCAATGTCATAATGACATTAGAAATGATACTATTTTTGCTATAAACCTTTTAATTCGAAAAATCTATAAGAATACAATATCACACTTGATTGCCACATTTGATATCAGTACGGAGAATGTAATACAGTTTTAAAAAATACTTTATGAGTTAAACGTAAAAAAGAAAATGTCACAGAAATAAGATTTAAAAAGTTTTAAAATGAAGTAGCAATCAATTTATGATATTAATATTTAATATTACACTGTACGTACGTCAAAGTGGCACAGAAAAACACCGAGAAACCCCAACTTAATTTTGGGGTGTAGAACACAGTGGTATAACCCGTTTGTAAGAGATTAGGTTAAAATAGAGAGATATTCCATTTTGAAGTTCGTTCTACTAACAAGCTATTTTTATAATATATATGGAAAATGGCTTCGAAAACTCTTTAGAAATAATATTAATTATTATTTATTGGTCGATACTTAACTCTAACAATGATAGTCGTCTATTATCAGGTGGATTTACAGTATGATTTCCAACAGATTCCAACCCAAAATCAATTGTGCTAACCGCGAGTTTAATCATAGAACTTGAATTTAAGAAAACAAAGACATTTTGGCGTATTTTCCTTAAAACACCAACAAAATGGCTTGAGACAACTTAGAAAAGCAATATCTCTTAATTTTGACCTAATCTTTAAAATGGAGTATATAACTGTGTTCTACGGCCCAAAATTAATTTGGGTGTTTCGGTGTTTTTCTGTGTCATTTTTAAAGTTCTATTTTTACTTACAGTGTTATCAACAACTTTTTCTTAAAACGGTTAGTTATTTTTAGTAAAATATGTAGATCTTATTTTACATCACTGATTCATGTAGGCAACATGTTTAAGTGCTAGATTGTTGAAGCACTGAGAAAAGATTTTAGCAGATCACAGCATACATTAAGGAGTTTTAAGTTTATTCACCTGATTTATCCATTTCACTTTTTTTTGCCACCGGAAAACCTATGAGTATGTATGTATTTTAAAATATTCATTTGTATTCACTAGTTAAATTGATATGGGGGGAGTGAAGAATTCTTAAAAATACCTGGAAGAGTTTCATTTCTCTATTTAAAAGTCCATTCGGGTGAAGATGTTTGCCATATTACAACCTTTCGATATGAAATACAAAATATACATGCATTTACTTAAGTAATTCGAGTAGTTTAGTTAAAGAAATAGCAAATAGTAAACAAAAAGGCCAATCATATCAGGTAACAGGAAAATAATATTGAAAACAATCCTAAGGAAATTCAAGACTATTGTATATGAAGAATACGAAAAACGACAACTATACATTTGAAAATAAAATGCAAGGCAAACTATTGAAGTGGAAATTATAAAAGTTTCAAACAAAAATTTGTAATCGTTATTTTACAAAACATTCAAAAGCCTTCGGTTCACTGATAATATTGTTTAAAGAGTGCTGTGGAGTATCAATGACTAAGACCTTTCAATCCCTTAATTTTTATTTAAAACCCACTGGATAAAATATATTAAAAGAAAAAGAAGAAAAAAGTATAAAATGGATATAGATAAAATAACAAACGATTACAATACCTTCGGTTGATTGTCATTGCCATCAGTGGCACCAGCAGGTGACAATTGTTGTTCATTAGCTCCGGCTGCAACCCCCATTGCTGGTGTCGAGCCAACATCGGTATCATTGTGGGCCGTGTTATCCTGCTCGTAGTTCTTCCGCCTTGCAGCGCCATCACGGTCGTTGATACGCTTGAATATGGCCGAGAATGAGGGCAAACGTTTTGACTTCTTGCTGCAACTTTCCACATTCATTGGGGCATTTCCATCGACTTCCGATGCAGCGGCTGTGGTTGCAGTTGTTGCCGTCGAAGTGGCTTTTACGTCAGCACTTTCGGTGTCGCTTCTGTTTTGTGGTGGCATCGCAGTAACCAAAGACGATACAATGGGATGATGTTGTTATCGTTTCGTCGGTGTTGTTGTTGCAATGTAAAGACAGTGGTAGTAGTTGGGGTAGTCGTGCGGGTGATGGTGGCGGTAGTGGTGGTTATGTTGATGATAATGGTATCGGTGATTATCATAAGTATGGAGTAGGGGGGAAGGGAGGTCGTTAGAATTCAAACTGATTTTACAGGTATTTCGTATTTAACAATTAGTTCTAAGGATGTTAAATTAGTACTTTTGTGATAAAACAATAATATTTAAAGGTATTATTGTATACGGAAAAGTATACAACGTAGTATTTAGTATTGTGTTAAGTTGGAAGAAAAGAAAAATGGGTTAGGCAAATATAAACGCCTCAAAGAATGCAGGTTAGTGTGATAGAACTTTTGCTTCAGTTTATGAGTATACGTTCAAGTATTTTGATAACGTTGGTTAATTCTAATAAGTTAACTTTTAAAAGAAATTGCCACCTACTCTGTAGCCATAAGCCGACTAAGTCAGAATGTGAAACTTTATTGAAAAATTTTTAGTTTTTGGTAAAAACAGCGTAAGATAACCTTAATAAGTCCTTGTTTAGAATAACTTACATTTTTTTAATACACTTGTATAATCTGCAAATGCAGTTTTTGTCTTTATTAAACTGTTTGTAATTTTAGTATGTATGTATGTTAAATTAAAACAATATTTGAATGCGGAAGATAAACAAATTTTCACCACTTGTTACAGGCCTATATCTAAAAATATTGTTAATTATTGTTAACCTCATCAGCTGATTCTATTAATTAGTGAGATAAGTTTTATTAGTGTTGTTAGATACTGGGGCCAGTTTTCAAATAAGTTTGCATATGCTTCTCATCTATCCATAAATTCTTATGACCTTAGTACGGATCACAGAGCACGCAGCCTTCTTTGGACGGCTTAAATAAAAAAGCGTAAAGTTTTTTTTAGTAAATAAGAAAAATTAAAGACTAAATAGTCAAATCAGTACCTGTCCAGTATTAATTTACCCACGTAATATCTCGCTTACGTTTACAGATATAAAAAAATAATTTTTTATTGTTCAACTTCTATGGTCCACAGTCTACATATATTAAAATTTCATCAAAATCGTACAAGCCGATTTATGTACAGTCTTTAATGGGTTAATTGTGAGTAAAAGCGAAACGCGATAATCGATTTTCAAAATCTTTGTCTCATTTTGTTTAGACGCCGTGCAATAAAGCCATAGGTAATAAACCCATATGGCCTTATGGCCACTCTATTGGCAAATAAGGCCATATGTTTTTATTACCAGCATGGTTGTGCAATAACACCATATTAAATTTCCGATCAAATTGGAAATAATGCCATACCAATGAAAAATGCGACTAAAAGTAATGAAAAAGCGCGTTGAAGTTGATGCAGGTTGGTGGGCAGATGCCCACCCCCAAGACAAAGAATGACTTTCTAGTTAACTAATAAACTACGAGCACGCCCCCCGCCGCATTTGTCTCTCGTTGTTTATCGACTTATGAACAGGAACAGAGATAGAGAGAGTAGCGAGGCTGGTTATGCAGCTAGACTAGGGCGCGCAAAACAAACATACTTGATATATCTTATTCAAAAATTTTCAAAAGCGAAATAATACCATAATGGCTTTATTTCACAACCTCTGTGGTAATAAAGCTATATGGTCTTATTTCCCAATCGAATGAGAAATAAGGCCATATGGCTTTATTATCTATGGCTTTATTGCACGTCACCTTTTGTTCATAGGTTATGTGACTTTATCTATAAGTAGTAAGACTTGGCACTTTTATCCGTTTTCGATATTTTATTACTTTTTAAATATAAAAAATTTAATTTTTTTTTTTTATCTTTTTTCATAAATTTATTTATAATTACGAAACGGTTGATTATGCAGAGAAATGATATACGCACAGATTAAAATAATAATTTCAGATTTATGTTTCATCAATAGTTGTTCTTGGATTATGCCCCCAAAAAGTGGTCGTGGGAGCTTAAAAACTATATGCCTCTGTTGAGTAAATTGTGCTGATTTGTTCAGAGTCCGTGCGAAATATCCTCTCACACTTGAGTTCATGTTAGCACTAATATAAGTATTAGTATGCTATTCTACTCAGTACATATCGTCACCTAAAATGCAAACGGACATACCGCTAAATGTTTTTATTTGATTAAAAAAAAGAACAAGGATTTATGCTATTCATATTTAAACTAAAAAAAAACACTTAATTTTAAAACAGATATTTGATGAATTTCATATGAAAATATAATTAATAAACTTTATAATTTATATTCTAATTTTTTAAGCATCGAATGTTATATTAATATATTTATTTTGAATTTTAATTTGAAACTTCTCTTAACATGTTAAAAATCTGGTGATCCGACGGTCAATATGATTCGTACTTTGGGATATGATTGCACTGGTCTTATTTATTTCAAAACAAATATTATATAAACGATGATTATGAGCTACTTCCACAAAGAACTGAACGACAATTCGTAGAATCAATCAATTACATACTCAGAGATTTAAAATATCGAAGAAAAAGTGGCAACATCTCCAAGACTTAAAATCATTGATACCAGCAGATTGTCATAAATTTTATGATAGTATTTCTTTCGAAAATTAGTTAGTTTGTAATGTCTGATCATTTGCTTTTGAATTCTTACTTATAAAATTTATTCATTTTATTTTCATATAAAATTCCTCAAATATCTGTTTTAAAATAAAGAGTTTTTTTTTTAGTTTAAATATGAAAAGCATAAATCCTTGTTCTTTTTTAATCAACTATAAACATTTAATAAATAAAAATAAAATTCAAAAATATATAGGTATTTTTATAAAAAAGTATTGAATAAATTACTAACATAACATGGATGTTTTAATTTTGGTGGGATTATTGGTTGTACATCTAAAAATGACTTTAGTGTAGTTTCGTCTTTTTGTTTCAGATAAAAGCAAGTCAAAAAGACGTAAATAACATAAAAACTTTAATATACAAAAAAATTAAAAGTTTTTCAAAAAAAAAATACGTCTACATACTGTAACTAAACTTTAAGAAAATAAATAAATAAATAAAAGAAAAAATTTAATTTTTCTAGATTTTATAACGTTTTTTGCTTCTCCTGTAAAATAAATAAAAGTGTAGTTACGTCCGTTTATATTTCAGGTGACGATATAAAACTTTCAAACCAAAATTGTATCTCTTTTCTAAATTTGACCGATAGAATATCTAAAGCGCCCCATACACGAGTACTGCCGCAGTTCATGCCGATGAACCCCTTGTGTACGTGTATGATTGAAAGTTCCGATACACACTTATCAATCGTTGTATTTTGAAATTTGAAAAAGTAAAATCTGGGCTAAATGAATAAATCGCTTTTCCATTTCTGCTTTTTATTGTTGACTCCAAACATTTTAAAAATTTCGTTTTTTACACATTCATAAAACAATTTTGTAGAATCTGACATTGTAATATGAAAAATAAACAAAGTATATCTGATTGATGGATGTATATTTTGAAAATCAAAACTGTTTTGAACTTCATCACTGTAGGAAGTCAAACACATCTTTATATAACTTCAAGCTGGGGTTTTAATAACCACATTTTGTTGATTAACTGACTTTTTGCCTTGTCTCAAACTCATTATTTTAACATAGGCGATAGTCAATTGGACATCTCTGCATGACTATTTAATTGACTATTAATTACTTATTTTTCAACCAATTTGTAGTCGGTTTATAATAAATTATTTAAAAACCACTTTATTTAAAATTAATTTTTAAACAGTTATATTTTAATTAATTTTTGTCTTATATAAAGAAATAGTTATTATAATTGTTAATTATTCCCCCATATTAAGTATGTCGTAATTTTAATTTGAAAAAAATAAGTAATAATTAACAGAAATGTTTAGTGTTGAGAATTTTTCATAATTTGATGAAGAGAAACATGAAATACGAAATACGAGGACAATCGTATTTCAGTCACATAAACGACATAAGCGATGCCATATTTGAAAAACGACAAAGATTCGACATGACTACGAATATTAAAAAGTGCTGACATTAATTGAAAACTCCGGTTAGTTTCATTTAACTGTTCATAGAAAATATTATACATATAAATTACACAGTACAACACATGAGTTTGGGACTCAATTCTGAGAACTGCACTTGAAAGTAGTCTCAAATACTGGAATAATACTTATGATAATTATACGCCACTATAGAGTACTAGCTGACCCGGCAAACGTTGTTCTGCCATACAACTTCGGACCCGGCGAACTTAGATTCCGCAACATGATTATGTTCGATCCCACCTTCAGGTTAAATTATGCGGCGGAGTTCCTGGCACATCGAGGGAGTTCAAAAATTCTGTCGGATAGTTGATCGCCTCATTCTTGTCGGTCACGAAGGATTTGGCGCTAGTATTCCTAATTTCGTCAAACAATGTACGAATTTGATTCGCTGGAGCAGAAACAGTTGTCTCGGCTAGGGTTGAGTCCCAATGCTTATCGTTGTCAAGCTTCTCGAAATGTGGCGACTGATTGAAACGAATAAAATTGAGGAGCTCCGTTTTGACCTTGACGTACATGTCAACGCAGTACTGTTAAAATACCCTGCGATATCTTTACAGACGATTGTCAACATCTTGTCGAATCATCAATCGATAGGCATTAAAATGCATTAAGCTAACGTTTTATTCGTTTCTTCTCCTAAAAAAAGAATTCGAACTTAAATGGAGAATGAAAAAGAAGTGATGACTTGTAAACAAAGATTTCGTTGTATTGACCATCTTTAAATTGAGGTGATAGCCATCCTCTCCATGACAGAACATCAATATTGCGTGATTCCACTTTCTCCCCAACAATCACCACTGCGATTTCATTGATAGTGGGAGCATTGAATTGTCTTGCATGGCCTCCGGAGGTTTTTTGGTCTGCTCTGATAATGTTTTATGGTCGTCAAAATGCGGGTTTGAACAATCTGACCAATGCGTTATGCTCATGCAGAAGATTTTGCTATTGTTCGATAATTTCGCGTTTAATCGCAGTAAAAATTGTACAACGTTGATGTAGTTCAATTGCCAAATCACCAACGAAATAGATCTGAAGGAACTTTTGATCTTCTTTTTGTAGTGGTAACAAAGCGACCGCTCGATAGTGTATTTGCCCTTGAATCTGAATGTTTGAAAGTAAATTTAAAATAAAATTGGAAAAATAGTTTATTTGAATAATAACACTACGAAACAAAATCAGACTTCGAAAACACCCGAACGTTGAGTAAACCATAGCTTTGCTAAAGATATTCCTGGAATAGTTAATTTAAAAAAATATTATGCCTTCGTTATATTCTAAAATAGCAACAAAAAGAAATAAAATTTTTTGGCGATCTATTTTTAAAAAAATATTTTTGTTACTTTTTGAAAAAGCGACGAAGACATAATATTATTTGAAATTTACTATTCTTGTCGAACTGAGCTAGGGCTTTACTCAGCTACAGTAATACTATCAGACATGCATAAATACGTTTGTGTGTTTTTCACTGTTCCACTGTGTTATGAGACGCCATTACCTCATAACTCGGATTGTAGCCGGGTTAGTCAACAACTTCAGCTTCAAATTACGTAATTTGAAAGCATCCGTTATATCTTTGTGTGACGCAAAACGTCTTTTAACATAAAAAAAATTTACAATAATCCGAAATTTTCCAAGCATTTAAACGAATTTTCAAAATTTACGTCGACTGTAATCATTAAACCAAGCGACACAATGCACAATTTCGGGAAGTCATTTCGGAATAATTATCCGAAATTTTTCGCAAGTTACATCGTTCAAAACTATCAAATCGTCCAAAAATTGTATTAAAATTTTTCGAATTTTTCCGGAATTTTCCAACAAAATTTTTTTATTTTTCCAATCGAAAAATCATTCGTAACAATTGCATACAAAATTCCATACAAAAAAACAATTTTTTTCTGGTTTTTCCTGGCAATTACGAACAACTGAAAAAAATTTCAGCAAAATCGGTCCAGCCGTTCTCAATTGATGAATTACTATACATTTTTGCCACCATTTATATATATATAGATTTACGTTATGTCAAACAAAAGAGCTTAAAACGTCACAAATTCCCCTATACGATACTTTCTAACTTCAAATCGATATTAAATTTTTATGGCATGTAACTTGACAAAACGAATGATGCAGAAATTCTTCCAGGCTGTTAAATTTTGTATTCAAATAATATTGAATTATGAGATGGAAGCGGACTTTGTAAACTAACCTTAACGATAGTTAATAAAAACTGTACTTTTGCAATATATTGCTCTACGACCCCTTTGTCTCCTACGCTGTTTTTTACAGAGCCTACAACAGTTGGGACTATAACCTTTTTCAAGGCAAAACTGAAACTTAGCAAAAGTTATACCACTCCAAAATGTATTACTCTTTGCTGCATCACAACAATAACCCATATGTGCACAAAATTATACTCGTATATGCTAATATTGTTGGTGTGTAAGTCTATAAATTGTTAAGGGTTTAGTAATATTAAAAAAACATATAACAAAATCATAAAAAAATATTTACCTATATACTTAACAATGCTGATGTAAATATGAACATATATAAATGTATGTTTTTTGTTTAGTATATAACAGTAATAATTGCTGGATTGCAGGTACAAGTGTCAATCTTCCTATATGTGTGTGTGTGATTTAACTGCTATGTATGAAAAAGGCAATAAATTGGCATTTATGTATAAAAAATGTTTTGTTTGGTTTGTTTTTCGAAAGGAGTGTGTTGGCATTTTAGTTTGGTGTTTTTATGTTTCACGTTTTATTGTATCTTGTGTCACCATATGTCCCATAGTACTTTATATACAATAACATTTAACACAAACTATGGCTTTGTTTTTTGTCCAGCTTTTGCATTATTTATGTGTGCAAATAAAGCAATTTTACCAACAAAATAAAATAGCACAGTAAAAAAAAGAACAGCGAAGTGTATTAAAATTTTAAACTGTCGTAAATAGTGACAACAGCGCAATAACAAATTCCACATTTTGTCACAAAATATTTCGTTTTAATCCTTATACTGCAACAAATGCTCATATCATTGTTTTTGTTGCAGTTCCCTTTCGTTCACTGTGGTCCTGACCGCATAGCGATTAAATACAGTTTTATTTTTTTTTATTTTGTCTTGTTTTGGGGTTTCTATTTTGTGGATTTCATGAACCATAAAATAATAAAGTTATTGAAATGAATTTAGAATAATAGATCGATAGAAATATATACATATTTAGCATGATGTCGGTAAAAAGTTGTGCAGTAGGAATATAAACTTAGACATAGGGAAAGAAGGCAAGCTACAGACAAAAAATAAGAATACATCCACCGCAGTTTACATCCAGGGCAATGAGGGAATTAAGGTAGAATTGAATTAAGAAAAGGAACTGCGAATGAAGTTATGTTAAAGTCATTCTGAGGTTGCGGTACATGTAGAGACTTTAGAGGGTTTTTTGAATTGAAATATTTAAAATAACGGTTATTATTTGTGATGAGCTCATTGATTTGGGACTTAATTCTGACAACTGCTCGTGAAAGTAGCCCCAAAAGGAAGAATTTAAGTTAATTTAATATCGATTTGCTGTTAGTAAATATCGTATAGGTGAAGTTGACACGTTTTAGGCTCTTTTGTTTGACATAACTCGAGAACCACTAGTCAGATTTTGCTGAAACAAATTTAAAAAATTAAGAATTACAATTCCTTTAATCTGTCCATATAACGTTTTCCTACATAAGCAACAGTTTCACTTTTCCATTCATCATATGATTTTGAACTGGGTTTATTTTGTAGCAGTTACAATAAAACTGCTGTACTCCGTGGCGTATGATTAATGTGGAATTCTTCTTATGACAATCATACGCCACCATATAGTGTTTATGTTATGTCAAACAAAAGAGCCTAAGACGTGACAAATTCCCCTATACGATACTTACTAACTTTAAATCGATATTAAATTATTATGGCATGTAACTGGACAAACCGAATGATGCAGAATTTCTTATTTTTGGGGCTACTTTTACGTGTAGTTCTCAGAATTGAGACCCAAAATCATGTGTTGTACTGTGTTATACAACGCGTTTTTACTTACAGTTTTAAAGAATTCTGAAAATTAGCTGTTTATACATTACAAACGGTAATAAACTCGTTTTTATGCAAATTTGGAATTTGACCTCATTGCGGCGCTCTCTAATGTCCAACTATCGATACGGAATTTGGAAAAATATGGTGCTACTATTGTGAAAATAAATTTAAGATGGATCCTTGATGAATCCTCGAATGAATCCTTGAATTGTGTTCGCTAGATACCACAATTACCACATGTTACACCAAATTAAAAAATCTTTTGAATCCTGATTAAGAAAAAGTCCTAGTTTGTAGCCTACACAACACTACCAATGGAAAACATACAAGCAATCAGCTGAATTGATCGAATGGTCGTCTAAGCGCTGTTTTTTTTATATCTGTCTATTTATTCTTCTGATCAATGTGCGGTACGCAATTATCAACCTATCAAAGTTGTTATACGTATTTTGTTAGAACCAGAAATACAGAGTCAATTCGACAGTCAGCTTAGTGAATAGCAACCTTCTCAAGTCATCAAAAACGAATAAAATCGCAAATGTTGCCTAGGAAAAAAACATTGATAATGAACATCAAAATATATGTATTTCAACGCCATTTGAAGAAAGGGAAAAGTGGTATTTCGCCAAGACAAATTACAGAGTCTTAAGACAAACGCTTTGCTCATTTTTAAAAATACGCAATGAATTATCGGTATTGGTCCTCAATGACTGTTACTTGTTTCCACATTTTCAGAAAAAGGACCACCAAAGCAAAAACCAGTACAGAAATTTCGGTAAGATTGACTGATTGATATGTACCTTCGCCCAATGTATAGTATTTTTTAACTCTGGAGTTATTGAAATTTACCGATTTTTAAATGAAATAAATTGTGAATTATTATTTGTCTACTTGCTAAGGGTAGAAGGATGGAGATATAACTGTCGGTCGTATGACCAGACATATAGTAAAACTGTAGAAAAGGTTATAGTAAATTCAAAATTTTGGGGCATATGGAAATCGTTTATGGGGGTACCAAAAGGGTCTTAATGGTACAAACAGAGAATAAAGGAAAAAGTTTCTAATTAACTATCACAAAAACCATATTTCTAATGGATAGGGTAAGCCTCGCGGTTTTTTAGATTTCAACATTTTGAGAGCTTTAGTTTCGAAATTATTGAACAATGTAAATGTTCGGGAAATTAGTTTATTAGTATAGGAGGTACCAATTAGAGCTGCACTACATTTCCGTAAGTCAGCTTACAATAAACGTTTGCCTTGTACAAAATTTTACAAAATTGTCAAAAAAGGATATGCCTGTAGAAATATTAGCGTGCTTTCGATTATTTGGGATGTAGCAAAAAGGAAGTTTAAGGTTATGCCTAATTTTACAAGATAATCAAACTGACCAAAATCAAATATCATCCAGTGCACAGTGGCCCAAACGGACAATCTAGCGGGATTTAAGTCGAATTCTAATGTTTGAAAATACCGACCTTTTTGGTTTTCTTTTAATTAACAACACTTGTTAATGCTTATAAAAGCTTTTGCATGCGCATTTAGAGGCATTCCTGATCTGCTACGAGTCTTCAAAGTGAATAAATTTTTAGCACATGGCCCGCAAAGATTTGGCAGCATTTTTTTACTTCTGTTGGTTGAGCTAAATTACAAACAAATTTTACTTTATTGAGTCAATATCTTTTTTTCTCATTCAGAGAAGGTATGTACTTTGATAAAATTCTATGTTTGTGACCCGTCTTTTCGTGTTTACCAAAATAAATGTGGTAGAATTAAGCTGTTGTTGCATATATGGTTTTAGAGCGTATACTGACATCTTTGGACTATAACTAACGTGATTCAATCGTATTCACGCTAAATTTGGCATTTATGTAAAGTGTGAGTCCTTGTGGTGTAAAAATATCCAAAATGCAGTGGTCCGATTGGATGCTATGGGAGAAATATAAGTTTTCCAAAAAATTGGTCATATTGAATATTCACTCATAAGTTAGTTTTCCATAAGCGTGAATCTTAGCGAAATCTGTCTTGTGGTTTCTGGGGTTTTACCTACGTTTATAAGGATATTAAACTAACAAAGTTTAACCGATCTATTCTGACGTGGCACAGTGGGGAAAAAAAAGTTTTTTTGGACATTTGAAATTTTAGGCCGCAATTCTTGACCGATTTTCACAAAATTGTGCACAGAATGTACGTTTTTTTTTTATTCTGAATTCCTTACCGTTATTTTTTTAAATTTGTCAAAGTCGATGCAAAAATAATTTTTGACTTTAATGTCAAATATTTTTTGGACTACGTGCCCTAAAAATTTCGAACTGACCTCAATTAATGTGAACATATGTTACGAATTAAACTCAGTGAAAAAATAAGACTGAAAATTTTTTTTGGCTCAACTGCAAGTAAGTATTTGGAGGCACTATTTTCACACTTTAACTCGGTGTCCTGCTTATAATTATTATCCGATTAGAACAAAACCTAATATACAGCCAGGAAAAGTTTTAAGAAAGTCGTCTCTAGTCGTCTCTAGAATAAGCCAAATCGGTGAAGGGCGCCATGCAATTTTTTTGCATATGTACCAAAATAATGCAGTTTTAAACTTCTGATAAAAAAAATTTTGTGTTTACAAGTAGGCTAGGTGGTGTGCTTTTCATTTAAAAAGACCAATACCATAATACGTTACATGAACTGTCAAATGTCCAAAATGTCCCCACTGTGCGTGGGTACAATAGCCACCAAGGTTACAAAAGACTAATTTGGTTACAAAATCAAAAAATCGGTATTCAGAATCCTTGTTACAGTGACAATTGTTACACAAATTGATACCTATCAAAAAGGAAGTAACAATATAGTTTCAGCTATTTGGAATAATATTTTGAGCTGCAATAAAAAATTTTAAATTATTGAAGTGGTAGATAAAATACTTGTAGCCCTATTTGCTTCGGAAATGTAGTAGCAAAAGGTGTGGAAAGAGAACGACTGCCAAGAAACATGCTGGACAGCAGTGACCACTTACAATATTTTCCCATATTTTCGTCTGTCTACTTAACTGAGATATGCGTCGGCCCCTTAATCTCATACAAATTTGTATAACTATATAAAAAGTAAAAAATTAAGTACTTTTATCTGTATTATGTTTTCATTTTTTGTTTGTTAAATTCAATAACCAGCTGTGAATTGCCAATAATTTACATTTCAAAACAACGTGAACTGTTCCTTGTTACGAAATTGCCGGAATAACTGTAACAAGATTTGGTTAACAAATTGTAGCAAAATTATGTTGATAAATTATTGTAACCAATTTATTAGAACAGGACAGTAAATATCCAGAAGTTTCCCTTTAAAAAAATATAAAAGTAATATAAGAAAAAAATTTTCAATAATATGAAATTTTTTTAAGAAAACTTTTAAAGCTGGTACATTTTCATAATTATCAGTGAATGTGTGCTTGCGTTATCGTGCCCACCAGCCATTCAGACATAGGAACATGGCTCAGTCGTCTTAAAAAGTCCTGGAGCGAATTCGGTCTTAAGATACTAGGTGCTTAACTTTTCTTCAGTTATGAGTTACACTTTTGTCGGATCAAATATGTAATACACTTAGGAATCAGGAGATAAAAAATAAGTTCGTATTTTCGAAAATATGCAGTTATACACTGGAATGCGAAAAATTATAAGCTCCCCTTTATTTCGGTGCAGATGTACTTAAGGGGTTTTAATCCTAAAACCGAATATGAGGAATGAAAGATATTTCAGAACTACACTCTTACATCTAACAACAACGAAATTGTATTTAGTTAAGTTTATCTTTTGTGGATTAAAACCCCTTAAGTACATCTGCACTGAAATAAAGTGGAGCGTATGTTGGGGAATGGATATCTTACACTGGTTTTTGTACCAATTGCAAACTTTGACTAACATTTTCGAATTTCACAGTATTGTTAACGGTCTACCTAAAGTAAATTTGTGTCATTAGTAACATCAAGCAACGCTTCAAAAATTAAAGCTAGTTTGAACCACACTTCTTTTCGAAGAAGACATACAATTTGTAATTCATGAAGCAACAGATTATTAGTTAAAGGATAGCAAATTACGAAAGGTGTCGGGTAACGCTTGAAAATAATTGGGAAATATTGTCGCTGCAGTTAAAATGACCATGAACCACCCACGATTCCAAGCCACTTTGACAAAAAATTTAACATTCTGTTAAATTTTATGCCGGCGCACTCATAACGACTGATTGATGGATGTAATTATTGGTATGGCTTCATCATACTGTCTGTGGACAGCGTTGGACTGTGCCATGCTCACCGTTTAGTCGCCGAATCCTTTGCATTTGCTGGAAAATAGAACTGCCCTCCTAAGAAAGAAAGTCACATCTCCATTTTAGTAGTTTTGAGATATTTAGCTTTCATGTTTTTTATCTTTCGCGTCTTAAAAGTAAATGTTTTTGAAAAATTTAAAAAATGATTTTAAAATGTATTATTTTTTTCAATTTTGTTATCGTAACATATAGGGCATAATTTGATGATAAAGTAGAGAAAATGGACTTATGACTTTTTTGCCTCGTATAGGCCCCCAAAAAACTCTAACAAAAACCAAATTGTACAAATAAGTTAAAAATGTTCTTGCATTTTTTCGCAATAATAAGAGTGTCTTTACCTATTTTACTTTCTATTTTTTATTTATATAATAAATTAGGTTCTGTCATGTTTGCAAGAACTTGAGCGTGATAAAAAAGTCATACTATCCAATAAATAATCATAGATACTAAGGAAAAAAGTCTTAAAAGCCGACTTTTTATCATAGTAAGTGGCAGATACGGCTTTTGTGACTAGAAAACACGCTAAAAGTCCTAGATGTGACCATTTTGCTTAACGTTTTTCGATCATTTGCAGCTGAAAATAGGTCATTTAAGTTTAATGCAAAAATTAGAAACTCATTCACGTTTCCGCTTATGACTTTCTTTCTTAGGAGGGCAGAGTACATCGTCGGCTTAATGTGTAAACCTGCTAAATCCACTTTTTAAGTAAATTGAGATCTTGATGCCGTGTGGTAGAGAATATTATTCTCGTTGACCACCATGAAGGGTTTCTTCAATTTGAGGCTTGAAGTGTGTAAAAAGGTTTGATAATAAAACTGCAAAATCCACTCACAGATAAATTTTTGTAAGAAAAACTGGGCGCAGTGCAATATAGCCATAGGTAGAAAAGCCATATTCCAATCGAATGGAAGTAAGGCCATATGGCTTTATTACCAGAATGGTTGTGCAATAACACCATATTAAATTTTCGATCAAAGAACAATTCTACTAAAAGTAATGAAAAAGCGTGATGAAGATGATGAAGTGGGGGTGGGCGGGATGCAAGTTGGCAGGTTTGCATACTAAGCCGACGATATATTGGGTGTCTTTTTTTTCGGTTTTTGAGCATTTCCTTTTCCTATAACACTAGCCCACAAATTTTCAACTTTTCTCTGCAAATCAGACTTTAAAACACTTTTTCCATAGATTTTGACCTATTTAACACGAAAATGATTTTTAAGAAGTTTTCTTAGGTGCCGTTGTTTTGATAAAAAAATTTAAATTTTTTTTGAATTTTTTGGAGATGCACCTACAGGTTGGGTTATATTTTGGGCCTCCCTTACCCGATCTTTATATATAATCATTCAGTTTAAAAAAAATAAAACTCTAACTTAAGAGTTATAGATAAAGGGTAGATATGTTCTGACAAACTGTTAAGGTTTCAAAAATATTGGAGGTCGGTCATACATTTAATCCCTCTAGGAACAATTATGGGGCAATTCTAGCTAGTGGGGGTCAGTCATATATTTTATTCGTCAGGTGGCTACTCCGGGGCAGTTTCGGGGCTTGTTGTGGGTATTTGCTCTTTCCTACCAACTGAGACTGCGATGCGCAACCATTTGCCCCCACCACAACTCAACCATTTTTTGTCTCATTAAACTTTTTTCCCAAACCCATAAAATTAGGGGTCTTAGATGGTGGGGGAAGTGAAATATCCACAACAACCCCGCAACTGCCCCGAAGTATCCCCTAAAGGGGTTAAATATTTGACCGAGACCCACTAATTTGTATCAATGTTCCCAAACATACCCACTCCATATACAAAAATCATTTTTTTAATTTGCTCCAACCACTCCAATTGCCCCGAAGATGCTCCAAGAGGAGTCAAATGTAGAAGAGTCGGTGATTAGTAAACGACACAAGAACAACTGTCAAGTAATAGGGTTTAATCTAAAAAAACTGATAATCGTTAAAAGCCGATTTTTTTAGTAATTTAACAAAAAAAATCATAACTCTTAAAATTATCTATGGATTTTTACGATTGGGGTCTTGTTTTTTTGTTTGGAAAAGGGTCAACTATTCGTAAAAAATGCAAAAATAGGGTTTGCATTGCGTTTTACATTTTTCCTACGACAATAGATAAATTATTGTCGTTCGTATCATAATTATTATCCGATTAGAACAAACCCTAATTTACAACCTGGAAAAGTTTTAAGAAAGTCGCCGGTAAAAAAATAAGCCAAATCGGTAAAGGTCGCCATGCAATTTGTTTGCATATGTACCAAAATAATGCAGTTTAAAACTTCTGATAAAATACAATTTTGTGTTTACAAGTAGGCTAAGTGGTGTGCTTTTAATTTAAAAAGACCAATACCTTAATATTTTTTCATCAACTTTAACAAATTTTAAAAAAATAACGGTGTAAAGTACAGAGTAAAAAAACGTACATTCTGTGCACAATTTTGTTACCAATAATATAAAAAAAGAATTTTGAAAATCGGGCAAGAATTGCGGCCTAACATTTCAAATGTCCAAAAAAACTTTTTTTCCCCACTGTGCACCTTAGCAATATACACAAAATTTAAGGTAACATTAACGGCTTTTCACAAAAGTATATATTCTCAATATTTTCGCGAACATTCCCACGTAGTTTAGTCATTTAACAAAAATTAAATTTTTACAAATACAAAATTTTATCTTCTTTTACAAAATATGTTATTTGTTCATTATTTTTACACAATACGATGAATTTGATATGCATCTTACCTGGGGTATTGATCTCCTTTTAGTTTTAAAAAATATTTCTATTATTAGGATGGTTATTTTTGCCTATTTGCTTGAATTTAGTGTACGTTTTTAAGTTGAAAAGACTTCGGCAATGGTTGCGAGTCTTGCTTTAAGCTTAAATTGTACCATCAGCCATAGGGATAAGGGCTAATACCTTTTAGAAGGAGAAAAAAATGTAACGCATAAAAGAAAAATTCGCTTCAGAAAATTTTGTAGACCATTGAGCTATGTTTGTCTGTCCTATAAAAATTTACCAGACCTAATATTTTAAAAAACGAAGTATCGGGAGTGCAATTGGGCAGTTTAATTATCTGGTTATTGTATCATTAGAAAAGCGAAACTATTGCAACACCGCTGTTTTGTAAGTACACTGAATATAGTAAAAATTTCCACAAGGTAAGCATTTAATGATCGTTGATTTACGAAAAAAACAAACTTCGACCCGTTACGCTGCCCCCACTGGTAGTACCTCCTATACAAAATAAGTCGGTCAATCGCGAAAACTAATACGTATGTTGAAAATAGTTTATTTTTAATATTCTGTATTTAAAGCTGAAATGTAACAAACTCCACCCATTTAAAATTATGATTTCTTTTAAGATTGTTGTTAGAATTAGTATGCGACTTTTTCCTTAATTCTCAGTTGGTACTGCATAAGTCCATTTTACATTTATTGATGAAATTATAACCTATTTTTATGTTTCATTGGGAAAATTTTTTATCAATTATTTTTGGTGATTTTGCAAAGTTGTTGGGGAAATTTTCGTCCCTCAGTTTTTTTGATAATTTTTCATATTTTTCGTCAAATTTTACATCTTTGGTATATTGCGTTTTTTTGGCATTTTGCATTTGGGGCATTTTTCATAGAGCCTAAATATGATATACAGATCAGTTTATTTGATAGGGTGCATCAATAATAATAATAACACAGTGCAACATTTCTAAGGTCATCGTCTGGTGCCGCCTTCGTACCCAGCTATTTTTGAAGTATATACCGAGACTAAAAAAATCCCCAAAGGATTTGGCCCCATTACATCGAAACATTTTTTTATGGATACTCCAATATTTTCACCCCAACACGATTTTTTTATCATTTTTACGGAGTCCATATTTCATAAACTGTTCGGAATTTTTTCTTTTCGTCTTCGGCAAAGTTGTAGATCTAGGCCAGAGAAAAAAAAGTGTCAAATAGACCGATCCAAAAAAATTGCATCCAGTCTATGAAAATTGCAAAAATATGGGAAAAAACTATATTTTTTCATGATGTTTTCCACACAAAATTTATTTCGTTGTACTCTGTGGCGTTTGATTTATGTGGAATATTACTTATTATAATCAAAATTTTATGGTGAAAATATCATGAAAAAATAGCCTTTTTTTCCCATATTTTTACAAATTTCATGCACTAGATGCAATTTTTTTAGGTCGGTCTATTTGAGACTTTTTTAACTCTGGTTTAGATCTACAACTTTGCCGAAGACGAAAAGAAAATATTCCGAACAGTTTATGAAATATGGACTCCGTAAAAATGGTCAGAAAATCGTATTGGGGTGAAAATATTGGAGTATCCATAAAAATATGTTTCGATGTAATGGGGCCAAATCCTTTGGGGATTTGTTTAGTCTCGGTATATACTTCAAAAATAGCTGGGTACCAATTTATGTGTTGCACTGTGTAATATTTTTTTCTTTAGCATTTACATGTCCTTGACATACAAATCTAAGTGACCGACTGTTTATGGTTAATAACTGTGTATAGACTAAAACAAAACATAGTTATTACTGTAGTCGCTTACACTCATCACCAAGGCTTAAATTCGGCCTATTGACTATTGAGAGAACTTGCATTGAAAATCTTGTGTATTTGATGTTAGTTACTTGTACGGAATCTTCGATTACTTGGAAGGAACTTTACATATTGTGAGCTAAAGGGCATCTACCTAGTTGTGCGCTAGCACAAGAGCGCTTTCAATCAACTAATTGAGTTTCACCTAAGAAACTATGTTTTTAACTACAAAATTCTACTAGTAATAGCAAGCGGCCTTCTAATCAACACTACAATATACATTGTTTTTTTTTTTAAACTTAAGGGTGGCCTCATTCTGTTTGGAGGATTGATATAATCAAAATCGTCTATAATAATTTTTAAATCATTTAATCATTTCGATTCCAAGCCTAACAAACATTTCATTACCTTCAATACCACACAATACTTTCCTATGGCCTCGATGTGAAATTCTATAGTTAAAAATTACTTTCCCAGCAGCTTTAGTAATCCATTACATTTTTGAAATATTGAGCCCTATGTTCCGGTATGTTGTTGGTTTATTTACAAAAATAATATTTTATTTAAAATTGCAACAAATAGTTACACTTAATCTCCATTAGTTAATATTATTGTTTAAAATTTAATAGTAAGTGAGAAATATATTAAAAAAATAAGCATACTTGTTATGAATACAAAAATACAAATACTAGAAAAAAGGGTGTAATCAGTAAAATTAAAACTATATAAAAAATACAGAAAAAAAACATTGTCACTATTAAAGACATATACAGTTAAATGCAAATTACTTACTAATAATTAATAAAACATTATGCATTAACAATAATAGTTATATTTACCATTAATATAAAAAAACACTAACTTTAACTAGTTGTAATGCTGTATTTTCATGTGATTAAAATGTGGACAGTTTTTTTTTTGCATGTTCACTTTAGCGTTGATGCAAACAATGTCCGACCAGGATAACAATAGTTATAACAATAATGATAATGTAAAGAGTTGTAACGCATTATAAATAATTATGTTTTTCTGTGATATGTCATTTTATATTGAAATGCACAGCTGTATGAATTGCAATTTAATCTACTTATTTTTGTTTTTTGTTTTCTTCATAAGGCACTTTGAATATTTATGGAAATCAAAAAGGCAAATAACAGTAAAGCATGTAATATTTAATAAACATTTAGGCAAATTCTGTTGTGTGGAAAGATAAATAATCAGGTTGTCGCTCTTAGTAAATTGGAAGACTATACATGGGCACAATTCTATACATTTCTTTAATCTTTCAGCTTAGTTGCTATATTAGAATGTTTTTTTACTTATTGAATGGCATTTCATTTAATATGATATGTTGTCTTAAATATTAGTTTATATTGAAATAAAGTATTTAATGTTAAGGCATCTTAGAAATTCTTATTAATTTAATGTTGCAGTTTAACTAGCAGTCTTTATGACGCCATCTCTTCTGTAATTGAAATAAATTAAATAATACTAGAGAAAAATTACCATTTAGTGCAGAGCGAATTTACTGTAATATTGTGTGAGTCGGAAAAGGCATATGAAGCGCTACCAAAAGTTATGGAATTGATCTGATATATGACCATTAAGCAGTCCAAATCGAACTATATTCGAATTTTCTTCGAAAAAACTATGACGCGATTTTAACATAATCTATCCTGTAATGACATGTAAGTACATATCATTTTTTTTTTGTAGAGATGACACTAACAATGCTAACCGATTAAATGTGTGCAGCCGGCCTACTTAAATCTTGTTCACCTATTTTGCTCTGAGGAACTTGAGAAATAATTGAACATATATCAAGCCTATTTTTTGTGTTTGGAGCCATTTCAAAGATACCATCTTTGTTTTATGAAGGCATTTTTGTGTGTGTGTGTGCGTAATTTTGTTGCTGTTGTTTCTTAGATTATTATGTTAGTGTTATCAGAGTTTGAAATATGTATTTTTTCGTTTTTTTATATTTCCTTTAGTTTACAATGAATTCTCCATCCTCTACATCGCAAGATGAAGCAACAAGAATATCAACAACTATCGACTACGGGTCAAAAGTCGGGACATCAGAATTCGTTTTAGAGGTATGGTTCCTCAGGCAAAGTTTCTTATTTTGATCCCTAGAATTCGATTTTCCTCATTACTTGAGCGATTTTTAAATCGACCCGCTCTAGTATATACAGACTAACATATAAGTAATCAATAAAATTCCACATAACTCATACGCTCTCGCATGCGTAAACTTCATATCGTCACATAACATGCTATGACCTTAATATATAACTTATTGCGACACAATAACGTTTAACCCACAATTACTAGGTCATTTTATGCTCTCAACAAAACGAATGATGCAGAAGTTCTTATGTATTTTTATGGCTACTATTACGTTTAATTCTCAGAATTGAGTTCCAAAATGCGGTATCAATAGTGAACAAATCTTCTTGACGAACAAATCTATATATATAAAAATGGTGGCAAAAATGTATAGTAATTCATCAATTGAGAACGGCTGGACCGATTTTGCTGAAATTTTTTTTCAGTTGTTCGTAATTGCCAGGAGAAGGTTTATGTAAAAGAAAATTTTGGAGAAATCCTCCGGAAAAGTCGGAAAATTCGAAAAACCGAAAATTGCTTTTTTGTATGGAATTTTGTGTGCAATTGTTACGAATGATTTTTCGAATGGAAAAATAAAAAAATTTTGTTGGAAAATTTGGAAAATTCCAGAAAAATTCAAAAAAATTTAATTAAATTTTTGGAAAAAATTTAGTTTTTTGTCGTACGATTTGATTGTTTTGAACGATGTAAATTTCGGATAATGATTCCGAAATTACTTTCCGAATGGAAAAGTAGAAAAATTCTCTGTGAAAAACTCGGAAAATTCCGGAAAACTTGGATTTTTCACAGAAATTTTGCATTGTATTACTTGATTTGATGAAAATTGCAATTTGAATTGTGGTATAAAATTTTGTATGCAATTGTTCCGTAGTGGCTTTTCGTATGGAAAAATTTTTGTTGGAAAAATGCAAAAAAAATGAATTTTCTTTTTCGACGAAATTTTCCATGATTTGATAATTTTGGACGATGTTAATATGAAAAATTTCGGATAATTATTCCCAAAAGACTTTTCGAACGGAAAAGTAGAAAAATCCTTGGTGGAAAACTCGGAAAATTCCGGAAAAATTTGGAAAAATTGCTTAATTTAAAGATTACAGTCGACGTAAAAATGGAAAATTCGTTAAGATGCTTGGAAAATTTCGGATTATTGTGAAATTTATTATGTTTTAACGTTTTGCATCACACAAAAATATAACGGATGCTTTCAAATGACGTTATTTGAAGCCGACTCGGCTACAATCCGAGTCATAAGGTAGTGGCGTCTCATTACACAGTGGAACAGTAAAAAACATACAAACGTAGTTATGCATGTCTGATAGTACTACTGGAGCTGATTAAAACCCTAGCTCAGTTCGACAACAACAGTAAATTTCAAATAATATTATGTCTTCGTCGCTTTGTTTCAAAAAGTAACAAAAATAATTTTTTTTCACGTTTTTTTAAAATAGGTCGCCAAAACACTTTATTTCTTTTCGTTGCTTTTTTAAAAAATAACGAAGGCATAATATTTTTTGAAATTAACTATTCAATTCTACCTTTAGCAAAGTGTTAACTAAGCTAGGGTTTAATCAACGTTCGGGTGTTTTCGAAAAAGTCTAATTTTATGTCATAGTTTTATTATTAAAATGAACAATTCTTCCAACTTTTTTTTTAAATTTGCTTTCAAACATTCATGTTTCATATTTTAAAACATACACCATCGATCGGGCGCTTTGTTACCAACACCAAACGAAGATCATAAGTTCGCTCAGATCTATTTCATTGGTGATTTGGCAATTGAACTAAATCAACGTTGTAGAATTTTTACTGCGATTTAACTCGAAATGATCTTACAATTGCAAAATCTGCTGCACGAGCATAATGCATTGGTCAGATTATCGGATTACAAAAGACCCTCTGGAGGTCATGCAAGACAATTCAATGCTCCCACTATCAATGAAGTCGCAGTGGTGATTGTTGGGGAGAAAGTGGAATCACTCGATATTGTTCTCAAGCGTCGTGATGGTGGACAACTGCATTCAATACCCGTTGATGTTGTGTCGTGGAGATGATGGCTATCACCTCAATATAAAAATGGACTTTTTTTCATTCTGCATTTAAGTTCGAATTCGTATTTCATAGCTACGTGTCATCCGTCGAAAACGAGCGCATTGTGGGACCACATTTTGCACAGAACTCGCACGACAACATCGAATTTTGATCTTGAAGCTAACGAATTTGGGAATACCCGCGCTAAATCGTTCGATGCACAATGCATTCAATCGCGAATTGCAACGAGAGTGCGGTGACTGCGAAATTGTTGCGAGAATGCAAAATCATCATTTAGGATGAATGCACGATGGCGCATGAACGAGCTTTGGAGGCAGTTGACCGAACGATAAAGGATTTACAAAGTGATTCGAAACGATTTGGTCGGTCTATAATATTGCTGTTCGGAGACTTTTGTCAAACGCTTCCCGTCATCAAAAAATCTACTGCTGCTGCATAACGACCCATCGGCTACGAAATTTTCAAGACAGCTTCTGGCGTTTAGTAATGGCCAAATTCCTGTTGATGTTTCAACTGGATTGTTTACGTTCCCGGCAAATTTTTGCGAGTTTATATCGTCGAAGGAGGAACTCATCACCAAAGTTTTTCACGCCTTTGCCTAAATTATAAAAATATAGATTGGATTAGTGAACAGGCATTTCTCGCATCTATTCTTCGCTGGACGTAGATAGCTTGAATGATATTATTCAAAGACGAATCGATGGAGTCTGCATTCATACAAATCCGTTGACAGCGTGACCGACGAGAATGAGGCGACCAACTATCCGACAGAATTTTTGAACTCCCTAGATGTGTCAGGAACTGCAGATTTTGCAGCTGAAGTTGGCATCGATCATACTCATGGTGCGGAATCTGAATCATCTGACATTGTTCAACGGTACGCGGTTGTACGCCAAGAAACTGATGAACAATGTGATTAAAGCGAGGATCATCAAGGGCAAATTTTAAGGAGAGGAAGTCCTTATCCCACGTATTCCTATTATTCCAACCGATCGTCCCTTCCAATTCAAGCGAATTTAATACTCCATTCGATTGGCTTTTGTGATGACAATCAATAAATCGTAAAGCCAATCTTTGGAAGTTTGTGGGATCAATCTCGAATTCCCCAGCTTTTCGCACGGACAGATGGACAGATGGACAGATGTACGTTGCCCGTTCGCGTGTCGGCAAACTGTCTTCATTGTTTTTTTTGCGCCGGAAAACAAATCGTAAAACATGGTTTATCAGATCGCTTTTCACTGATTTCGATTAAATTCAAATAAATTACATTAAAAGTTGAACTATCTGTATTTTAATATTACCCTGGAGCTTATATGAAGGCGATAACTTAGGATCGAGACGAAGTTCGCCGGGTCCGAAGATGTATGGCAGAACAACGTTTGCCGGGTCAGCTAGTGTTCATATAATTTAAATGCCAAACTCACTACTGACCAAGAAATTGGAATGCCAAGGAAAGGAATGTTACAAAATGGTCTTGCAATATCAACCGATACTGCTGAGCATCGGCAGTTACTGGCACAACAACAATTCGAAAAAATTTCAAACTTTTTCAATGGAAATGTTGAATTCCGCCTGATCGCGTAGCGTTCCTAAGTCGCACAATATTGATACATATGTAGGCCTGGCAGTCAATATCAGAATACACGTCTAACTAGCAGAGCAATCTCAATTATACCACTATGCTGAAGTGTGGTCTTTGTTGATGCTATCTTCGCACCGGTGTGTTTTGGCTTATCAATTCGTTGATGGAGCTTTTAACACTTAAGGTTTGTGATGATATTGGAGAAGTCACAGCAAAGGGTGCTGATGATGATAGTTTGACAACTATCGAAATAGATATCCGCCCTGCCAGCTGTCAACATAATCCATTTCACAAAACTCCTACAAAACAATAATAGAAAGATCTGAACCGAACTATGAAAACATATTCATTATTGTTCTAGTTTTTGATATAAAACTCCATCAACGTTCCAGTTAACTCTTTCGGTTAAAGGCGATCAAATATCAGTATAATTATATGAGTATTAAATAAATGTAGAAACATTCCAAATTTAGAATACTTTTAATCTATCACTATACTACTGATGAACTTAGTACGTTTGTTCTAATCGATAGAATTAACTAGAACATTGATAAAATTTTCGACTACACCAGTGTGAATAGTTTAAAGTAAAAATATATATACAGTTTCGACAAAATTCCAACATATTTGAATTGACGCAGCACTTTAATGTGTGACTTAGGATAAAATTGCAAAACAAACAAACCTAAACAAATATTTACGATAAACTCAACTTTTCGATGTATTATGGTCCAAAGAATTATTTTGCAAAAAATAAATGTGTAGCTTACGATTGTGAAGCTGGCTCGATATATTATGAATTTCAATTGATCTAACAATTTTTTTCAAAAGGTAGGAAGTGAGAATATAGGTTTTGTTGTAGAGTCACTAAAATTGAAGTTCCGGCTCTCTCTTCAGTGCAATGCAGTGGAAATTCTGATGTGCAAGCGACAGAATGAAGAAATGCATATTTATTATTAACAATAGCAATATGTAACAGTTTTAGAAGGATTTTCTATCAACAGAAAGAGTTTGTAATAAAACCGTTATCCTTATTATAAACGTATACAAATGATATAAAGCCAAGCTGGGTCGTCATTTATTTTGGACCTTTTATTTTCATTGATTGCTAATTCTCTACTCACTGGCATTCAACAAAAGACAAATACATATATTACAACAAACATAAGTTTAAGATATGTGGACGGTATCAGTTTATTACGAAACAGGGAGCCATGAACACCATAAGCGTGTTTTCGATTATAATGGAATTTGTATCTTTCCATATATTCTGCGAAAATAAAGTACATTTAAAGGATAGGTTGTAAATATCTCATATTTTCAAATTTTAGTGAAATTTGCCCGTCATTAAATGGTAATTTTTCTCCTTATGAACAACAAAAGTTCACATGCTATCTTTAATTATATTTTATTCGTTCGATAATCTCTTAGTTACACTAGATTTCCGTTTCCGTTGGCACTATACTCCTAGGCGATGCTGCCGGTTTTCCAGTTGTTGCTGTTACTGGCGTTGGTGTCTTGGGCCGGACATTGCGTTCACTATCGGGCGTTTTCGTCGTTTGCGTACGATTTGCTAAGAGACGAGCTTGTTTCTCTAGAATCTCTCTCTGGTCTTTAGGAATCCACTTTGAAAATCTCGATTCTGGTATACCCAATTGATTGCCTTTGGTCAACAGGTCCGAGTGTTCTGTGGCATTTTCACTGTCCACAGATTTTCTTGCATTGCGGCCACCAGCAGAGGCCATTACGGAACGTATAGGCATTGTGGTAGGGTTATAGACGCTACTCTCACGATCTGTGGCATATTCGAAGGAGTCGTCCTCGGCGTCACTGGTTAAACGTCGTCGTTGAACATCTGAGACATCGGTGTCGTTTGCAGTGTGGCCATTTTGTGCAGAGGTATTGCCATTCTTTTCCGAGGGTTTGTTGGGTATGATGGTTACACCATTTGGCGTTTCTAGGAGGGCAACACTTTGGCCGTGTTCTTGTAACTTGCCACTGATTGTGGAGTTTCATATCGCATCGTCATCATCATCATTGCAGTATGTTGAAGATTTCGTAGTTTTGTATGAAAATAGAACAGAAAATTAACTTAGCTTAGCTAAGATCCATTCTTGAGCGTTAATCCTGTGACAGGATCTCTGCGGTTTAGTAAACTGGATTTGACTGAGAGACTAATACAGTGATTTGTGATGTTTTCACGACATAATTGCATTGTCGAATTATTTTAATATTATTGATGATTTTGCGATTTCTTGCGAATTTTGAATTGATTTGTTGGGTTTCTGAGCATATGTGACACAAGTGAGACAATTTTTGGTTTTAGTTTAATGTAAGCTTAGATTTTCTTATTTATTATGTTTAAACAGAGCATGAGGTGGGTGTTTAGGTGGTGGAGTATATTTTTTTAAGAGGATAGACAGATAAAGCTATTTTTCTAAACAGAATTGTAGATATTACTTATTCTAATACTATAAAGACATACAGATTTTGTACTACGAATTTTGAACGTGGACAGTTATACGGAATCTAAACAAAGCTAAACAGCTTGACAGAACAGAACAATTATCTAAGCAAAGTAAGATCATTTTGATCGTTTATTAGCACATTCCATTAAAGGCAAGTTGTTCATGAAAAAGGATTCTCTTTTCGGCGATTTCCGTTGAAGTGGCCCATAGGCATACGTGTGTGTATATGTAATGCGTGTGTGTATGTGTAGATGTATATGAAAGTGTATTAGGGAGGATGGGGCGTGGTTGTTTTAAACTAATACTAACATTGACATGCGTTGTATCTAAATCTTCAACGAGTACATTCAACACCTATTAAACAAATACATGCAAGCGTAAATGCAACATCATACCAACTACATAGGTTCTAAATATAATGTATTTGTATTTGTAAGGCAATTTACCAGTTGATTTGGGTTAATTGTTGTTATAAATGGATTTGTTATGAGATCTTTCACCAATTTCTTAATGGGTGTTAGTAAAATGGTATTGATGTTTTTGGTTTCGTTTTTGTCTTAACTTGAAGTACTTACGTTTCATTTGTTGACATCTTGACGGATTTTCCTGAAATAAAAATCGGAAATTAATATTGAAGAAAATATAAGGAAATTAACTGTATAATTATATATATACAATGGATAATAAAATAGGCATTGCCTTGTGCTTAATATAAATAATAAGTGATAGCTTAATGCCATCATTTTAAAAGTTCTTAACATTTTTCACAAACTAGATCAATGTGTAAAATAAAAAAAATCCGTGACCTCACTTCAAGTAAGCACTTTATTGCAAGGTTGCATAACTCCGAGATATGTTCTTATGTATGTATCAAACTTTCCCAATCACTATAATGCAGCGACATTAATCTAAATGTTCCTGATGCACAGAAGTGGTATATTGCATATTCTATGGCAGCAGCGTTCTTTAGCCGTAGGTAATTGTAATGCGTACTCTAACCTCGATATATTAAGATGCGAATAGAGTCGAATTACAAGTTGAACAAAAGAAACGTTGTTGAAGAAACGAGAGAGTCACTATATGAAAAGAAATCGCTATAGAGGTCAATCGCAGAAGTTTCACTATGACAAAAGAATAAGACTATGCTAATTAAAACAAAATCAGAGAAATATTAATTTGTTACAAATATATTTTATTTATAAATGTTAACTGAGAAAAGTGCATTTAATGTATATATGTAAGTAGTTATCCCAATAGTACAGTATGGATGGGACGTAGAGTAAAGTCGAATATACCTCGAACAATAATTATCACCATGTTGGATTTTATTAAAAAAAAAAACAAAACCTAAAACAGAAAATGTTACAAATATGTTTACGAAAGAAATATTTTTAGAAACTTGTGACAATATTATAACATAAAAATTAGAAAAAAAAATTATACATTAGCGACAAAATAATGCCTAACTTAGAAGATGCATCTTCTACCATTAACTATTTTAAAAAAAAATGTTTTTTTTTTTAAATAAATATAGATTTTTAAATGAAGCATTAAGATTTAGTTAAATTTTTATATGTGTGGGATCGGGACATGAATAGAACATGCATGTACACATGATGTAGAGCGTTAACGCTCTCATACATAGACAAACTACCACATATTGACGAAACGCTCTAAAGCGCAGTGGCAAAAGCCCAAAGGACAGTCTGTCTTAGTGAGCCAATGTGATTGGCTGTGTAGAATGTATTTTGCTGTCAATTCTGTGTGAACAATTTATTTATTGGTCTTCCTATACAACAAGATTTACATCTTTATATTACAGTATAGGAGTGTAAATGTGCATTCGAAATAAAATCAACATAATTAAAATTTATATTAGTAATAGGTTATAATAGTTAATAATTAATGAAATAAAAACAAATAGTCAATAACAAAGTTAATTAAATTAAGTCAAGTCATTGATATTGAGAAGAATATAAAAAATCAGCGAAACAAATAAAAAAAATAAATATCAACGAAAAAGGTTAGAAAAGGTAAACATAATGTATATTTACTTCGTGTCGCCATGTTGGCATCTAGTGGTTTTTAATTTGAAAAATAATCTTGCAAAAGATTTTTAAATCGAGTAGCGTTGCTGGTGGTCTGAAAAAGATGCGGTAAGCTATTCCAGAGACGTAGCGCATGGATATAAAAGTGCCATTCTGAGACAAGAGTTCGATATCTTAAAGGAATTAACATGTTTCCTCTGTTTGATCTTGCAAATTTAATACGTTCAAGAAGGTAAGACGGAGATTTTTGGTAGATAATTTTGTGTAAAAGTAACAAGACTCGAATTGTAAACAACTGATCAAGTGATACACCATATTAATTAGGACTGACAGTGGACATATGTACATATTTTCCTTTGGCAAAGACGTATCTAGATATATTATTAAAAATTTCGTTTAATCGTCTTCTACTCACAGAGTCACAACACGAGAACAATTCACAACCATAAAACAGCGATGGCATAAGATAAGCCTTTGCCAATAAAAATCGTATACGTTGGGGCGTAAAAGACTGTGTTGACCATAGAGCTCTTAGTTTGGTATAAGTAGTTCCCACAATGCTATTTACGTGGTTCGACCACGTCAATGTGTTATTAAAAATGACGCCCACATTTTTTACGCTCTGAACAATTTCAATTTTTTGACCGTTAAGGAGCAAATTTATATTAAAATTAAATTTTCTGGTCCTACTGTGAATGATAAGGCCTTTTGACTTCTTAGGGTTAAGACAAAGACCATTTGCCGTGGCCCAAGTATGGATATTCTGCAGGTCAATATTTACGCGTTGTACTGCTTCCATAAGAGACCCTAACGTAGTTCCTAGATAAATCTGTACATCATCCGCATACATGTGGACCTTACAGTGTGACAAACGTTGTGGGAGGTCATTTATAAAACACGAGAAAAGTAAAGGTCCCAGAATTGATCCCTGTGGCACACCTCTCGTTATGTTAAGTGGATCAGAAATCTCATTTTTCATGTAAACAGATTGAGTTCGGCCTGTGAGGTATGATTGAAACAACTGGATAGCCGTGTTCGAGCTTTGAGCACAAAATATCATGATCGACGGAGTCGAACGCTTTAGAATGGTCAAGCAGTACCAAAATATTTATTTTACCTTCATCCACGTCACGTCTTAAATCCTCAGCTACATTAATTAGTGCCGTAATGCAACTGTGTTTCGGTCTAAACCCAGATTGGAATTTTGACAAATAATTATGAGTAATTAGATATGAGTTTAATTGAAAATGTAGAAGTTTTTCCATTACTTTTGAAAAATAAGGCAGGATGGCAATTGGCCTAAATTCTGTCTTTGTCTTTGGGAGTGGTATAATTTTGGCATGCCTCCATCTGTGTGGGAAATGACCAGTCATAATTATCGTATTAAATAAGTGCGTAATGAAAGGTATTAGATAAGGTAGAATTAGCTTTACAAATTTCGGGTCTATGTTGTCCCCGGGAAACCGGCGTATCACAAAATATCATCAATATTGCCAACTCGCGACCTATTTGAGTAAGTATTTTAGAAACGCCGGTCCGGGATAGGCGGAAAAACTGAAAAAAATAATAGAAACTTCTTCGCTCACGGACCGGCATTTCCGCATTTTCAAAGCAAATATCACAAATGTTCTACTAATGTTGTTCTTTAATATTGCCAATTTTATTTTAGAAACGCCGGTCCGGGATAAACGGGAAATCTGAAATATTTCATACAAATGTATGAAAAAAATAGAAATTTCTTCGTTCCCGGACAGGCGTTTGAACAGCGTAAAACCGTTATGATATTTTAACTGCACAAATAATAAGCTTTAATGACAGTTTAATATATTTCGTTTTGAAGCACATAAATTAAACTGGACAAAATATAGCTAGATTGTTAATAGGAACCAGTGTGCGTCGCTGCGCCAACCAAATCAGTTATGTGTAATTTTTCGAATTTTTTTTATTGGAATTTTTTAAAGAACTTGTGGACGTTCATCGACACTAAAGTCCTTTTTGCGATATCTTGATTGGTTTCGAAGTTATCGATTTCAGTCATATCAGTACTTTCAGAAATATGTTTTTTGGCACTCCTAAAAAGTAATTAAACCAGTAACAAAGTTTCATATACCCTCACCCTTAGTAAACCAAAAAATGTTCTATTATATTGATATTATAACTCGATTTCTAAAGTGGGGTGGTACATTTGTATGGGAGGTACCAGATGGGTAATGTCTACACTTCAAGATTTTTTCTCTAAAACTTTTTGGGGCGTGTCTACACCTCAAGATTTGTTCTCCAAAACTTTATCCTGTTATAGCTTTACTAAATACAGAATTTGGGCACGATCGCGAGGGGTGTATTGATAGTATTACTCCATCTCTAAAGTGGACGGAAAGGTAACTTTATCCAGTTATAACTTAACAAAATACATAATTTGGGCACGATCGTGTCGAGTATATTGATATTATAACTCCATCTCTAAAGTGGGAGGAGTGGTACATTTGTATGGGAGGTACCAGAAGAGGCGTGGCTAGCCTTGCAATTTTTTTTTCAAAACTTTATCCTGTTATAGCTTTACTTAATATAGAATTTGGGAACGATCGAGTTCGATGTATTGATATTATTGCACGATTTCTAAAGTGGGCGGAATTGTACATTTGTATGGAAGGTATCAGAAGGGTGGTCATGTAGTCCATTTTCAATACCGTAAGTAGTTTTGGGGAAATATTAACTCGTGCAAAGTTTCAAGTTTCAGACAGACAGACAGACGGACATGGCTCAAACGACTTAAAAAGTCATGAATCGAATTTGGTTCAAAGAAAGCTAGGGTCTAAAGTCACTCCTTCTATTTGTTACACTTTTGGGTCGTATCAAATGATATATACCCTCATCTCTAAGGGTGATGGTATAAAAACACACGACTGTTTGTGTCGGCTCAGCGACGATATATGTTTTTCCAAACGGACAGCTGGAGGACATTCAAAATATGTCAGTTTAATCACCTTAGAATAGCAGACAATCCCTCAGAAAAATGAGACTTTTGCCGCTCCCGTTCTGGTACCTCCCATTCAAATGACCGAATTCACCCTCATAGTTATTCATACATATCTTTTTTGTAAGTAAACTGAATTCACTCAAAAATAAACAATTTTTGGAAAAAAAAATAATTCCCCACAATAATAAACACAAAACATTGTATTAATAGATAAACCCTACGCTACCGGGAGATTTCTTCTACCCATGAGAAATGATAATTTCTTTTGAGATTTTTGTGCGAATTAATTAGAAAAATATTGAATTGAACTTTTTACAGTTGTTGTCGAATTCAATAAAACTTTGTACTCTATAACATTTTCTTTAGTCGTAATTCAGGTATGTTAACGTCTTGCCATACGAAAAAAGTCTTATCTTTAACAGTTTACGCTCCACAAGCAGAAAGATAATACACAAGTAATTGCTGGTGAAAATCGGCCAATTTCAATGACTCGAGACTTAAACAATATCAATTATAGGGTGAGGGTATCAGTCAGTTTACATGACTGACATTTCTGTACTGGTTTCTGATTTAGTCAGCTCAAGGAAGGAAATTAAGTAACTCCTAGAACTACTGTCTCTGTCACCCACTAAGAAATTATTCTATACTTACTTAAAAACTTAATTTCCCTTTACACCCCATGATTGAGGTATGGTATGGTATGATGTATGGGGTAGCTTCTCGAGCTGTTATGAATTAACACGCTTTCTATTTTTGAATTCACTAATTACAGCACCTACTTGTTTATCGACGAATGCCGACGTGACTGTTTGAGAGGCTTTTACTAGTCTCATTCCTTGAGCTGACATGCCGACTGACTCGACACTATACTGCGAAGTTACTTTAAACAGCATTGGGGGGCCGGCAATGTAAGTAAAATGTAAATGAATGGAGCCGGAAAGTTGAGTGATCTTACCATTATGCCACGGACGGTACCTTTAAATTAAAAGGGCGATTGGCCTTCATAATTATAATATAATTACGAAAACATAAAAGTTTTTCTATTTATATTTCGGATCTCGACAATATAAGTGTTGCCGAATGTAAACTGGAAGTTCTATTAGAAAGATTGTTTTTTTTTGGCATAAACATATTTAGAACGTTTTCACTTATGAAAATTATTATTTTTATTTCCAGTGTGATGAAAAATTCATCTCGGTCCAAATTTGGAATTAACCCATGGCATGAATTATCGAGACAATAATGTCTTAATCAACTAGTTCCAGCTTTTGGTGATAATGCAGATTTGGTCCCGTTGGATCCCAGATAAAATGAAGAATGTTAAAAAAGCTCGTGTCGATTGCAGCAAAGAAAATAGAACCGCGGTAAATCAAATGCAATGTATAGCATCGTCACAGGTGACGAATCATAGATCTACTCGTATGCATATCAGCTCGATACAAAACAGCATTCGCCCGTATGGCCTCTAAGCGATGGGTCTTTGAAGACGAGCCAAATTAAAAAAAAAGATGTTTGTGTAAGAAGTGCATCGAGGCGGTCATTTGGCCACAGTGCCTTTAGTGGAACGTATGACGGTCAATTTTGGCATACAATCATCTGTTTGCCAACCGTGTTCGAAGAAATAAGAAAGAAAAAACAGCAAGAGAAGACTGATAATTTTGCAGCACGACAATGCGAACGTACCAGCTGAAACAATTATCACTCTACATGTCGAGTTGATGTGTCATTCTCCGTACTGCCCTGATTTGGAATCCAATGACTTTTTTGTATTCCCTCACATCAAGAAAAATGTACGTGGTCAACGTTTTTCGTCGCGCGAAGCAGCTGTTGATGCGTTCAAAAACCATGTTTTGGAGGTGTCTTAATCGGAGTAGAGAAGGTGCTTCGAAAATTGGTTTGAGCACATGCAAAAGTCTATTCATCTTCATGGAGAATATTTTGAAAAACATTAAAAAAAAATTCCAATGATAAATTATTGTTTTTTTTTTTCTAATTAATTTTTAAATATCAACGCTTTGTAAAGCGTTATTTTGAAACATAAACTTTTGTTTGTCAAAATTTCGTTTTTCCATTTTTTTTCAACAAGGATTAAAAACTCCATTGAAAACTTTTGTTTGTCAAAATTTCGTTTTTCCATTTTTTTTCAACAAGGACTAAAAACTCCATTGAAAACACAGCCTTATATAATGAACTCGAGAATAATTGTTATTTTCGAAGCTATGTATATAATAAAAATCTAAACAAAACTCCTGAAGAACAATTTTTATAAGCCAAAGTTAAGTTTGTTAGTTTATATAGGTATGTTCAGCAAAATTAATTGTGATTACCGTTGTCAATTAGTGTGCGTAACTTGATTTCGTAAAAATTGTAAAAGTTTATTGCCATTGTTTCTATTAAATGTAATAGTAAAAATTCCATTTTCATTCAATGAAATCAATGAAAATTAAATATTTACTATTGTAATTATTAAAAAAAGTATAATAGAATCGAACCCATTGTATAGAAACAAAATCCATTATAATTGACGACAAACAATTGCATTTAAATCATCAATTACACACTGCTCCAGAACTGAAACAACTTGTTGAATGACCTAGTGCTTGGTGTAGGTCTGGTCGGGTACAACATGAATCTGCATACCAGAGTTTCCTAACACCCTTAAAATCTTGACTTACGGTTCAAAAGCCAGTTTTTTGGATCTCTCCTCACTTATGAACTGATAAAATTTTCACTTGTTTTATAAACGATTATAAACGATATATGGGTAAATCCTGTGTTGCGGACGTTACATTCGTACGCATTTATGTTTTGTTATATTAATCCTGGTTGCGTTATGAGTGAGATATTTATAAATAAACTTCAGCAAACAACAGTTATTTGAGAGTACTTTGAAATGACATTTAATTGTTTGCTTAACTACTTTTGACAAAAAAGATATTCGAGCCAAAAGTGCCGTTGCGGTCGTTACAAAAAATGGAAGTAGTTTTGGATGTCAATGTGTAATTCCATATATTTTAGCAAATATTGCATAGTAACAAAAAAATTTAAATACATAAAGGAATGAGGAATATTTAAGGATTTTAAAAAGGCTTTATTAAGAGTTATACATTTAGTGGTTCATCCTAAAATTTGAAATTCGTGCGTTGCGGACGTTACGTTGCGGGCGTTACACTTTTTCCTACTATCTTATTTATCCTAAAAAAATTGTATCAAGATCAGACAGTCTGTTAAGGAGCTATTGACAAATACAGATATAAATATATGAATTATATATATTATATGAATAGACCCGGTAGGCATCGCAGGAGTGGACTTATTTCGAAAATTTGAGTGGATGGACCAATTTAACTGAAATTCAGAATGTATATTGGTTTGAAAAAGAGCAAACATATTATGTACAAATGGACTTGACAGGTGGCGCTGGGGTGGACTTATTTAGAAAATTTTAATGGATTGACCAATTTAACTGAAATTCAGAATGTATGTTTGTTTGATCATGAGAAAAGATTGTATGTACATTTGCATTAATACAGTGCAGATCAATATGGTACTGGCACCGTTACAGCTGACTAACCGCAATACATGGCAGTAGCGTTGAATTATGTTGAAGTTAATGAAACGCTCCTAATATCAGACCCGCTAACAGGTTGTATCTTTGGTTGAAACATTAGAACTAATGCCCCCACTCCACAAACATTTAATATGAGTTCACAATTGCTGTGTTCAATAAATGCAATTTTAAAAAAAATCATTCCGTTGCGGACGTTACGCACTTTGTCATTCATATTTTCTGTAGAATGGTGTAAAAATACATATTTATATATATGTATTTTAAGCGCACTATTGTGCGCTCTTTACGAACGTACTTGGATTGAGGAACAACTAAATATTAAAGCGGACGTTATATGCCGAATGTCCATCTTTACTTAACATTATTTATATCTTCTGTATGACCTACCGTGGCGTTTTTTTACATTTAATTGTAGACAATTGATTAGATTTTAAGTTTATTATAAAA
Organism: Muscina levida; assembly: GCA_964034835.1. Lineage (NCBI taxonomy): Eukaryota > Metazoa > Arthropoda > Insecta > Diptera > Muscidae > Muscina > Muscina levida. The sequence continues at coordinate 79,598,941 of OZ035881.1, forward strand.
CACAGTGCAACACATAAATTGGTGCCGCCTTCGTACCCAGCTATTTTTGAAGTATATACCGAGACTAAAAAAATCCCCAAAGGATTTGGTCCCATTACATCGAAACATTTTTTTATGGATACTCCAATATTTTCACCCCAATACGATTTTTTGACAATTTTTAGGGAGTCCATATTTCATAAACTGTTCGGAATTTTTTCTTTTCGCCTTCGGCAAAGTTGTAGATCTAAACCAGAGCAAAAAAAGTCTCAAATAGACCGACCCAAAAAATTTGCATCTAGTGCATGAAAATTGTAAAAATATAGGAAAAAAGGCTATTTTTTCATGATATTTTCACAAAAAAATTATGATTATAACAAGTAATATTTCACATAAATCATACGACACTGAGTACAACAAAATAAATTTTGTGTGGAAAACATTATGAAAAAATATCCTTTTTTCCCATATTTTTGCAATTTTCATGCACTGGATGCATTTTTTTTGGGTCGGTCTATTTGACACTTTTTTTGCTATGGTTTAGATCTACAATTTTGCCGAAGACAAAAAGAAAAATTTTCGAACGCTTAATGAAATTTGGACTCCGTAAAAATGATAAAAAAATCGTGTTAAGTCGAAAATATTGGAGTATCCATAAAAAAATGTTTCGATGTAATGGGGCCAAATCCTTTGGGGATTTTTTTAGTCTTGGTATATACTTCAAAAATATCTGGGTACGAAGGCGGCACCAGACGATGACCTTTAAAATGTTGCACTGTGAAATTAAAAGGAAATATGGGGGTTTTTACCATGTTTATGAACATTTAAAAAACATATATTTTAGAAATACAGATAAAAGCACGAGGTAGGTGCAGTTTTTGACCTGCCTTTCATAAATGGATCACCGAAAATGGTTATGCTATATATATTTTGAGGGTTAAATATATAGCCCATTTATGGATTAACAAATATATGTGGTTTTAACAACTCTGAAATTCTTTCCTTGATATACATTATTTCGGATTTACCCATATATATGGTTCTATGAAAAATTAAGAATTCTCCAATTTTGTATGAAAAATTTGTTGGGAGTATTTTTGGTTTTTTTGTGGCATATTTTATAGAGCCTATATATACTTATATAGATTACTTGCCATATATGTATGTTCTTTCCTCAAAATTTCAAACTTTTTGGGATTTTTTTCACTCTTTTAAAAGTTTGAAAATGTTTATAGCCTCTGTTTTATTAAAATACCTTAATGTTTATTTTATTATTCAGAAAGTACATGCTTTCACGACTGTAATGCATATTTGTAAAAATCGATGTTATTGAGAAATACAACTTTCATATCCCATGCCTTAATCAATAGATTCGTATTGCACTACCCACAAGAAAGACATAATTTCGTAAATACAATTAATTTTTAAATTGATATTGAGCCAATAAAGGATCTTGTTTGAATGTTAAATAGCATGAATGTAATCTTTATATAGTGAATTTATAATATTAACAATGTATTTAATCGACTTGATTACATTGTTGTTGAATTTAGTACCAACTATCAACAATTTTGTGGGACCGGCCGTGGAGTAGTGGTTAGAACACGCGACTACCATGCGGGAGATCGCAGGTTCAAACCTGGCTCCAGTCATCTTAAAAAGAAAAAAAAATAAAGAAAATTTTCTTTCATTGTCGGCTCCCCTCGAATGTTGTTTGACAGCAACTTCGCAATATTAAGCGTCGATTCAATCGTCGTGTCTAGTAAGAGCTTCTCAAAACAGTGACGTTCGCATTCGTCGATAAATAAGTAGGTGCCGTTAGTTGTGAATCTAAAAATAGAAAGCGTGTTAATTCACAACAACGCGAGAAGCTATCCCATACCTCATTCATGGGGTGCAAAGGGAAATTAAGTTTTTAAGTATCAACAATTTTGTATTATTACTAAAAATGTTTCGACCGTGATTTCTGTGTATGGCGAGAGGCGAGGTAAAAAACGTCGAGAGCATATGCAGAGAGCTAAAAAACCACATTCCTTTCTTTCCTATAACAATTATTTGCGTCACTTGCCTGGCTGATACTAATCACAATTCGTGTATTGAAGCCTAGTTAAAGCATTAAAGTTGATTAATATTTGCTCGTTGAGTCCAGAAATTTACGCTCTTTCATCGATACCATCCCCATTACGGCCAAAGGGATTTAAAAAGGTTTATACTCGATTTCCCACAAATATCCCAATGTGCAGCGAAATAAAACCTCTGCTTTATTTATTTTATACTTCGTAAAGATTTAAAATATATCGTTTATTTTAAGCTTAATTTTTTTATACTATGTTGTAGACGTAAAAAGGAAATACACTTTCATACATTTATATGTGTATATATATATAAAAAATTGCAAAGGTAGTTCTTTGCGTTTTTAACGTTTTCTATTAAAAAAATTGCATATTTATCAAATAGTTTATAATTAAGTACAAAAATTTTAGTTTTGTGGTTTTGCATTTATATCATATAAAGTAAAATCAATTAATTACTCATATATTTATAAAATGAGGACGGTTAAACGATATTCGGTTGATGTGTTGTTTGTGTACAATAGAATAATATATATGTATATATTCGATAGATTCGTTTATACGATTTTGAGATTCTATAAAATATATTCGAGTTCAAAACGGAACACAATTGTTATTGGAGATTACAAAGAAAAGAAATAAGAAAAACAAATGTTGACTTAAATACAAAATACTTGGCTTATAGTTACAAAAAATTATGTATATATGTATATATTTTGTGTATTCTACATATATATATGTATATATAAAAATTACATTAATTGTTACGGCATTCACAATAAAAATTATTACGAAAAATAAAATGTATATATTTATATTATGTAAGAGTTCGGACATTGATTTTTGTATATTTATAAGGATTTTTGAAAAGATAACGTTGCGGTTTATGTTTAATACCCTTGTTAGGGTTTTATTTCGGATTTCTAGTTGCAGCTTTATTTGTATAACAACATCCGCGGACCGTTTCCGTTTCCATCATATTCAACATTAACTAAATGTTTAAAAGAAATTTGTGCTCTGTTCAAAATGTGCTTTTTTCTTGGTTTTCTTCTTTTATTTTAAACTTATGATGAACTGAACTTCCTCTAACTTACAAAACTAATTTGAAACATAAAAGCCAACAAAAAGAAAGTAAAGAGAAACGAGACCTTGAAGGCCCCGAAACTGGGTTGGAATATTAAAATTTGTTTCTGCTGCCTCTTCTTTTGCTGATAAATATAAATAAACTTAAATGTCATGTCGTCATGGCGTTTTATAAAATATCGGAAGAATAATTTATGCGTAATTTTTTAAACAATTCCTAAAAAAGTGTCGTTGTCTGCTGTCTGTCTATAAGTCAGTTAATGTATTTTTCAGAAATATGTGTGGTCTATAATTCTTGCTTTAAAAGGAATTAAACGGAAGTATTTGTTTTATTATCCGCATTGGCGTTGGCAGTATGACCGTTGCCATTGGTGGCCGCCGCTGATTTGGAGCCATTATTTTTCAAATCTGCCTTCTTTTGCGAGTCCAATTTGTCGGTAACCGGAGGTGTGGGCTCTTCGGTCTGATGGGTGGTATCAATGTGCTCTTCGCCATTGTTAAAGTCTCTGCCATCGAAATCGTCATTATGTTGGGGATTGATTTGGGCTTCGGAATCGGGACCAATGTCAGTGTTCAAAGTGGCTCCTAAAACAACAACGAAAAGAAAAAGAACAAGAACTAACATTTAGCTTCCGTTTCTCGTTTGAAGGTTGGGGGAAACACAAAATAGTATAAAGTAAACCATGAAGGCAAAAGAGAAAAAAATAAATATAAAAGAAAGCATAAAAGAAAAGGCGTTTTTCAGCTACAGTAAAATTAAAACCAAAACCCGAAAAAGTTGTTAGTATTGTTTTTTAACATCCGAAACCAAAATACATTTCTAATTTAGAACAAAAGAAAAGAAAACTTGTACAGGAGTATTAACTGCACACAATTCTAAAATCACATATTGATTTCTAAAATTGGGCCTAAAAAGACGAAAAAGCTTCTGCAGCTACCAAATATCAGAAATATCTTGATACAAATAAAAAGTCTTTGATAGCTAGGTATTCATTACGAACACGTAGATGTTAAAACAGAACTTTTATACTTAAAGACTGCACGAATGGATGTACTGATGTACTGGGTGTACTGATAATTAAAAGCTGCAACGTTTTCTGGAAGTTTTAGCTTGTTTAAGTTAATTTGGAAAATCATTGGACCTTGATATTAGTTGGTTATTTTTACTTTTATTTCAATCCGGTTAAAAGACTCTTCACCCATGGGAATGTTAGAAAATTTCACCTCATTCTAAACTAATTTCAGTTAAAAAGTTAAAAATGAGAAATAGTTAGCTATAGCAGTCTACCGTTAATAAACTTATATCATTTAATAGACATTTTTATCTTCTCTTGTATTCTGGCCAAAACTTTTTCGTCTCCTGGATAGTATGTTACTATCAACGTTGTATTAAAATCTAAAAGTAATTACGAGTTTCTAAATTTTTACTATTGTCTCAAGAACTTAAGGAAAATGTAATCTTATTAAATGTTTCTTCTAATTTCTACTGCAAACCATCATGTTAGCTCTTGTTTAAATTCATGTTGTTGTTGTCTTCGGAGCAGATATTCGGTATTGTTATATAAAATAATTAAAGTTTTTTGTAGTTATCGTTTTTTCTTCTTAAATTATTTGTTAAGTTTGCTTCAAGTTTGCTTAAAGTTTTACGGATTTGTGTTTTTGTGCAACATGCAAAATGGCTTAAAATTTAAATGGATTTTACAGTTTTGTGTAAATTTATGGCATTGTGAGTTGTTGAGGATGATCATAAGGGATGGTTGGAAAACAAATACTATTTATATAATTCATGTGATACTAGGAGAAAACAATTTCATATATAAAAATGCTTTATTAAATTTTAGATTTAATACCCAAAGCTGATGGTAGTTTGAATTTTTTTGTTGTTTTCGGTTCCATAATCCGAAGTAATCATAATCATATTATTTTTTAGTACAAAAAAGTATTTCGATGTCCATAACTAAAAAATGGATATGTAAGCATTATTCCGTTATTTGAGTTTTTTTTAGGATACGAGGTAGTATGGACTTCGTTCATTCATACGGTTTTTAGAATTTTTCAACACATAATTTTATTTTTTCTGCACTGTCTTCATTTGTGAATAATACGATTTATTTAATACTGTATTCATTTAATTATGAGCTAACTTTTAGGTTTTAATAGTAAATATTGCATAACAAACTGTTCAACGTCATAAGTGGAAGAGGTGTAAATTAATACCCATTTATTTTACAATTTCTTAACACAATTTGCTGTTGACAGCATCGAGGAGGTCGCACATCTAAGTAAAATAGATGGCTGTTACAGAGCTCAAACTTACCCACATGATAGTCGAGTTTTATAACCATTTAGCAATCAAAGCTTGACAAAAGTATGTTTTAATTTAGATAACATTTGGTAACGTTCCAAATTTTCTATAATATAATTTACTCGTACATAAGCAACTTTCATCACCATTGTTATAAGAGTTCTGTTGAACTCTCGGTGTTAGCAAATCACAACATTCTCATTCACTTCAGACGCTACATTATTTAAGTAGACTGGCTTGACTTGCAGTATTCGTCAGACGGCAGCAGAACTTCGACCAGTACAGACCAACCTGTTTCTTCTGATATAGTGATAATGCATTATCACAGAGACTTTTGTGCTCTGTTCTTCCACAGTGACCACGGTCGTGTGTACCTAATAGGGACTTTGATCGTCTGTACCACACAGGGACTGCGGTTGTCTATTCAAACGCAGTGACTTTTGTCGTCTGTATAACACAGGGACTGGTTGTCTGTTCGCCACAGGGAACTTATAGCTATGGGCGGTATAACTCTAAAGCACCTAAAGCATGTCTGGATGTTCAGTCAGTAGTACCAACCACCCGCTCCCCCTAAGCCAAAACGATTAACGAAACCGAAACAAACACAACCACAAATAAAGTAAAACAAACCGATGACGACCTTCGGCCTTTAGAACACGCGCGAGAAACACAACAGGTTTAACGCCCCAACCAATATAGCGTAGTTCGAACAGGAAGAGGAGTTTAACAACAGTCTCACCAGTGTGCACACTTCTACCGATATTCGGTACCGATTATTTTGGTAAATTTTACAATCTACCAATTCTACCCCACAGGGCCTGAAATCGACCGATTTTTTTTCTGTGGTAACCATAAATTAAAACTGTTAGAATATTAAAACCCAAAAAAATCAGTCTTTTGATATGCCAATAATTTTACCATTGCTAAAAGCATTTCCGTCCCCTGGGGATTGTGAAGAAACATTGAATAGTGAGTGGCGATCGTTTATTATATTTGAAGGAAATTTAGTCCGAGTTCGGAAAACCTTGCACGGAGATAAGAATATGTTTAACGAATTGTTATTTAGTAATTTAGGTCGATATATGTTCAGATTGGCTATTTTGCCATATAGCAGTGCGACGCAGAGAGGTAATAATAATAAAAACCTAATAATTAAATTAATAAAAACCTAATAAAGAAATCGGTTAAAAACTGAATCTATAAGCAACCTAATATTTGCCAAAGAAATGTGTGTTGGATGTGAATTACATATTCCCCCCAATGACTTAATAACTTTGCACAAAAGTTTAACTTTGCAAATGGATCATACATATAATCTTATTAATTACAAATGTTTGCTAGTCAATTAAAATTTATGTAAGTAACTTTATAAAACCTACATATGTACAAAAACTGAGTTCCTGTTATTTATATTTTTTATACATGCAATAAGTACATATGTAATATCTACCGATATTTTTTGTCGATTCTACCGAATTAAAAAAAAAATTAATTGTGCACCCTGAGTCTCACCAAAATACTTCATGATGTTAGATGGGGTGACATTGTCATCCTTCTTGCGAGTGTAACGTACAACAGGTCGCTTTGGAACTGGATCTATAACTACACTAGAAGATTCTGTCATAAGAAGACGTTTTACATATGCTATCAGGGACCATAGCCAAGATGAACAAAACAGTGCGAGCCCACACCAAAAATATCCTCATCAAGGCAGCAGAAAAACAAGTAGGCTGTAGGACCAATGGCAAATAATGATTTAAACTGGAAAAATACATACTCTCCAACACTTCTTTCGACGCCACCTCAGGCCTCGACAACAAACATATCGATGGCTTAATATGAAAAGTCGTACCTTGGTTTTTACGAAATCGCGGGGACTTTCAAATAAATATTTCTTACAAAAAATATATATTTTTTTATTTTACCAAATAATGAATTTATAGACAGTAAAAATAGCCCTATCTAATATATAACGTACAAAATCGCTCCGATTTCATACAGTTATTTCCTCCTCTTGTAAAGAATACAAAAATTAAGATACGACTTTTTAATTTTTAGCCATCAATGCGCACAATGTGGGAAAGATCAAACAATCACAGAAGGACTCCAGAATGCGTTAGATGCGTGTGATGATTGTTGCTGATACATCAAGCGTGAATACCGGCAAATAGACAGGCGTTGTAGTTCGACTGCAGCAAATGTGCGAAGAGAAAGGTCACCCCAAACTCAAGTTCATCAGTTGTCAGCAACATGTGCTGGATCGCTAAGCTCCATGGGTCGACTAAATCACCAAACATCGAGTACTTCTTTGTGCAGGATTTGATGAGCAATTATGATCAATTGAAAGCAACCTTCAGCAATGGTAAAACTGAGATTAAGGAAACAGGCGGCTGTAGAGACGACATGAAGCTTTTCTTCCACCTAACATGTGTCTTACGTCACTTCACTGAGAGGAGTGAGATCCCTTTTGTAAAGTTTAAGCAGATCCCAAACATCTACAATGCAAGCTAGACTCTCGTGCCATTCTAGCTCTTCTTGCGTCTATTCTGATGTCTGAACAGGTTGTGTAAAATTGGTTCATTCATTTCTTATTCATGGGCTGATCATTGCTTCAGTAGTCAATTGTTCCGCGCTTAAGAGCTATCTGTAGCTCTGAATGACTACCCAAAAACTCTCAAATGCTTGAGGACCCTCTGGAAAACAGATGAATCTCCAATCAATATTGCCCGAAGAAACCAGTGCAGTGAGCGTGCGATCAAAGTTATGCAAGACTTAGACAACTCCCGCCGCAACAAGGGCAACCTGACACTGAGATTTATCCTCTCCAATGACAACGAGAATTTTTAACTTCCTTGTGTGTTTGATGATCCTATGTAATGTTACTATATGTGGCACTAAAGCTTGTGTTTAATTATATATCTGCTTACAGTGACTAAAAAAATGCATAAAATGCTAATATCATTGGTCCTTACTACAAACCTCCAGAGTTTCTGAAAACAGACTGTGTGCTAAGCGCTGAATTTCTGCATCCGCTCATATCAGACATCTGAGATACAGAATTTTTTGCCGTCTGAACTTATGGAAGGAATTATAACTCTGCTACCATTAGATAGTGGCCGAATTTCGTTATGCCGTATATATCAGTGTATCTCAAAAAATTATATAGGAATTATGTTGGAACAAAGTAATCTAGGAGATCTAGTATACCAATGATATCTGCCTCCTTGCACATAAGCGCACAAATGTAACCGGTATGCTGAACGATGTTAAAAAGTATGCTGTCATAGCAGGGCTAACAACATCACCAACGCAGCTTAATGGTCGGTTACGCACCAGAAACAAATAGTCGTAGAAATCCGACGCCGAATGTGTAAGCCCCAAGGAAGCCCCTGGATGAAATTGCTCGCTCAACTCTCGATTGAATCCGCAAGGTAGTCGCAGAAGAGGAGGACCGTGAGGAGATTCTACTAAACGAAGGTCATTGTAACGACAACAACTAGGAAATTTAATAGAAATCGAAGGGATCGATTTTCAAAAGTCGACATATCTTATCCTATCCTATCCTATTTTAATATTATAAATGTGAATGTATGTTTGTTCGGTTCACGCTTAAACGGCTGAACCGATTTCAATAAAATTTGGAAGACAGTTAGTGTACTATATGGAAATTACCGTAGACAATAAATTTTTTAATTTTTGACCCTATGGGTTTTGAGCTAGGGAGATACAATCTGATATACAGATAGTGCTCGGCAACATGAATATGAGAACGAAATTTTAATTTTTGACCCAATGGGCGGAGTGGGTGTGGCAAAACTTTTTTTTAGAGCTAGAGGGAAAAAATTTGATACCCAGATAGTACTAGACAAAACGAATATGAATATGCAGACGAAATTTTAATTTTTGACCCAATGGGTTGAGTGCGTGTGGCAAAACTTTTTTTTAGAGCTAGAGGGAAAAAATTTGATACCCAGATAGTACTCGACAACGCAAATATGAATATGCAGACAAAATTTTAATTTGGTCCCAATGGGCTTAGTGGGCGTGGCAAATCTTTTTTTTTTTGAGCTAGAGACATACAATTTAGTACCCAGGTAGTACTCGACAACACAAATATAAATATGCAGACGAAATTTTAATTTGGTTATGGCAAAACTTTATGATACATACATACATATAATACATTGATTATTCCGCCCTTTCAACGGTTATTTGATTTTTTTCTCAAAATATTTTACAGTGCATGATGATGCTGATGACAATCCAGAACAACTTCCTACACTAACTTTTAATACGTCATTAAAGAGTAGATGAAATCAAAAATGAACACACTTATTGCATTATAATAGTAATAGATGGACACTGGCCATATTCCTCATGATGCATAATAATAATATCTGGCAAGAACAATCAAGTATATAAGCCACACATTCTTTGAATTAACTTGACGTAGCCTGGTTACACTACTGTGGTTATGATTAATAAAGTACATGTAAACAAAATTATAAAACTCTTCAAGTTGTACTTGTAAGCATGCTACTCCTGTGAACATATTTCTACTCATCATTCACATGATTTCGTAATTTACGTATATTGCTGGTGCAAACTCTGTTCGTATAATCCTTTAATATATGCGAAGTACATAGCATATTAAATCTAAAGGGACTACATTCATCACTGCAACAATGTGCATGAATTTACCAGGAAACAATGCATTGTTTGAAATATTTAACATGATACAAAATGAAAATTTTAATTAAATTTTTATTCTACCAGTGTTAAATTACCTACTTTCCATGAATGGAGAGGAAGGTGGTTTTGCTACAAACCGAAAATCTACGATGGTACAGATATTAAGTTGTTTCCAGCTATAATAGGTTGAGAACAAACTCTAGGAACAAGCTGCCTCTCCTACACAAGTTATGAAAAATATATCTAAAATAATGTATGTCATAGAAGATGTCAGTTACGGCATAAGGATAACCAGCATATCAAAAGACTGAAGAAATGTACGACATATAATTTCTCAGCGGGAGTAAATTTAACTAAGTTGTTGTGATATGTATACAAAAGGATAAAAAGGAGCGGAAATACCAAGTTGCTATTTTTGTTATATTGTACTTTATTAGACACCTGCTGTTAAATTACCAAATTATGCTAGCGTTAATTTTAAACGGCTAGATTTAACATATTCTATGAGCACAGATATTTTAATCAATATCCAACTTTTTAAAGTTTATATTCGTTTTAAGACTGAATTGATAAAAACAAATTATCACAAAGATAATGTAAATCTTTATCGTATCGTTTAATATATTCAGAGAAAATCATTACTCAAATAAAATTAATATAAAACATAGACAAAAAAAAACCTTAATTTATTTTTTTAAAAAATTAAAGAAAATGTAATATTTCCCTTCTTTTAAACTGTTATTATGCAGGTTTTAGCATAAATTACGAATACTTGTACGAGATTGTACCAGTAAACAAATCAAAAGATTCTGAATGGTTTTTCTAATCTTAATCTACGGCTGTAATCGAGGGGAAGCCAAAAAATGCTATCTTATCCAATCTTAACCACATTTTCCAGAAAAATAAAATAAATATGCATTATTACAACCCTTGAGGGTTTTGATATGCAAAATGACGACTTTCATTTGCTTTTGGTTTCATACCATATAAGATGAAAAAAAAGTATTTTAAAATATAAACTTGCATCCCTGCAGCAGACCAAGTGCTCAAATTTATGAATTTGAAATGTTTCATATACTAAAAATTTCTATCCCTTCTACCCAGGTAATACTTTAACAAACTTCTAAATGACATTCACCAACTTGAGTACGAAATGTATATATTAATTATGTTATAGTTAATTCTTTTACTCACCTCCAAAACACCATCTGCCAGTAGCGCGGGCAAACAAAACCAATAGGACAATCAAAATCAGGATAGCTACAGCAACGACAATACCAACAATGGCACCAATTTCTAAGCCAGTTGATGGTGGTGTGGCCGACGAACTAATGCGCACTGTGTAATCGGTGGTACCAAAGGCGTTTGAAGCTCTCATGTTGTAGGTTTTTGTCGTGTCCTCCAGAGTGAGGCCGGCAATGACCAATGTTACATTGTACAAGTCCTGGCCCAAATATTCGGGTTCGAAAACGGAGAAACGACCGCTTTGTTCTCCTTGACGTATCACTTTGCCATCGATTGTCCACTCAACTATGGGGGCAGGATTGGAGCGAATGGTCATGTTTACTTTAACGGTATGTTCTAAGTACAGGCCATAGACTGAGGTTTCTTCGCGGCGAATGGGAGCGTCTGAAAGGCGGAAGGGGTTTGTTAAGAGGATAATTCAAATAATATGTAAGGGTAACAATTAACCATTTCTGAATTTCAATGCTTTTCTGCCTAATATCAATAAAAATTTCTCCGTTATGTAATTGAATTTTTTTTTTTAATTTTAAATGAAAGTATTTAAATATTTATTAGAAAATCTAATTTTAAATGAATATTTTACTAACTTCAAAATAAAAATAAATAAATTTATTGGTTGCTAGCTGACCTGGCAGACTTCGTCTTGTCTCTAAAGTTATTTTATTTAGATGTTTGAGGCTGATACAATTTAATAACGATTGGTCCATTACTTTGGGAGGAACCATGCCTACTATTGCTAGCAATCCCATTTTTCGACAAATTACACACGTAAGTGACATAGTGAACATAGTTCTAAGACTTTTAATGTTATACTTCTTCTGATATCTGATACAAAACATTTATTTTATATAGGAGGTGCTACGCCTACCAGTACGATTTCGCAAAATTTCACAAACTAGAGAAATATAAACTCACACAACTCACTTTCATATTAAGACTGATATTGCATTTTTGTTAACATATGTTGCGTTTTAACAGATATGAGTGATATGAAGCAATTTTTGATCTGTTCACGCATATTGCGTATTAAATGCATCCATATCTGCATGTGCATGTATTTTGTTAATGATGTCGTGAGGAAGAGCCGGGTCCACACATTATGATCCGCCCATTTATCCATAGAATATGTATATTACTCCCAAACGATTTCATACCAAATTACGAGAAGAATGGTGTAAAAGCCCTCCAAATATTGCGTTTCCAAAAAATTGGTCCGATGGTTTCGACCATGCCCCTTAATGTATTAAAATGTTGATGTAGTTTATTGACCCTTAAAGTCAAACTTCAAAAAGGTCAGTTGCAAGGACTGCATGTAAACAATGCATTGATTGTGATCTAAACCATCTTCGAATTATTGCGTTTCTAATGATACCGGTTTAAAGCACACCCGTTGGATTTCTTCAAAGTCTATAGCGAACATACTATGTGATCTTCTTGCTCTTTGAAGGGTAATTCAGATGTTAATCTTTCGCATTTGTTGTTAATAATGTGTTTTATATTTTTTGGTTTCATTTTAAGCTTTCCCTCAAAAAGATCTAAATATACTTACATCTGACTAAAATGACGTAAGAACCGACTTGAGGTGGTAAGTTTTCGCGATCGGTCTGATGGTGAGAAAGACAAATCAATTTGCGACCATTGTCTTCGGGGCTCAAGTGCCATTGGATTTCTTGAATGGTGGTCAACAACTCTAAACCAGTGCCTGAGGGAGTGCCAACAACTTCCATTTCACCCACACGCTTGTTGGCAGGTTCGTTATCGATGAACCAGGATATGTTGGCTGCGGGCCGGCCTTCGGGAACAATACAACGGGCTTGGAAAGTGCTGCCTTCACTGAAGTATCCTTCACGATCGGGTTTGGTGACCAACTCAACTAAGGGTTGTTTAGGACGCACTAAAAAGAAGTATGGATGAATTTAGCAATCGGGACGAATTGTGCTTTGGAATATATTGTACTTACATGCAACCACCAGTTCTATGGTACCCGACAGTTCCTCTCCCTCAACACCCAAATTACACTTGACATGACCATTATTGGTGGCCTTCACCCTCTGTATGCTGACACCACATTCACCAGCCTGCAGACCTTTACCAAAGTAGGCAAACCCTGGCGTTTTATTCCAATCGGGCGATAGGTTGAACACCTTTTGCTCTCCGGGTATCTCAATTCGACAGTAGTTAATGGAGTGATGGGCAATGCGGCACATAAGTTCAGTGGGGTCACCTTCATTCAAAACGGCCGTGTTGGGCTCAACGTTGACCTGGGCACGTGCCACTGAATCTAATTGGAATTGAAAGAAAATATAACAAAACAAATTAGTGAAAGGAAATTGAATTTTAGTTTACGAGAGAAAACAAGTAAAGCTCTTGGAAAAATAACCGTACTCATACACGAATGTTAATGCATGTGTGTGGTTTGGTAGCTGAAATGTTTGCAAAGTTTTCCTAGTAGTCAAACAACATGCAACGCAATAATGTTGCATCCTACTGCATGCCTCCGTCCGTCTAACAGTCTGTCTGTCGAGAAATGTCCAATTAATTTGTTGTTTGAAGGCACGACAATCAATGTGTTTACTTTTGCCATAGGGCTAAATTCGAGTTTATTGGAAAATAATTATGAAATGAAATAATCAAATTGTTTATTTTTTGTTTGTTTTCAATTAAAGTCGCATAGACAACCGTTGATGTATATACATATGTATATATGTATAATACCTATGCAATACTGTTTGAGACGATAAAATCGATGTAAAATACTTTGTGTGAAATTAATTGTTTACCAATAATATAAATAGCTGTCAAAAAATACTCATTGCAATTTCCACATGATAAAAAACAATTTTGAAAACTTTGGGTTTTTACTATTAAACAAAAGTCTGCGCCAGACATAATTCAATAATGGTACCTACATTTTATGACATTTTTTTTGACATTTATAACATTTATTTCTAAAATATTAATGTTAATTTATAGCAAATATAAGGTAGACAAAATATTAAGTCAAAATAAAATTATAAAATGAACATTATATATGCGGAAATACCGCTAAACATAAATAGTTTATTTTATTGTGATATTTTTATATTTGGTTGGAAAAAAAAAAATAATTTCTCGCAAACTATCACCGATAACTGACTACGCCCATTTTCGCTGGGTATTGTTAAAAATAATGTATATTTGACCGCTGTAATACATATTTATTTATATGGGATATTGTGAAACATTTTTAAGCTACTAGTTTTTTTTAAATTTAAATATTAAGTAAGTACGTCAAAATGACTCAGAAAAACACCGAGATACACCAACCTAATTTTGAACGCAGTAGTATAATCCGTTTTAAAAGATTAGGTCAAAATCAAGAGATAATCTATTTTTAAGTTTGTATTGTCTCGCACAGATTATAAGTTTCTCCGTGGATTTGTAAGGAAAAGACTGCGGCGAAGAGGTTTTCTCGAGTTATTTTTCCAGATAAACAGATATACAAAGCTCAATTGCCTTAAAGATAGTTCTTAGGTAGTAGGTGTCCAACACTTCTCTTATATTGCGTTACATTTTTTCTAAAAATTAAAAATGATTGAAATTGAGTTCAGAAAAACAATATAAAAACCAATTAGAAAGTTTCATTCGGGCAACCCGACTTACATTTACCCTCAGTAATACATAAAATTTTCTATTATATTAATATTATTACTCGATTTCTAAAGTGGGCGGAGTGATACATTTGTATGGGAGGTACAAGAAGGGGCGCGGCTTGACTTCCAGTTTTTTTCTCTAAACTTTATCCTGTTATAGCTTCACAAAATACAGAATTTGGGCACGATCATGTCGAGTATTTTGATATTAATACTCCATCTTCAAAGTGGGCGGAGTGGTACATTTGTATGGGGGGTATCAGAACGCTCCAGACTTCCAGATTTTTTCTCCAAAACTTTATCCTGTTATAGATTTACTAAATACAGAATTTTGGCACGATCGCATTGTGTGTATTGATATTATTACTCCATCTCAAAAGTGGGCGGAATGGTACATTTGTATTGAAGACAGCATAAGGTGCGTCGCTAGACTTCCAAAATTTTACCCTGGAAAATTTTACCCTGTTACAGCTTTACTAAATAAAGAATTTTGCTACGATCGCGTTGGATTTATTGATATTATTACTCCATCTCTATAGTGGGCGGAAAGGTACATTTGTATGGGAGCTACCAGAAGGGGCGTGGCTAGACTTCCATTTTTTTTCCAAAACTTTATCCTAATATAGCTTTACTAAATACAGAATTTGGGTACGATCCCGTTGGGTATATTGAGATTATTACTAGATTTCTAAAGTGGGGGAATGATTTTTATGTATGGGAGGTACCAGAATCGCGGGGCCATGTAGCCCATTTACAATACCGTAAGTAGTTTTAGGAAAATATTAACTCGTGCAAAATTTCAAAACATTTGGTTGTGTCTTTCGTTATCGTTATCGTGCGCACCAGCCGGACAGCCAGACAGACAGACAGACAGATGGCTCAAACGACTTTAAAAGTCATGAATCGAATTTGCTTCAAAGAAACCTAGGGTCTAAAGTGACTCCTTCTATGTGTTACACTTTTGGGTCGTATCAAATGATATACCCTCCTACCCGTAGGCTGAGAGTATAAATAGATCAGGCATTGGTGCTGAAAAAAGCTTACAACCAGGGCAACTGGAAATATGCCCTAAAAACCGTGTTGTATGCGCTTAAAATATGCTCTACAAATTTCAAAATATTCTCCTAAGATCAACAAAAATATGCTCTCATTTTTATATGAATTATTTAAAGAAAAACTAGTAAAGCGGTTATCTTCGGCTATGCCGAAGCTCAGATATCCTTCACCATTTGTAAAAATGGTGGTAAAACTGGTTATTTGCACACAACTATATTTTATTAAACTTTGTACCACAAAACAAGGGAGTTGGTGAGAAGTGGACGTTACTTTTAGATCCACACATCCATTTTCTCAATAGTTGGGTGTCAATTTTATTCGATTTACCGTTAAGTTTATGATATGTTGAGTTGGAGCTTATTTTTATAAATTTTGTAACTCCCCAAAAATGGTAAGTTGTGTGGGGTGTGGGAGTAGTTTAAATTCGATCATGCTTATCTTAGAACTTAACCTCTGCTTTTGGACAGAAGCTTACATACCAAATTTCAGCCCGAAAGCTCATAAACTATAGGGACATACAGACGGACACCCCCAAAAAGGGGGAGTTTGTATGGAAGGTGGGAGAAGTATTCATCCGATATTGCTCATCTTACAACGTAAGCTCCTATTATAGGATTAAAGCTTGCTTCAAATTTCAGCTCAATTTTTCCTAACCTACGGCTATAATCGCGGGCAGTTACGCTGACACCCCAAAAAAAGTAGTTTTAATGGGAGGTGGGAGGAGTTTTTGACCGTTATTGCTTATCTTAGAAAGTAGCCTCCGCTTAGATATTGAATCTTGCGTACAAAATGTCAGCTATATACTTTTTAAAATACGGCTGCAATCGTAGGGACACACCCCAAAAAGGGAAAGTTTGTATGAGAGGTCAGAGTAGTTTTTGACCGATCGGTCTCATTTTAATACTCAACCTCCGCTTAGAGCAGAAAAGCTTGCATAGAATATTTTAGCTTGATTGCTCTTAAATTACTAATGTAATCGCAGAGACTGACATACGGACACCCCTAAAAAGAGGGATTTTGTATGGGAGGTGAGAGTAGTTTTTTTACCGATCGGTCTCATCTTACTACTCAACCTCCGCTTAGTATAGGGAAGCTCACATACAAAATTACCTTAAACTACGGCTGTAATCGCATGGACAGACCCCAAAAAGGGGGAGTTTATATGGGAAGTGGGAGTAGTTTTTGACCGATCGGGCAAATCTTAGAACGTAACCTCCGCTTTGAGGATAGAAGCTTGCATTCCAAATTTCAGCTCGATATCTCTTAAACTGCGGCTGTAATCGCGGGGACAGACAGACAGACGGTCATCTATAAATCGATTCAGATTTGGATGCTGATCATTTATATATACTGTAACGTTTTTTGTTGTTTTACAGTAATGTTTTACTTTGCAAACAAAATTTTGATTTAAATTTTGTTTTCCGGTTAATTTATAAAGAGTGTGTAATATTATAAGTCCCCGGTATATATATCTTATATATATAAAAATGGTGGCAAAAATGTATAGTAATTCATCAATTGAGAACGGCTGGACCGATTTTCCTGAATTTTTTTTTCAGTTCGTCGTAATTGCCAGGAGAAGGTTTATGTAAAAGAAATTTTTGGGAAAAACTTCCGGAAAAGTCGGAAAATTGGAAAAATCGATAATTGCCTTTTTGTATGAAATTTTGTATGCAATTATTACAGAATGGCTTTTCGAGTAGAAAAATGGAAAATTTTTGTTGAAAAATGCGGAAAATTCCGGAAAAATTCAAAAAGTTCGAATTTGTTTTTCGACGAAATTTTGCATATTATCGTATGATTTGGTAATTTTGGACGATGTAACAGTGAACAATTCTGGATAATTATTCCGAAACGACTTTCCGAATGGAAACATAGAAAAAATCTCGGTGGAAAACTCGGAAAATTCCGGAAAAACTCGAAAAAATTTGGATTTTTTCAGAAACATTTTGCATCGCAAATTAAGTTTTTGTATAACTTTTTGTGTGCAATTGTTCCGTAGTGGCTTTTCGGTTGAAAAAACAGAAAATTTTGGTTGGAAAATTATTTAAAAATTCCAAAAACTTGAATTTTTTTCGACGAAATTTTACATTTTATTGTGTTTTGATAATTTTGAATGATGTAAATGTGAAAATTTCGGATAATCATTCCAAAATGACTTTTCGAATGGAGAAATAGAAAAATTCTTGGTGAAAATTCGGAAAATTCTTGAAATAACTCGAAAATTTTGAATTTTTTCATCGAAATTTTTCGCTTGATTTGATGATTTTAGAAAACGTGGAAAATTCGTTGTTCTGCTTGGAAAAATTCGGTTTATTGTGAAACCTATATGTATAAAAACGGTGTGAACAGTGTGTAGTAATTCATCAAGGGAGAGCGGCTGGCCCATTTTGTTTTCAATTATTATTCAATTGTTCGTAATTGGTATGAGGGTTTTATGCAAGTTAATTTTGGGAAAATCCTTTGAAAAAGTCGGAAAATTGGAAAAATAGAAAATTGGTTTTTTGTATGGAATTTTGTGTGCAGTTGTTACGGAATGGCTTTTCGAATATAAAAATAGAAAATTCTTAGGGAAAAACTCGGAAAATTCCGGAAAAGTCCAAAAAATTTGTTTTTTTTTTATTGGCAAAATTTTGCAATTTTCGCATGATTTGATGGTTTTGAACGATGTCTAGGTGGAAAATTTTCGGTTAAATGTTGGGTGGTAACGAGAAAAATAATATTTAAATAAAAAATCCGTCGAACCCGACATTGGGAGTGCCAGCGTCAAATCGTTCGATGCAAAATGCATTCGATCGCGAATTTTAACTGAAGCAAGACTATAATCTAGATGAGCTGATTGGAAGAGTTCGAACGAATGTGCCGCTGTTAAATACCGAGTACAAGAACGTGTACGATTCACGATGAAACTGGAGAAGGACACCTTAAACATTTTTTGTTGATTCCGGCAACAATTTGGTCAAGATCTCAAATAACGTTAGCCGCTGGATCCTCTGGCATGCCTGTCACATTGTTGGAAGGCATTCGAACTGCAAATTCCACTTTAAAACTGTCGATGAAGTATTCAAAGTATTCAATGACCAAGAATTTCGCAACGGCGAAGTAGATGCGGGAATGCCAAATCAACATTTCGGATGAATGCTCGATAACGACTAAATGAGCTTTGGAAGTAGTTAACCGAACGATAAAGGATTTACGAGGGAATTTAAAACGATTTGGTGGGGCTATGATTTTGCTCAAAATGTCTAATGCTGCCGATTTACTAAAACCATGCTTGAAAACGTCAAGAAGTTGTAATTGACCAAAAAATTAGGGGCTCATTCCAGAACCTCCCATCTTCTGCTGAATTCCCGAAACAACTGCCAGCGCTTGGCAATGGCCAAATTCGGGTTGATGTTTTGACTGAATTGATATCGTTCCCAGCAAATTTTTGCCAGTTCACATCGTTGGAAAAGTAACTCATGACATTGCACAAAATTCTAAAAATTTCGATTGGATTAATTTACCGGCAGTATGTTACTACTAGAGAAGAATAAATACATTAATAGCTACAATTTCAAATTAGAAAGTTAAATCGCTTGAGAACTGCATTCGTACAAATCTGTTTACAGCGTGACCGTAAAGGATGAAGCGATCAACAATCCGACCGAATTTTCCACTCGCTTAATATGCCGCATAATTTACAGATAAAGGTGGGATCGATCATAATCATATTGCGGAATCTGAATCAACCGAAATTGTGCAACGGTACGCGGTTGTCCGTCAAGAATCTGATAAAAAAATGTGATTTCAGACGATCATAAAGAACAAATTCAAAGAATTAGATAATTCCAACTGATCATCCATTCCAATTCCCCGACGACAATCAATAAATCGCAAGGCCAATCGGTTTTATGTCCGGTCAGTTGAACGTTGCCTTTTCGAGTTTTGGAGAACCGCCTTCGTTGTTTGTTTTTGAGGCGGAAAACTAATCGACAAACATTGTTTATCAAACATTCTCTACTGAGTTTATCTAAAGGCATAAAATTGGAGCGAGACGAAGTTCGCCGGGTCCGCTAGTATAAATATATATTGTGAATTGGGAAAGATTATTACTCCCACAATTGTGTATCCTTATTGCGAATTGTTTTTGGGAGTTTGGTTACGTGGTACAAATTTGATGGTAAGTTGTGCCATATATAATAGATGTTGTCGAATTTGGGATAATGACATCGGTTCATTCATTAGGTATGGGTCTGTTCAGGACCCAAATCCATCAATCAACTTTCCTTTTGTGCTAGTGGTAAAAACACCATAAAAGTATACCAGACAGATTGAGATAATGGTGCATAAATAGACAACCTCTAAATTCTTCATATTCATCACTTATATCAGAGGGAAGAAACATTTAGCAACGCTTTGCCTTACAAACAAATAAAGGAAAATATCGGGAGTATGGAAAACATCCATTGACAAAGTTTATAAAGTTAAAAAAATTACAATTTTAAGGATGACAACAAGATTTGTGAAATGTCCTTCCTGTATGGGAATTAATGCGTGATTCAAGCTATTCTATCGTCTACTATAAAATTAATATTATTGTTAATCGTATAGAATTATTAATAGTGTTAAATTTTTTTTATACCACAGCTTAAATTATCTAACCCAATTATTCTTGTAACCTAAATTGTACACTGCTAAAATGAGCTATACCTATTGATCCTAGGAGGTTTTCATATTCAAATTTCATTAACGTCATCAGGCCTGAGGACTTCGTGGGACTTGTATGGTGAGTTTTATTACTTTTCCTATTATCACTTTGTATAAGCCCTATTATCACTTTGTATAAGCTCATATCCTACACAACTCACAATATTTTCTAACTTTGTAATTTGAATCCAGCAGTGGATCATATTTTTTTCTGTTTTAAATAATTTTCTATTACTATATTTTTCTTTTTAACTAATTTGAATTAATGTTGTTCTTATCTGCTAATTTTAAATGTCATTAAAAACACATATATGAAGTTTTAACTTGTCGTGTTGTGCAATCGCGAACAGTTAAGGGCATGACTTAGAAACTTGCATTTAAGGGCTGATAACTAGCATCAGCATGGCTGAGTGTAGATGCAATGGTAGCAGACTAACATCAAATGCTATCGCCTTAGTTTAACTTTGTTTTACATTTCTTATTTCATTTTCCGGTTCTTCCACTATTAATTTGTCACCTTACAGTTTAGTACATGGAAAAGCTACCTTACTAACTTTTATTTATGGTAACGATGTCTAACCTATTTACTCCGAAAAGAACTCCCCCATGACTGAGCACGGCCGGGGCCAGAAGGTAGCTGCCCTCGGAGGAAATAGAGTTTATTGACATGTGGTCCGTTACAATACAGTCGAAACTCTCTATAACGAACTCCTATATAACGAAGTTTTCTTTATTGCGAAGCAATTATAAGTACACTGTGTTTTGGGTCTACTTTGAGTGTATTATAATCTCCACATAACGAATTTCCATATAGCGAATATTTCCTTATAACGAAGCATTTTTGCAATCGTAACTTCAAGATTGAAGCGTTTTCAATCTCCGTATAACGAATTTATTCAAATCGAAAGTGTATTTTGGGGACCCACCGAACTATGGAAGTGACAACAGGAATCATTACCATTTCTCACATTTCTTGCAGTCGTTAACAGTTTGAATTTTCTTTTAACAGATTCATATGAATACGAAGAAGAATCTGCCGATATTATGAAACCGTTACCCACTTATGTACAACTTTCTTCATCAGTTGAAAGAAAAGTAAGAAAAGTAGAAAAATGTACTTCAAACCAAAATAACTGACTACTACAAATAAAAAATGTTAAAAGGAATAAAATTGTTCTTCTTTTCTATATAGCGAATTTTCTTTATAGCGAAGTAAATATCCAGTCCCTTAGAATTCGTTATAGAAAGTATCGACTGTATATATTGTCATACCTACCACGCCTCCTTATGGGCGTTACAAATGAAAGAACAAAATTAATATACCCTTCACTATGTTTATGTGCATGGTGAAGGGTATAAAAACAGCTTACAAATTAAAATAAAACAAATACCTTTTTAAACAAAACAATGCTGCTTCAGTTTAACATTCCACAAGTGTATAAAACAAACAAATAGGCAAACATGTAGCAGATTTGACTGTTACATTTGAAAAAAAAAGTTGCAAAGACTTCTTTTTACGAACGAAAAATTAATGTGAAAAATATAAAAGATGCTTAAAGATATATTTTTTTTTAAAATATGAAATATGCTTGAAAAAGGTTATATTTTTTAAAATATGCTCTTAAAACCAAAATATGCCGAAATATGATTTTATGGGTAACATATGCAAAAATATGCTCTAACAAATAAGTGTCAAAACACTTGTAGGACCATGAAACATATAAATACCTAACCCATTTGTTAATATCTTGTTCTAAAAAAAAATATGCATTTGCATATTTCCGGTTGCCCTGCTTATAGCCATAAATATGGGCATTATGTTTTTGCGTTGTTCCCTTTAGAAATGCATTTAAACAATCGTTTGGGGTACTTACTAGACTAGCCAATGCCATAAATTTGTATAAATATATTTGGCACACTCCATTCTGTATTTTTGTTCGATGGAACCCTGGAAATTAATATGTTTATATTTCAAGGAAATCGATTCATATGCTTTCCGTTGTGCAGTGAATGTTTGGGTTCTGCAACTATCGCAAATTATAAATCTTTCTGTTAATAACATTATTGGAGTTAATTTTTGTGTTATTAATTTTTGTGTTAAGTTTCTTATAGGCATTACACTTTTACCAAAACCTCCACAGTACTACCCTGTACGAAATTTTCCCAATTACTAACAATTTGTTCACCTGTCAAACCTTTCTCTTCAGTTATCAATTATTTAAATCGAAATCAATCACTGTCACCTTTTGCGACTATGCCGGCAGAAAGAAACGATTTTCTTTACAAAACGCTTGTCGCTAACGTTATACCAACAGAAGGTAGTCCTCGATAAATGCCATCATGACTCTATAAAACTTGACTGAATTGAAATTCATTATGCCATATTGTGCAAAAATTTACTAATGAAAAATGCAAAAAAAAAAGAAACAGCAGTCTCCGAACAGAGAAAACAACTTATAGATATTTATTTACGGCAACGAAGCCATCGTGTCATAATCAAATGCCAAAGTGTAATCCAATGCAAAGCAAGGAAATGTGCTCTTAGTCAAGCACGATAACAAAAGGAAGACTAGCTAACACAATCATCCTCCATCATCCAGCGACGATGTCGACGAAAAAGAAAGACATCATCTCTAATAGTTTCCAGTGCCAAAGTACAGAAGAGTGCAGTAGTAAGTGAACACCTGGTAAATTGGAATTGATGAAGATTAATGAATAAACTTTTCTATGTGTGTCATATATTTAAAAGTAATGCCCAGCACTTCGTAGTATATAAATTTCAACACCTCCAAACATTTAGTTGAAAGGACAGACGCAAAACCTATTTCACTAAAAAATAGCTATCAATAGCTAATGTTGATTGACAGTGCTAAGCTAAAGTTGTCGTAAGTTTAAAACGGAAAAGCTTCACAGGTTATAGGTTAATAGATTTAAAGAGATTTTATCGTTAAATTTTTTATTAGGTATTTCATTGGAAGGAATGTATTGTAAATAAAGAAAAAAGTATTTTCATTCCATCACCCGATACAGAGATCTAGCATTTACACCCCATTGTGATTTAAGTACGGTTTATAAACTACTCTGATAATATGATAAAAAATTAGGGTTATCATCCAGTAAATATTTTATGAATTTAAAATTTCGCTTTGGTCGGCAAACATTTCTTGGTGATAAAGAAATACTTGGGTATCTAAATTATCAACACTTTACTTTTCCTTAACAGATGGTAATATGAATTAGATTTATGCATATACTAAACAGAAATTTATTGTTCTTAAAGAAACTACTCCTGTTACAGTCTTTTTAGCGCATCAAACGATACATCCTACATGCCTTAGTTCCCGTGAGTTAGTTCTAGTTATAACTTCCATGATCTTGCTAAGTAACTACATACCAAGTTTATATTATGGTTACCCTGAATGAGAAGTACCATTGCAGAATACACACTGCTTTGGGCGCAATGAGGTTGTACAGCCCACATCATTCACATATGGCCGTAGCACACACATGTTGTTATTGTTATGATTTCATTTGATCGCCGCTGCTGCAACTCAACGCAACGCCATTTGACCATCGCGCACTGCATTTACCAAATAGTTGATGGTACTTCAAAATAAAGTGACGTGATGAGATAGAAGTGGATGTGTTTAACACTTTCCCTGAAGCTGATGATCTCTAAATTCAAACACACCCACACCCACTCATGTGTCCAGCTGGCTAGCAATCTGATGACGATAATGCTTATGGCATTAATTGCAAGTATCACGTTTTAATTTCCGTGCTTTGAATTTTTTTATCGCTATGTTTGAGGTTATTCTCCTTCCTCTGCTGCTTCTCTAGTTTCACACAATGTTTTTCTATGGTCCATGTTTATTCAATATAGTTTCCAGTTAAACGAAACTTAGATTTCCGAACAGTTACCAAGTAAACGAGAAATAAGTTTAGTGTTAAATACTGCGAAGTCGACTGGTTGGTGGTATGTATATGCAAGATGTTGCCTCAATAGTGCCCCACCATCTTCGCAGCTCTTAACATTCAGCTGCTTTCAGTCTTGAAGCTATATTTTTATTACATGGTCCATGATGGATAAGTTGCTACATTGTTGTTTTCTTTAAACACAAGTGCTAATTTTGCAATATTCGTTTCAATTACGGAACGAACATCTGCAGGTGGCTTCGAAGAATATTTTATATAAATACATGTTTAAAGACCAGTGTGCTGCCTTCTAAGATTTCAAATAAGATGAGCTGTTTATTATTTGTTGATCAAATGCTGTGCAAGCGATAAATACTACTCGGAATTAGAATGTAACCGAAATACGAAGATAGCTAAAAGATGGGATTCGTTATCACCGTTTAGGAGCAAATTACTCAATGTTTCGAAAATATTAACGTGTAAGGCAAAAAGCCAACAGGTGCAGATATTAAATTTATATTCTATTATATTTAAATTAAGTTAGATTGCAAAAAATATTAGTATTTCCACTATATTTAAAAAAAAATTAATAAAAATTGGTATACGACTCTTTTATTGTTAGCCATCGACAGAGGAAACCAATTTTAATGGTCTATTACCATTAAGTGGCAGTCTCATGTGAAATTAAATCGTGGATAACCATTTTTACTCTCATTCAGATTTGTTTGCTCTCAGAATAATTCCAAACTAAGCAGATTAGACGATAAAACGATTAAATTTCTATCTATATATTATGATATCTTTAGAAATGGTCAGTCCTCTATTCGTTGGTCTTATATCATAAACTTATCACAAGGCGGGGAGATGGAAAACTTTATTTTATTCCATCCAACAATTCAACTCATAAACTCTTTACCGCAAACATAGATACACACAGATGCCTATATAGCATAGGGATTTCGTGATTTTCTTCTCCATTTTGAAACACAGGATTTAAAATGTAACTGCAATAAATTTTTCTGGTTTGGTCATTTTTGAGTTGGCAGCAACAGAGCATCTAACATGTTTGTTAAAAGGCACTCCCGCACGCACGAATACCAGTAGCACATCTCACTCATCCGAATGTCTGGCTATGAAATACTAAACTTAAACTAAACTGTTTGTTGTTGCAACCAACATTTAAAATCAATTTTCAACTAGTATCCAACTCTGTCTTCTGGTTCAGTGAAGTAATTTTAAAGATTTCGGGTTTTATTGAAGAACTACCAAATTGTTGTATATACCAGAAAAAAAATGTTATACAAACCATACCAAGAAAACTGCTCAAAATGTGTCATTGAAAAAAGAAGGACTTAGTTATGACTATAACCCTTTAGTCTTTTAAAACGAAATTCAATTTTTGTTTAGCAAAATTATATACATTGTGCAGCAGTTTGTTTGATTAGAACAAAAAAGGCAGGATATTCCATTTTTATGGCAACAGCAATGGCACTTTCAAGTTAACATTCATTTTGAAATATAATATTAATTAGGGTAGAAGAATATTTCATTCACGAGTTACAAAAATTCAAATCTCTCTCAATATAAAAATTCCACTCAATGTTTCAAAACGTTTCAATCTCAATCGAATTTTTTAAATTTTTATTTTTTAATCGACCGCTAGGCGTGGATTTAAAAAAAATCGACTCTCGAGACAAATATTTAATAACTTTTTACTTTTCGATCACGGTATACCTTTCTGCGGAATTGCCCATATATAAATATATGCCAGACATGATGACATATTATGCATTTACTGGTCACTGTTATAACTAAACCTAAACCTCCTACACGCACTCTAGAGTGTATTATCTATGCTTTTCTATAACTTTTATAATTTTTACTGTAAATTTGAATTGTATATGGTTCAAATGCTAATAAATGACCGCAATTTATCAATATTCGAAGACAATCACCGCAATTGCCATAAAGAAATAAAAAGGGAAAGGAGTTTTTGTCTTCTTATAATATACCAACTGGAAAAGAAAGTTCGTCTGACTGTCCGTTTATATCACCATCCAAATGCCAATAAATTTTAGTCCGTCCGTTTGCTCATCTCGTTGCTCGCAGTGTCGAAGTTTTACTGCTTCTAATCAACAAAGCAAACATAAAATGCTCAACAACACGACAGAACCAAGAACATGAATGTGCAAATGGCCGAGAAGTGGAATAGAAAGGTGAAAAACTTTGTGTGTCCATGCTGAAGGGAAATTCTAGATTCTAACTCATACATAAAGTAGAAAGTAAAACAAAATAAAACGACAACAGTAATAAAGTTTTTCCTTTAACCAATTTTAAGCAGTCAACGATTTTCGTCTCGCTGCTGCTTTAACTTTCCAACAGCTATTTGTTTAACAAGCTGAGTGCAAAGCTTCATCCTGCCCCTTTCACCAGTTTTCCTTGGCCTTTCCCTTTCGGGCAGGAAAAACTGGAACTCAAGTCACATAAATAAATTGTTGCATGACATCTGTGAGGGAAATAGTTGTTGGTTGCTCTGTTATGTCCCCTCGGTTAGGTGGTTTATTTTTGTGGTTGGATTTGAATTGGTTTGATTATGGATTTGTTTTGTTGGTTGGCTGCTTTATATCCTGGGTTACTAGTTTTTATTATTGATGTGTACACAGAGTAAGGGCAAGCTCGAAATATTACGGTTTTATGACAACTTATCAAATATTGCCAATAACTTTTTTTCACTTTTTTTTCTCTCTCGTGCTCTTGCGAGATTTTTTGATCAGGTACAACCTGTGGTTTACCTGACATCCAGTAGGTATGACTATAATGATATCGATGGATGGATGGATGGTGGTGGATAAAACAACAATAAGTAGAAATCATAAAATATTTAGCAAACCAGAAAAAAATTGAGTTGAATGTAAGATGCATTTTTAGGGGAAGTCTGATAACATTTTTATGTGATGGAAATCGTTATGAGGATATTAATCCGTTTAGCTGATTGAGGAAGTATAAGAATAATGCTAGTTGTACAAATTGCAAGATTTTCGGTAGGTTATAAGTTTGTAGTTAATATTTCTTAAAAGGTGTATTTATATTTATGTATTTAATTTTATTGCAACCTTCAACCTTCGTTTAAGTTTTCTTTACTTTTTTTAACTCTGAACACAAGGTCAGTGTAATAAAATAATTATTATGCTTAATGTCCCCAAAAACATATTTCACTGCTGTCTTCTCTTTTCCTAATAAATGTTGTTATGTAGATATATTACCGATTGTTCCTTCTATATGGAATTCTCCTGGGGAAGAACTTAAAAATAATACTTTTAAAGTGTATTAATTTGTCTTTGCTAATGGTCATTTTGGTGAATTTTATTAATCTCAACGGTCTCTATAGAAAATGACTCAAAAGATGGCCCTTAATATTGGGTTACATATTAATTTGATCCATAAGATCAAGTGAAAACTGGTGCACCTGCAACTCTAACAGCTTGTCCCACAAAGTCAAACGTTATCGTTCGCTTGCTTTTTCTGCGATAAACACCTGATTTGCTATATATATGTGTATCAGCTGTTTGCTGCATAAAAAGCATACGAACGATAACTTTCGACGTCTTGGGAAAGGGTGTAAATCTATATTTTGTTTTACCAATAAAAGACAAAATACCCGCAAACGTATAGTATAATTATCAGATTGCGATTATCAATACATCGTATGGGCAAAAACACTTTCGGAATTATAAAGTTTAATCTCCGACTACAATGCGCAAGCAAAATTGAACTTGCACCTTTTTTAATTTCTTTTTTATAAAATAACTTAAGATGTAAAATTGCATTGACCGAAAAAATTGTAAAATGCATTATAAGTGAGCAGAAAGTTAAAGTCGATTTATGTAAATTATGGACGAAACTGCATAACTTCTTTTAAATACGTGGTGTCTCCAAATTTTATTGTGAATTAATAAAATTTTTAGACTCACATATACTTTTTTATAGACGAATGCGAACGTCAGCTGTTAGAGAAACGTTTACTAAACTTTATTGGCGAAGTTGTTGTCGACAACATCAAGGAGGCCGCCGACGAAAGAAATGTAGATGACTAAGACAGAAATCGAACCCTCGGTCTCTCACATGATAGTTGTGTGTTCTAACCATCATGTACAAGTTTCCATATAGCTGTAATTGTATTTAAGTGGTTTACCATATCAGCGTTAGCTACTAACAGATTGCCAAAATAATTTTATCGCGCCCATCAATCAATTTTATCATCAATATTATCCATATTATGATATTATCTAATATATATAAAAATTAATTGTTGTGCGTTGGTAAGGCCATCACTTGAGAACGCATGAACCGAATCGACTAATTTTTTGTCACTATTTTCTCAACAGACCGAGAATGGTTTTTATAAATAAAAAAATTTGGCCACGCCCACTTTTCTAATATATCTAAAATTTACATAAAATGCTCTAAAAATTCAATTTCTTTACAGATTTCGGACTATAATGTTCTATATGGATAATATAATTGGTTATATACAATTTTATACAAAGATAGTACTCGACAAATTAGTAGATGCAATTTTTAATTTCGATCAATGGGCGGAAAGGGCGTGGCCAGCCGTTGCAAACTTTAAAGATAGAAAATTTGGTACACAGATAGTACTCGGCAGGACTGGTTGAAATTTGCAGATGAAATTTGATTATTCAATCAGTGGGCGGAGGGGCCATGGAAAAACTATGTCTTAGACTTATAGAGAGATAAAACTTGATATATAGGTATTACTCAGTACAACAATTATAAATTTTCGATCAGTGTTCGGAGTGGACGTGGTTAAACTGTGTTTTAGGCCTAGATTGGTAGGATTTGGTACGAGCAAACAGATACTATTTGACATAACAGTTTCATTTTGCAGAATGGGCGTGACAAAATTGTTTTTTATACTTTTATACTTAGTACACATATAGTACTTGGAACAACAGATTTCAATAAATGGACGAAATTTTTATTTTCTGGTGGGGGCGTGACGATATAGTTTTTTGAGTTACAACGATACAATTTGATATGCAGATAATATAATACGTAGCACAACAGGTATAAAAATGTAGAAGAAATGTTTTTTTCCGATCTGTGGGCGGACTTTTGGTGTTTTTTTAACCTTAGAGAAATAAAATTTGATACACCCATACTATAACTATGCATATGTACCTTATGTGTACTAAATTTCAGCACTTTATTTTTGAATGGTGGGCAGAGGGGATAATATTTGATACATCTATATACTCGGAAATATAGACATGAATATACAGACAAAATATTTTATTTCGATAAGTGGGCGGAAGGGGCGTGGCAAAAGTGTTTTAGCGCTAGAGCAATTTTTTTAAGTGCTCGGCACTACATAAATATACTCAATATCATTAAAGGGTTCCATCTTTAGCCTCAAAATATATTCCGAATCAGAAAATTAGTGTTTGGTAATATAAAATGTACCACATATGACATCAATACCACAAATGTTCACAGCTTTATAACTATTACCATTAAATTGACCAGTCTTTCGTTTCGCATGGAATTTTAATTTGTTATATATTTGTTTACTTGAGGGTAATTTTCAAATTTTTGGAATAACTTAAAGTATAAAAATGTCTTAACAGTAATAAAAATTTTAAATTTAAAAGAGCATATTCCTGAACACAGATATACCTATAATAGCATTCCAATTGAATGCTTTTCACATAAGCTGTGAAAATTTTATCAAATCATAGATTTCATTTACCAAACTACAGTGCACGGTTTACTCAATGCGACGAACACTAACTGATAGTAAACGACCAGGAATTGTTATTTAAAGTTTTGATAATAAATCTTTTGACGAGACAAAACAAATTGATTGTTCAAAGTATTTTAGGATTAAATAATATTTGCTCTTTTGAATTGGCGATGAGGCTGAGAATACAAAACCACCTAACGACAGCCGAAACTCAATAACCTTTATTATTTATAATTTTTTACAAGGATTACAATTGGTTTTGAATTTCATAAAGATGTACGATTCCTTGCGGAAATAAATAAACAAATAACAATATCCATTTCACTATTTGAATTCTTCGCTATAACGAACATGTAATGATAAAATTGAACTCTTTACAAGTGTACACATAAAATATGTAGCCCTTGTTGGTAACTGTACTGTTCATTCAGAGAAAATGCCATTTTTGCATTGAATGTTTGAAATATTTTTCATTCTTCAAGAGTAAATAGGAAAGGGAAGACTCCAGCCCAACCTTGTAGTAGTGGCTGCATATAAATTGCATGTCATGCGGTCTCAAATGTCCTAAACATTTTATTAATTTTTCCGACAACAATGATTGAGGAATGTCATTCGTCCCGTTGACCAAATAAAAACAAAAACAATATTATGTGCTAAAAGCTTGACAATGTTTTTTCTTATCTGCAATTCTACGGTGTAAATATATTAGTTTTATTAGTTAAACGTCATTAGTATGGAGGTTAAAATCGAAATTTATGATCCCAACTAAACTAAAGGTTTGTTTCATTTTATGAATATTTCTAAAATATTACCATCACAATAATCGCCGTTTGTAAGCTAGACACTTGTGAAATAAACTCTAAAAATTAAGTTTTGTTCAAATAAAGATCTATGTTATGTTTCTTTCATCGTCGGCTTCTACGATGATGTCGGCATCAACTTCGCGCTAATGTCGAGTCGATCGGCATATCTAGTAAACAAATCGCTGACGTTCGGATTGGTCGTTAAACTGTAGGTCTCGTTGTGTGAGTCTTAAAATAGCAGCGAAGAAATCAGAAGCTCTACTATATCTCATCCTTGGGATGGCACGGAAAAATAAGTTTTTTTTCATTTTGAAGGACTTGTTTCAATCTATATTTGCTATCACCTACAATGTTTGCCAATAATTCAAGCACTGCATTTATTTATTAACACATTTTATCATTCCACAGTCATTTAACCCTTTCATAAATAATGCATTTTCCAAATTTAAAATTCTAAAATTTCATGTTAATTTTTCCTATTTAGAAATCTCACCATTATTTTCCATTGAGGTTTGGCTATTGCAACAAATATTATCAAACAAGTCTTTGGTTACTAATGACAATGGCTTCCGGGATATATGTTAGAAATTTTGCCATAGAATATTTTGGTTTGTTTGCACGAAACACGGCTGTTGCCGCTTGGTCAGCGATTTTTAATTAAATTGACAATTTCGTTAATAGGTTTATAATGAAATTGTGATTAAATAGAAATTGCAATACATTTGTGTAATTATAGTAAACAATTTTAACTTGCATACGTTTGGTGTATAACATTTGGTTTATGCGTTATACAATTTGAGAGGTTAATGGTCACACATCACAAATATGCATTTTGTGGCGGCCAAACTATGAATTATACAAATATTTCATAAAAAGTAGGCAATAATGTGTGGTGATTTGTATAAGTTACATTTACATAGAACGCTTAAAATGAAAAATAAATGAATTAAAATTTTACGTATTTGTACAATAAAATTTAAATGTTATTTGCTTAGGTTTTATTTTTAAAAGTACTATATGCATTGTTGTTGTAAGCGGCATATGCAATTACATTTGATTTTTAAATTCAACAACATTTGTGAAATAATAGTTTTTAATGTTGCAAATATTTTGTATTTTGGTATTTATCTATATTATTTCTTATACATTTTATGAAGAGAAGATGTTTGTGAGTTTGCTCGTTAGTTTGTATGTAGGGGGTAATCTTCTAAGCTACTCAACCGATTTCAAAAATTCTTTTACCAGTGGAAAGCTACGTTATCCCTGAGCCCGAAAAGGGGATAAAACTGGTACCATCATTCGGACAAAACGGCTCAAGGTAAAAATGCGAAAATTGGGATACATATTTATTTTATAGAGTAATTGTGCGATACATTCGTACTTTTAGGGCTAAAATCGTCCAAAAAGGGATAAAACTGGTACGATCACACTCAACAAACGGGTAAAGGCAGAATCGCGAAAATCGGTATGGGCTTGCTTCCTGTAGAATTACAGATCCGGATGAAGGGATTTTTCGGAACTTCGTACTTTTGGGACCCAAAAAGTTCAAAGAGGGATAAAACTGGTACCATCACCCGGGCCAAACCGGTAAGGCTATAATCACGAAAATCTAAATGAGCATACAGTACTATAGACCTGTACGAAGGGAACTTTTAAAATTTGTACTTTTAAGGCTAAAAATGCCTAAAAATGGGGCCATCACTCAGACCAAACGACTAAATGTAGAATAGTGAAAATCGGTGTGAATTTTTTTTTTAATTTCCAACTTTTAGGGGGAAAGCCGAAAAAGAGATAAAATTGATACCGTCACTTAGACAAAACACGTAAATTAGGTTTAATGTTTATTTTATGTGATTATTGTGTGATTTGAAAGGATTTTTAAAAATTCATATTTTATGGGCACAAGGCCAAGAAATTAATAAAATTGGAACCACAACCCAGACTAAACGGCTAAAAATAGAATCGCGAATATTGACGTGAATGTTTAGTGCGATTAGAAGGTATTTGTGAAAACTCTTATTGGGGACAGTAGACATGGGTGTGTCACTAAATCAGAGAATTTTCCGATTTTGATCAAACACGTCATCCAAAAGTCATGAAATTTGTTGTGAGTATTCCTGTTAGAAAAATAAAAATAGTGAATTAAGGTTTATTTCGTAATACCAATTATTGGAGGTAGAAATGGCGTGGGAATAAATAAAAAAAAATTCACTTTTAAACTTACTCTTAAAAATATAAAGTGAACTTAAGATTTTTTAAATCTTTATTTGAGGAGGTAGGAATACGCGTGGCATAACATCAGAGAAATTGCCGTTGTGACCAAATGCAAGAGCTTATAATCATGAGATTTAGAGACTATGTTACTCTCCTGGAGCTAAACAAAAATTTCGGATTTTTAGAAACTTCATCTAGAGGCGGTAGAATCAGGGGCGTGGCATTCGATAAAACCAATTAGCACCCAGATCAAACGATTCAAGTAACGATTGTCCAATTTGGTTTGGTTTTCCTCTAATGAAGTAGACTTCAGTTAGTAGAATATAATAGTACTCAATATCGTTATCAATAATTTTAAAGGCAGGGCGAAGTCTGACGGGTCAGCTAGTATATCATAAAAGCAACGCATCGTCTATGTCAATATATGTAAAGTACATAAACAGATGAAGGCAAAACAGTTATGTAGCATTTTAATTGAAGACTGCCGAAACTTCTAGAACTATTCGAACTACTGCTACATGTACAAAAATGGATAGATAGGTACGGACCTTCTTAACAGATTCAGCCAGATATAACTGTGAATGAATGCTACAAAACTGTGAAAAATGTCCGTCGTCTAAAATCGGCGACATATAGAGTCATCAAGACGGTGCTACGGCACACCAGCGATACAAAGAAAAAATCGTTTTCGCACCTAATTCCTCATTTGGGACCTGCCAAATGGCCGTCAAGGGCGTGTGATATCACACCTCTGGATTTTTTCTCTAAGGGTTATGTGAAAAGCTACAATTCTAGAAGCCTACAAATGCAATGCTGTCTGATTGAAACTTTGACCTAATTGAATGAAATTATTTTTATTCTGGAAAACGCACTCCAAGTTTTTAAAAGGTTCAAAAATTGCTGCATTTTGTTTTTTTTCCTCAGAAAAACTAAAAATACTTTAGAAATCGGACAATCGATTTGGTAGTGTATAGATTCAGACTAAAGCTACCGTTAAG
This sequence comes from Muscina levida, assembly GCA_964034835.1. Taxonomy (NCBI): domain Eukaryota; kingdom Metazoa; phylum Arthropoda; class Insecta; order Diptera; family Muscidae; genus Muscina; species Muscina levida. Next base: position 79,633,388 of record OZ035881.1, read on the forward strand.
AGTATCAATTCATAGAAGAATGTTAACTCACACAAATCCAAACTTACGTCATTTCCCTTTGCACCCCATGAATGAGGTATGGGATAGCTTCTCGCGTTGTTGTGAATTAACACGCTTTCTATTTTTAGATTCACAACTAACGGCACCTACTTAATTATCGACGAATGCGAACATCACTGTTTGAGAGGCTTTTACTAGACATGCCGATTGACTCGACATTTATACTGCGAAGTTGCTGACGACAACATCGAGGATTTTTATTTTTTTAGATGGCTGGAGCCAGGAGTTGAACCTGGGATCTCCAGCATGGTAGTCGCGTGTTTTAACCATAATGCCACGCCATTCAAGTAGCTCTGCCATATGTCGTTCATGCGATGCCAAGAGAAATGGTTTTCATTGAACATATCAATACTACATTATTGTTTCAAGTTCAAGTTACTCGAGCAAACATCTTCAACTGGCGTTAATAAAATTACATGTTTTAATTAAGCGTAAAAATTTTTATTTTTAATTTTTACTTTAATTTGATATAATGTATTTATTTTTAGATCTAAAATCCTACAAGACACCGGTTACTCTATTGCTGTTGGCGGTAAACAACTAACGCTATCAAAACACCGTCTTCGCATCACAATTCATGTCTGTGAATTTGTTTATTTATTGCAGGTTCTTGTAATTTTATTAAAATTCAAATAAATAACAATTTCTCGGAATCTTACAACGAAACCTTTCACCAACCACCTTCTTCGATTCATTTACAATCTGTCTAACAACAATTGCCAGTCAACCGGGATAAAATGACTGTTTGTCTGTCTGATAACTTACACACTTACATGAGCATTCACCCTTCAGTGCTAGTCGGCCCTTTGGCGCATCTCCTACCGACTGTACTGTTGTTTACTCTAACTTTTAAGCCTTATTAGCTATGACAACAACGACGACTTTTGGCAAATAATAATAAGTGTAATAGTTTTCCATTTAAATTTAATTGTTTTTCGCACCCCCCAAAGTATTCGAAATATCAAATCGAATATGACGAAGAACAAAATCTTCGACACCCACATTAATTAAGAGTTTTAATTAAGTTAAAATAGTTACATGTAGTCTTACAACTATTTAGTGTAGCACTCTCAAGCAGGTTTTGACTCAATTAAATTTATGTGCCGACATACATTTTTGGTAATATTTAATTTGTTACATCAGATAACTAATTGACTTTTAGAGACACAATTTCAGTCCGGAAATTGTAATTATCAGATGTCTGCTAATTAAATTTGAGGTAAACACACATATAACTTTGGACAGATAATTTAAAGTTATTGTTGAAGAGATGTAAAGGCGATGTACAGATGGATAATAAAATTCATGCTAATGAGAATTGAGTAATCACATAAAATAAAGAGTTTCTTAATATTTTATTAGTTTATTTTACTGCGCTTTACTGTTTTATTGTAACTTAGAAATGCTTAAAAGCAAATAGTTACAGCTTTACTGCATCATTGTGCATAAAGCATAAGGAAATTGTTCGAACCTGTTATATCATAGGGCGAAGTACATGGTATCCCAGGAAAATTTTTCAGAACTTGTTGCGAATGGTATTGATACTAGAATCGTTTCTTTTTTAATCGACTTTCCATTCTGTTTCTGGTTCTATATAACCGATTATGTACAACATGTTGCACCACAGATTCCGTAGAACAGAAAATGAATATTCGTATTCGAAATAAGTATTTTTTAGAGGGTATTTATTAAGAAAAACTCAAAAATCTGAGTTAAAATATATTTCGAACTAGCACCCTATTGAAAATCAATCAAATTTCAAAAAACAGCATATCTTATTCAGATATGTAGCAATTCATTTCATAACAGGTTCCATGAGAACATGTTGGTTTTGGGACAATTTCAAACAAAAATAATATATTGTGCAACCGAAAGTGGAACTTGTTACTTATCAGTAAAAGCTGTTCTGTAATTGTTTCTTTGCAACAAAATATTTTGCTGGGTATGTCTTCTAGTAGCCATATAATTTGGTTAAACATCTTATGAATCGAAATTGGAAGTATCAGTTGCATATTATTTTACTCTTCTTATGACCACCAAATTGAAACGGCAGACATCAGTAAAAATAAGGAAAGTCAGTAGTCTTGACATAGCTAGTCTCTGAAATTTCTGTTAACTTCTTTTGAAACGAAGCAACTTCTGACGACAATGTGAAATAATTCCCACTCAATTATATTTAAACATTTTGTGCTGTCAATTCACTTCGATGTTATTTCATTATGAAGAAACTTTAAACCATAGGGATTAGCCACTCAGTATGTTATCGAATTTATTTAGATTTTTGTGATTTGTACCTCTCATATAAAAGTACACTTTAGAAAAACTTATTTACATTTAATTATTTAAAAAAAGTTAATATTTCCCCAAAACTACTTACGGTATTGCAAATGGGCTACATGGCCCCGCCCCTTCGGGTACCTCCCATACAAAAGTACCGCCCCGCCCATTTTAGAAATCGAGTCATTATTAATATAATAGCATTTTTTTGTATTATTGAGGGTGACGGTGACGTTTTTTGTCAAGGAATTTGTAGAACACATGAATGAGCTGGTAAGATGCATTTACTTAAACAATTTAAAAAAAAAAATAAGAGAAACCCCATTTTAGTTTTTGGATATGTTTGATATATTAAATAGACCTATCTAAAAATATTTTTTTTTCATTTTTCATTTTAATTATTTTTTTCAGTGTAATATTTTTACAGTGTATGTTTTCTAAAGCTGATTTATATACCTTTCTAATGGAACCAAGATCTTTCAAATCGGTTGAGTCATTCCATAGTAATCGCAGCTTAAAAGCGCCTATTACCGTCATTTTTCAAATATTTCGAAACCTTTCCACGCCCACATATTATCAAAAATGCAATTTCTAAAAATTAAGTTGCGTTTCTATAGGTAAAATCTAGCTGTATGCAAAATTGCATTAAAATCTGAGAGGGTAGGGTTCAATGAATATAGGTTTTGATATGAAATTCATCATATGTATGTGAATTCGCATTTGCATGGGAGGTACCAGAAGGGGTATGTCAAATAGTTATGTTTTCTCAGGTTTTGCTTCCTATCACAAGATAAATTAAACTACCATTACCCCCCAAGTGTCCGTTTGGAAGTTATGGGAGAAATATGCATTCCTGAATCCAATTTTTATCAGCGAACATCATACGCAAAATTTGGGCGAATTCAGTTTACTTACAAAAATTATATGTATGTAAAACTATGAGGGTCAATTCGGTCATTTGTATGGGAGGTACCAGAAGGGGTGTGGCAAAGGTTTCGGTTTTCTAAGGGTTTGTCAGCTATTGCAAGATAAATAAACTGACCAAATTCAAATATCCTCCGGTCGCCTGTTATGAAAAAGTTATGAAAGAAATATTAATTATCCAAAAATAGGTCATTTTGAATGGGAGGTACCAGAAGGGGTGAGACTATTCTGCCCATTTCCAATCGTAATAGTTCGTTTTGAAAAATATTAATACTGGTGAATTTTCATACCGATCCGTTAAGGTTTACTTGAGTTATCCTGCTCACCAGCCAAACAGAGGACATAGCTCAATCGTCTTAAAAAGTCCTGAAACTAATTTGGTCTTAAGATACTTGGGATCTAACTCGTCTCCTTTAATGCGTTACACTTTTTTTCGTATTAAATTATTTATATCCTCATCCCTAAGGATGATGGTATAATTACTTATGTATTATTAGTTGCCTGCTTGAGGAGCGCAAGCGTTTGAAGATTGGATTTACCGTCAAAAGACCCAAGGTTTACAGACTTGTAGTACAACTATAAAAAACTTACAGTATCAAAAGTGTTAATAAATTTGTCAAGATATATAAAAAGTTCGATTCACTATCTCTGGGCATTTGGTCAACTTGTATGAAGTTACTGAACTTAAGGGTGAATTCGGTCATTTGTATAGGAGGTACCAGAAGGGCGTATCAACGGTTTACCAGAAACGGTGGGGCTATTCCGCCCATTAACAATCCTATTACTTCATTTTGGAAAATACTAATACAGGAAAATACTAATACAGGCAAACAGACGGATATGTACCCTCATCGTGTGCCTTGACACTATACTGTGAAGCAGCTTTTGACAACATCGAGGAAGCGATGGGGATTTGAACCATGGATCTACCGTATGATAACGTATGCGCAATGAAATCTGTGAGATTGACGATGTTGGCCATGATAATTAGCATGCCCTTAAAAATATTTAATACCCATAATATCTCGAAAAGTGATATATAAGGCGCACGAAGAATCGAACTGCTCCATTAGTTATTTGAGTTACAATGACGGTTTCATAGAATTTTTTACTAATACTGCGGATTTTATTTTTGAGTTTTCAATTTTGACTCACTTTTGAGTGATTGTACCGGTAAACATTCGTTATCAAAATTGTTCCAAACGTTTTGGGCTCCAACTTTTGGAAACAAATATACCTCCTTTTAACTAGGTTTTTCGTAATTGAAATCTTGAACCCTATAAGTCTTTGCGGTACATTGACAAATTCAAAGAAACGCGAAAGATTCGCACACGCAATATGAAAAAAAAGTAATGAGTTGTCATCTAAATGTTTGCTGGGATGTTTCCTATTATCTGCGTATTACGAAAGGTCTTAAAGCCAGAATGACAGTATTTTATTAAAACATTTTCCAAGAGTTCCAAAAACTGATGCTGAAAAGAATTGTATCAGCAGAAAAGCAAAGAAAATAAGATAAACTGGTTTCTTAAGTCAGACAAGAAAGGTTTAGTTGATATAGACCATATGCAATCCTGAGTCAAATTTTCATAAACGAACATCTATCGGTAAATATGGCTAAATAAAGGGTACTTACAACAAAGATATGTCTATAAAACAATGAGGGTCAAATAAGCCATTTGTATGGGAGGTACCATAAGTGGCGTGTCAAGGTTTAAGTTTTTGGGGGTTCTGGGAGGTACCAGAAGGGTTGGGGCTATTCTGGCCATTTACAATCCATTTGCTTCATTTTGGAAAGTAGTAATACATACTAGTAAATTTACGTACGGAACGGAAAAGATTTACTTGCGTTATCGTGCCCACCAGCCATCCAGCTAGCTTGATACTTGGGGTCTAACTCGTGTTCTTTAATGTGTTAATGATGGTATTAAAATATTAATTGATTTAATTAAGACGATCATTAATTCTGCACTGACAAATAGATGGATCTCTTTTTCATCTTTTCTAGAAGGTTTCTACAATACGCACATAGAATTTACAACAAACAAAATTGAAAACAACAGCGAAGACATAAACCCATGTAGTTTTGCTGTTTTATACTGATGGCGTTGATATCTGAAATGATTTGCTACGCAGGGATGGTTTACCCATAAAGGAGTTATTAATTAAAGGCAAATTGTTACTCTATCAAGGGCGTAGCCAGGTAGGAGCAGGGGGGGGGCAGCTGCCCCCCCCTAAAGACTGGAAACTACAGCAAAAAAAAAATTTTTTTATATTTATTTAATTTTGTAACACAATTACATTATTTTTTTATACACTACATGGAGGTGGAAAATATGGAAATTAATATAAACCAGTACAGGAAGTTCAGTAAGGTCAACTGACTGCTAAATACTCTTACCCGATAACCTTTAACTGAACTTAAGTTAAATTAACTTATTTTTAAGTAAAAGTCCCTCTGTATTATTATTTCCTGCTTGTGGAGCGTTAACTATATGAGATAGTAAGGCCAAACGTTTACAGACATGTATAAAACTGTAAAAATGGACACAGTGTTAAAGAATTCAAAAACAATTGAAAAATCTTTTCAAAATTACTGGAGAAATTTAGGCTTATTTGTATTGGAACTACTTATATGCACAACAAGGCTCTTTTTATACCATCACCCTTAGGTACGAGGGTATTTATCATTTGATATCAGAAAAATTTTAACGCATTAAAGTAACTTAACACCAAATTCGTTTCAGGACTATTGAGCTATGTTCGTCGGTCTGGCTGGCTAGCTGGCTCAGCTATATTTAACAAAAGATGTTCGCTTATGAATATTTTTTTGGAATTTGTCTTTAAATTGTCTTTCATACTAAGATGAGACCGACGAAACTTTTTTATTGACCCACCCTATTATACCCTCTTCTTTGTATGCGAATTTTGTTCTTAGTAACAAACGTGAAATGATTCTAGATCTTTCTAGTCGTATGGTCAGAATATTTAGTAGTCTGATTTAGTGCCATGCCTATTTCTTCTATGTATTCAAAAATCTTTTAGTAGTTGTATTTCCGTTATAGTTTTTACGGCTGCCTCAAACTTTTTAATTAAAGTTGAAACCAACAAAATGGGGCTTTTTTAAAATATAAAGATCGCACGAGAAAAATTATAAGGCCGGTAGTTTCGGGTATAATTCATTCATTAATTTTTTATTATTTAATATGTCTTCCCAAGCAGGACAAAGGAATACAAAGGAAAAGTAGAAGAACAATTGACAGGACTTAAAGGAAATATTTGACATTCAACTAAATAATTTATTTCATAGGAGGGTCGATAGAAAATTATTGGAAAGTGTATTTCATCTAATATTTTTGGTAAATTTCTTAATAAACACAACTTCATGGCAAATGGCCGAACGGTAGCTAAAGTCCATGTTATTAGGGTAAAACTATATGAGTTTTTTTAACGGAATACTCACACCAAATTTTCCATTTCTAGGCTGGATTTGGTCAAACCAAGCTAGTCTTCATATCTTTCCGGGCTCGCATTACTCCGCCGCTACTTTCTTGTAAACATCGCATAACTTCTCTTTAAAATAAATATAAAATAAGAACACCCTAATTATCACAATTCTACCATTAGCCTTTGAGTGATGGTTACATTTTATCCCTTATTAGGTCTCTTTTTACCCTAAAAGTACAAAATTCGAAATATCCCACAATTTATTTTATAAAATAAACATTCAAACCGACTTTCGCGATTCTACCTTAATCCGTTTGGTCTGGGTGATTGCACCAATTTTATTCTTTCTTGGGTCGTTTTTAGCACTATAAGTACGAATTTTAAAAAATCGCTTCGTGCGGCTCTCTAATTTTATTGAGAGAAAGCTCATGTAGATTTTCGCTCAATAGCTTTAGCCGTTTGGTCTAGGTGGTGGCACCAGTTTTATTACTTTATGGTATTATTTTTCCCTTAAATTCGAATCTAATTGTATATGAAGCAAGCTCACATATATTTTCTTGATTCTACATTAAGCCGTTGTATTGTCTGGTACCAGTTTTACCCTTTATGGGCCTTTTTAGTCCTTAAAGTACGAGTTTCGAAAAATTCCTTCACGCTGCTCTCTAGTTCTCTAAGAATCTTGCTTATATAGATTTTCACGGTGATAGCTTAAACCGTTTGGCCTGAGGGATGGTAACGGTTTTATCACTATTCGGGCCTTTTATAATTTCGAAATTTCAAACAAGTGGCTTTTGAGTTATGACAAATTATTTAGAAATATGTCTCAAAAAATTGCATAGAAATTTCGAAGTTTTGTTTAAGAGGTTAAATGGTACTTATTTTTGATATGTTACAGGGAATCTAAAGAGTATAAATTACCACCTCCAATAGCATTGCCATTTAAGTTATTTGTTCTTTTCAGACAAAAAGGACGTTTTTTGAAGTTTTGTCAATCTTCTCGTAAATGCGCGATGTGACCGGTTCTGGACAGCCGATTATTCTACAATCTATTTTATTATAAAGACACATAACTTACATGGAATAGACTCAACAAAGTTCGTCTGAAGAATAAAAAATACACATAAAAACAAAACGGTTAAGATAATTACAAATTTTCGTTTATGATACTGAAAAACATGAGGTCTTTAGTTTCAATTATTTCTAATAAATTTATTTCTTTTTTTTATGTTTTATATACTTTTATCATTATGATCTTACTTTTTATTATGTTATTAAGTTATTTTAATTTTTTTATTTTAAAAATAAGTTAAAAAAAAAACGGAAAACCTTCAGCCCCCCCCTGGCTGAGATCCTGGCTACGCCCTTGTACTCTATGTACCGGTATATACAAGTATACAGATATAATAGTATTTTTACATCAGAACGCATTTAGCATATTTTCGCGTTATTTTGCGTATTTGTAATATGCGGCCAATATGCTAAAAATTTTGCATGTATTTTGTTGCACCAATATTATTGGTAGGAGTTTAAAAATAACACACAATAAATAGCAAGCATAATATTAACTTTGTTATCATTAAATTTCATAAATGCCATCAATGTGGTATATAATTTGGGGTTAGCGTGCATCATTTTGTTCATAAATAAACAATAAATACATTTGAAAGAACCCGTTTTCTAATTCAATTTCTCATCCTGGCTATGTTTAAGTGACCTAAGTAAACAATTCATTTTGTACAAAAATTGGCCATACCACACACAGCAACTTTCGTTTAAACGGTCAGCCATCATCACTTTCGCCTCAAAGTATTACCTGAAATGAAAACAGATAAATTATAGTGATTAATAGTGTAAAACTTAAAATATCATAAAATGTATAAAAGATTCATGAACAAGATAAATTTACTAATTTTACGAAAGTTTTTCTCGCTAACATTGTCTTTAATTAAACTTTTTAGGCTAACAAAACTGATTGTTGGTAATTTAAAGTTTTTTAACGAAGGTTCCAATCGCTGTCGATATCAAAAATATTAAGTGGAAGACAATTTTTTTAACCGTTTACGTCTTTAGCTTCTTAGCATTGGTGCCCATATTAAAGATTTCAAACGGACCAAAATTTATTACGAAATAATACTTTAGCAAAATATTTAAGGCCATCACACTAGCAACTCCTCCTAAATAGTGATATTAAATTCAACTTCAATTTTCTTAGCTTTATACCAAAAAAAAAATAACAACCAAAGTGATACAAATAAAATCGCCCATAAAAGCCACGAATAAATTGCTGAAAAAGACATCAAAAAGAGCTACGATTTAAACCGATCCCCATCAACCTGTGGACCTCTGGCTGGCTCCATACACATTCTCATACTGGTATATTACATTCGTCGAATGTTTGTGTATAAATCTCCAACGAAGGAAAATATTGTCTTTCTATGTTTGTTTGATTTTTTTGCTTTCTTTGTTTTGTTTTTGTTTTTTTTTTAGAACCCGAAAATTTATGAAACGAAAATCAAAACGTTTACACGGTCAACGTACCAATCTGTATAGTTCAGTTTATAACCACGTAAACTTTTTGCCCAATTTTTTGCTCATGTTTTAGGAGCTATTGTATAGTAGTAAGGGTAGCCAAACGGATGCCAAAAAAAAACCAAGAAAAATCGGAATTCAAAACGAGCAATACATAAGCAACCCAACCTCTGGCAAACTATACACTATCGTAGATATCAAAATTGCAACGATGACGACGGCGACAGCCACGCTAACAACAGAAACAGCTTCCAAAAAGACCACAAGCACGAGCCAATAACACAAATAACTGAACGGGAAAAACAAGACATATTGAAAAGTTCAGGTTCAATAAAAGTCCACGAAATACGCTCACTTCAGTTGCCACCAGGAGCAGTAAGTACTTTTACCGCACGTGTGTATTAACTGTTCAATCGAAAGAGATTTGTTGCCACTATTTCGACTGTAGATGTTGTAGTCTGTGTTGTTGCTATTGCTGCTGTAGTTGCATTCGATTACTGCAGTATTTTATTTGTGGCAACAACGGAAAGTAAACTTTAGGGCACTGCTACTCCATATGGGGCAAGTGTGATGTGTATAGCATGAGGTACGTACAATTTGGCACATGCACAGTGGACCTGCGGTACTTCATAACCAAGGTTCAAATTCTGGCAAGCGTCGGGTTTATTCTTATTTTGTTTATCTATATATAAAAAAATAATGTGAAAAATTTAATTCATCACAAGAACGGCTGTGACGTTTTTCAGTTGTTCGTAATTACCAGGAAAAGGTTCTTACGAACGAAAATTTTAGGAAAATCCTCCGAAAAAGTAGGAAAAAATTAATTTTTTTGTATGGAGTTTTGTGTGGAATTGTTTAAGAATGGCTCTTCGAATGTAAAAATGGAAAATTCTTAGTAAAATACTTGGAAAATTTCGGAAACACGCGAATTTTTTTTGTTTTTTTACGACATTTTGCAGTTTTCGTATGATTTGATGATTTTGGACGATGTTATGGTGTAAAATTTCGGATAATTTTGGTTGGAGAGTTAACGAGATAAATATAAGTTAACGAATAATAATACTGCGATCAATGCCACAACCTGATAGTTGAAGCTATACGATAATTTAGGCAATGAGCAGTTTAACAGGTGTCCTTTGTCATTATCTATTGATCATTTTTACATCATTTGATACGAGAAAAAGTGTAACGCATTAAAGGTGACATGATATACCCCAAGTATCTTAGGCTTGTGGTTGGCAGCATCACACGAGTAAACCATAACTGATTCACATTTTTCAATGTACTGGGATTGTAAATGGGCAGAGTAGCCGCGACCTTCAATACTAAAGTGACAGAACTAATGCTGGTGTCTTCTGTGATAGTATTATGTTTATTTCTTCGTTAATAAGATATTCTTGCGCTTGGATGAAAGAAGGCAGTTGTTTTGTATAACTATGAGCTCTAATGTCTCGATGAATGAATCCGATTTTACAAGTTTAATCCGCACAAACCGGGACCGGCCGTGGCATAGTGGTTAGAACACGCGACTACAATGCGGGAGATCACGGGTTCATCTCTTGACTCCAGACATCTTAAAAAAATACATTTCTTTCATTGTCGACTTCGCAGTATTAGCGTCGAGTCAATCGGCATGTCTAGTTAGAGCTTCTCAAACAGTGACGTTCACATTCGCCGATAAACAAGTAGGTGCCGTTAGTTGTGAATCTAAAAATAAAAAGTGTATTAATTCACAACAACGCAAGAAGCTATCCAATACCTCATTCTTGGTGTGTAAAGGGAAATTAAGTAAGTAAGTAATCTGCACAAACCGGTTAATGAATCAAACAATATTGGAAAGTTTTGTCGCATACCTTAAAAAAATACGGACATAATTGACAAATTTGTTTTTCATTCACACGCCATAGATGTGATATGAGAGATCTTCGTCGTAATATTGTGAATTTACACCCTTTCTATTTGCAAACTCACACAACGGCACCTACAGTAGAATGTCCATGAAATAAAAACATAGAAAACGGGTTACTTTTTACGCTCTCCGTGCATTTCCTAATAGATTGGGTATACAAAATAGCATCCGTGGAAAACTGTGTTCATCGTATGGAAACCAACCACGACCTTTAGACCCAAAAATGGAGCAACATTTCATCAAAACTAAAAAGAGCCATAATTCAGAAACCAGAAGACTGACACAAAAATATAAGATAAACACTTTTATTACAAATATACACAGTGAAATAATATAACCCGTGTTCGTAATTTAAGTTATTAACGTTAAATTCCTTCTGTGTTGGTACGAAACTGTTTGCTAATTGAAAGTGCAGACAAACCATTAACCAATATATGGGAATACCACATTTTTTCATTTGGAATCTAGTTTATGTTAACAGAGTGGCCAGTTACAGTACACGCAATGTCACTGTGTGTTTAGGAGTACTCGTCGAGTAGTTTGAACTACGAGTACAAGCAGTAGCAGCTACAAACTGCGTTCTATCTACTCTGTGAAACACTCCGTGGAAGCTGCAAATATCAAGGAGGAAGAGACACAAACCTTTCTCAACACAAGAAACCACGTCTCCAAAGTGTGCAATCGCCTACCCAACGTTTGGTGTAATTGAGGTGACATGAAGGAGTAAACGAGTGTAGTGCAATGATCGGCCATGTGACGGGTTGGTACGTATTTCTGCTGGAATGACTTTTCTATATGCATTAGCTTGAAGGTTATTATGTTGCTATTTGTGAGTTTTCCACACAACACATTGAACAGAGCTGTGGCTGTCGATGGCCATGTGCTCTGGTTGGAGTTCGTTACAATTTCATTAGTTTAAAGGTACGAGTACATATATACTCGTACATACGTATATGTGCATTTTATACTAACAAAATTACCCATTGGCCATGGATGTAAATATATTACTGGACCCATAATTCGCAAAATGGCAAAGAAACCAAAAACATCAAGGCTACATTACGGAAATAGTATATTTTCTTCAAACGCTAAGCGTTGAGAGCTGACAGAAATTGGAAAGTTCAATGTGGTTGTATGAACATACGACTGAATGGACATTTAGTATAATTAATTGCCCAGATTTACCCTGAATAGTGGTGATAGGGAAAATGTAGGAGTGTTGTGGTTTTTTCTATGGTTACTTTCATTTATTAATTTGTTTTGGTTAATATTTGATATGGCTTTTTTATGTTACCTAGTTAAGGTGTTTAATGGAAAATGTAATTAAAAGATAACAACGGTTTTGTAGTCAACTTACTTCCAATTAGAAATACATTAAACAAGTACGAAACTAAATATCTCTTGTTATATATTTAGTTTCCATACGCCTACGGATGAAGAGTAGATACGTTGCCGTCCATATGAAAGGACTAAGGAAACTAAAATCTTCTTCAGTGAGTTGTGAGATGGTGTCTAGCATTTAATTGAGACTTGCGCTATGTGAAAGACTAAAGCCAGTGTTATCCAACATGATCGGGCCTTATCAGATTGGCTTTAGACCTATTAAAAAACGACTGACAAGATATTTGCACTGCAGCAAATCCTGAAGAAGACTTATGAAAAACAGATCGATACATAACATCTCTCTTCGACTATAATGCTGCCTTCGACAGCCCGATACGGTAGAAATTACTCGATGCCATGGCTGAGTCTGGTATTCCAGCGAAGCTAATACGCCTTCGCGAAAACATCCTGAATGACACGAAGTCTTCAGTGAAGATTGGCAAGTACCATACGTCTCTATTTTGAGTGAAGATATGAACTTATACTTATAAAAAACAATTTGGTTTAAAAAAATGCATTTATTTAGTATGTTATATCAATACACCCACTCCGATCGTGTCCAAATTCTACATTTAGTAAAACTATAGCAGGACAAAGTTAAGGAGAAAAAACTGGAAGTCTAACTACGCCACATGTGGTACCTCCCATACCCATCAGGTACCACTAGGCTTGCCAGATTTAAAATTGTAAAAATCTTGACATTCACCAAAAAATATCTTGATTGTGAAAAAAAATCTTGACAAATAAAAATACTTATACGTAAGAGTTGTTAATATTTCAATTTAATTTATTTTTAAATAAAAATATAATTTCTGTATAAAAAGTATACAAAATATTAAATAAATCAAGTACAGATATTTCAGTTAGATGAATTGACTGATAAATACCCTAAGATAAATACAATTTCTAAAGAATTCCTAATTTCTAATGGGTTGGGTAAAACATACCGTTTTTTTGAGGTTTCACCTATGATTGCAAAATATTAAAAGTAAACTATTTTCAACGTCTTGAGGAGTTTCTTTTAGAAATTATTGGAAATATATAAATTTTCGGGTCGTTGGCATATTTGTATAGAAGGTATCATTAGGGGCAGCAACAAAGGCCGATTTTTTTTCGTAAGTTAACGTTGAATAAATTATACCTTTCGCAAAATTTCACTAATTTCATTGTATTTATGCATGTAGAACTATGGGGGTGTTTTCGGTCAATTTTATGGGAGATACTAGAGGAGGTGTGGCAAACTATCTCAAGATAAGTAAACTGACCAAATTTAAGAATCCTCCAGTTGTTGGTTTGGAAGTAATGGAAAAATATAAATGTTCCACAAAAAATGGGTTATTTTGTATGGGAGGAATTAGTCCATATTCATTTCGGAGTCAAATTTTTATTATATGCATAAATTCAGTGTACTTACATAAATTATATGTTTGCAAAGTTTTGAGGGTGAATTCGCCCATTTGTATGAAAGGTACGATAAGGGATGTGGCAAACGTTTTGATTTTCCTATGGGTGAGGGTTTTACAAATATAGTGGGAAAACTGTTGTTGACTTTTTTTATTTTGCGACATAACATAGTATAATTGGCAAATTTAATATTTCCAAGCACAAATGGAGAACAATTACGATTTGACTTACAAATATAAAAAAAAAATTATAAATATCGATATTTTCCAAAAAGGTATACTTAAAATGCACTTTAAATCTCCAGATTGCATCAACGTCAAAATAATCAATGATCAAACATAAATGATAATAAAATCCCTGGTTGCGTACTTTTATAATAAATAAATAGTTTTTTCTCACTTGTCCTATTTGTTACTGTCATCTTTTGGTCCAGTCTGCAGAAATAAAAATATCGATATTTTCTAAAAAGGATCAGCTAGGCTTTCAACTCAAGCATTTTTTTGATGTATGGTCAACCCAGAATACAGTGGAGTTTCCACTTTTTGCGTCATTATCATGCAACCTAAAGTTGCTTTACGCCTTCAGTGAAATGCTTAAAATCAAAAAATTTACCATTTGTAGTGTCCTCTTAAAAAACGAATAACTCTCCCACTTGTCATCCAATTTTTATAAACTTTGGAGTGTTTTGCTCGAGGATGTCGAACCTTTATGTTCAATTTATGAAATTGGAGATATTTTTGCGATTAATATTTTTTATATTTTTTTTATCAATTTAAAACAGTGATTTTTGCACACGAGAAATAATTTTTCAAACTTTAAATACCCCTTCCACCAAAACTATCCAACCGATGTTAATAGCTTATTTATATAGGTTTTAGGGCTCATTACCTCTAATTGGAGACCACTGCGTTTATGAATTATTCTCCAATAAACTGATGCATCTCATAAAAATATCGTAGAAAAAATTAAAAACTTAACAGAGGAAAAACTTTTAAATCTCATATTTGTGTTTAGGATGCCGAAATCTATAGAAATATCTGCAGTTGACAAAAAATAAATATTTATAAACTGGTGTTATTAGTGTTGAATATAGGTGGTTTTTGCACACGAGAAATCATTTTTCAAACTTTAAATGCCCCTACCATAAAAACTATCCAACCGATGTTAAAAGCTTATTTATATAGGTTTTAGGGCTCATTACCTCTAATTGGAGACCACTGCGTTTATGAATTATTCTCCAATAAACTGATGCATCTCATAAAAATATCGTAGAAAAAATTAAAAACTTAACAGAGGAAAAACTTTTAAATCTCATATTTGTGTTTAGGATGCCGAAATCTATAGAAATATCTGCAGTCGACAAAAAATAAATATTTATAAACTGGTGTTATTAGTGTTGAATAAAGGGGGAAAATATAAGTGTTGATATATTTTCAAACAAATACATTTTGATTTCACAAAACTTTCTGCAAGGAAAATAACTTTAAAAAACATATTTAAGTTATTTTCTGGTTGGTCTGTAAAATTCTTGACAAAACATTTTTATTCTTGATTCTTGACGAGCATTAAAAATTCTTGTAAATCAAGAAAAATCAAGACCGTCTGGCAACCCTAGGTACCACCCACTTTATAAATCGATTAATATTATTAATAGATCCAACGCGATCGTGACCAAGTTCTGTTTTTAGTATTGCTCAAACAGAATAAAAATTTGGAGAACCAATTTGGAAGCCTAGCCACGTACCTGCTGGAACCTCCCATACAAATGCACCATTCCGCCCACTTCAGAAATGGAGTAGTAATATCAATACACCCAACGTGATCGTGTCCAAATTCTGTATTTAGTAAAGCTAAATCAGGATAAAGTTTTTAAGTCTAGTCACGCCCCATCTGAGACCTCCCATACAAATGTACTATTCCGCCCACTCTAGAGATGGAGTAGTAATATCAATACACCCAACGTGATCGGGCCCAAATTCTGTATTTATTAAAGCTAAATCAGGATAAAGTTTTCAAGAAAAAAACTTTAAGGCTATCCACGCCCCTTCTGGTACATCCCATACAAATGTACCACTTCGCCCACTTTAGAAATCGAGTAATAATATCAATATACTAGAAAATTATATATTTTACTGAGGGTAAGGGTATATGTAAGTCGACTTACCCGACTGAAACTTTCTTACTGGTTAAAATAGTATTTAAGAAATAATATGCAATTTAAGTGTTCAATTTTGAGTAAATTCTTCTGTTTCGTTTTTAATAAACTTGATACAGAAAACACGCGCTCACTTATTGTGGAAGTAGGACTTATTGGTAAAAGAGCTTTTAGAAGGTTGTTGAGCTTTTCTGTCCTTATATTAAATCTATCGAAATAGTTGAAATCATCATATAGGCGTGTGTCATTGCAATTTGTTTTCACTGGTGGATTTTGGATGTTATTTATTGTCATGTTTAAATCGTTGCATAGACTACCATTAGGAGATTCCCCCATCTCACAATCTGAACTGTTAATAGACTCTGCCGTTGTTAGGGAAATTGTAGGATAAAGTCTTTTAAAAAGCTCGTTAGCAAATTCCATCGTTTCCGCCTTTTTAGACTACTTTACACAGGATTAGCTTGTAGGATATTTTCCGGTTCTAATACATATAATTAGGGTATTCAATGGTTGTACACGAGAATGTTTTTAGAAGCTTTTTAAAGTTTTAAAATTCAATTTGAAATTAATTTAGAAAAAACTTTTTACATTTTATAAACAAGAATGTTTTTAGATCTTTGTAAAATTTTAAAATTCAATTTCAAATTAATTTAGAAAAAACTTTTAACGTTTTATAAACGAGAATGTTTTTAGAAGCTTCGGAAAATTTTAAAATAAAATTTCAAATTAATTTATAAAAATCTTTTTACATTTTATAAACAAGAATGCTTTTAGAAGCTTTGTAAAATTTTAAAAATTCAATTTCAAACTAATTTAAAAAAAAAAACCGAGTACCCGAAGGAAAAAACTCGGTTAAACCGGTTATTCGAAAATGGCATTTTTGCAAAAACCGGCATACGGTTTTAAACAAAAAAACCGGTTTACGGTTTTTCGGTTTCGGTTTTGAACACCCTACTTCCCATGAATGAGGTATGGGATAGCTTCTCGCGTTGTTGTGAATAAACACGCTTTCTATTTTTAGAATCACAACTAACGGCACCTTCTTGTTTATTGACGAATGCGATCGTCAATGATTGAGAAGCTTTTTACTAGACATGCCGATCAACTCGACACTTAATACTGCTGTCGACAACATCGAGGGGGCCGGCAATGAAAGAAAAATTTAGATAACTGGAGGCTAGATTCAAACCCGGTTGCTCTAACCACTATGCCAGTCCCGGTCCCAAAAACAAACAATATTTTTTAATAATTTGTGGATAATTTTGTTTTAAAATATTATGTTGTATATAAAATGTGATAGGTACAAAGAATTTGAACTTTAAGTGTTCCTTTTATCATCTAAAAAGCTACAAAACGGTTACTACACTAAACAAAAATTAAGTATTCCGTACTTATATCATTCCGTAGCGTTGTCAAAAGTACAGGAAGTACGGATTTTCTTAAATCCAGTGTTATAAGTTCTACGAAAGTATTAAGAAGCCAAAACACACCAGTGCGAAAATGGCATCAACGAAGACCACACGTCACTTGATTCACACAAGCTCTTAAGATTTTTCATACCTTATTGGAGCATTTATACTCTTAAATTTAAGAAAGATTGTGGCAAAAAAATTGGAATTTATAATTAAATTTAGTATGCGAATTAATTGTGGGGAGAAATCATTAAGCTGAGAAAGTAAATGTTATTTCTCTTCCAAACTTTTTTTTCCCAGTGATTGATGTAAGATTTTTAATTCTTATTTTAAGTTTTTTTATTTTTATTCTTAGAATGTTTTACTTCACAGTTGAAAAGTTCGTACTTAAAATTTCATTATTATTTTAATAATTTCTACGCTTATATTTTTGAACATATCCCTATTTTACTTGTTTTAAGAATAATTAGTACTATTCGTACTTAAACCGTAAAGTACTTTTTTTCCTAAAAAAAAGAATAAGAATTTACACTTAAATGTAGCTTCCGATTTTTTTTCTGTGTATGTTCTTTGTGTTGTTTTAGAAATGGCCTAATCAAATTACCTTAATGACATCTTTTGTTTAATTTAACTTTGGGAAATACCTTTGTTTTAAGGTAAATTTGTAATCAGTTACATCCTCTTTTTCATTTAATTTCGTTTTATTTTCTTTTCTAGTTTTTTGCATTTTCCCGGTGTAACTCCACATTAATTTTCATTCATTGTGTCCACTAACAATGACAACATTTCAAAAAATCCTCGTACTAAAAAGTGCATTTGTTTTATATCCGCTCACGTTTCCTCCCACCCCGGGGCCAAGGCTGGATGAAATCAATTTATGCTTTCATTTAAGTAACTTATTTCCTGCTTTGGCTTTTGTTTCTGTCATTCTCGCTGACATCTAAGAAGGAAATACAAAGAGGCTGCAACAGCTGGAGTCAGTGTTAGGGTAAATTTGCATTTCATTTTCTACGTGGCAGTTCCAGGTTCTTGTTGTTGTTGTCGCTCCTTTCTTCCACTCTGCCTTCTGACATATCGCTGTCGTGGTCGGTCTGAGGTGTTGTCTTCCGTTTGTTTTAGTTTGAGCCTGGCATAGAGTGTTGGGTACATATTTAAATAGTTGTTTGAGTAATTAATATTGGAGATTAGTAGCGGAGCTGTGATGGAAATTAATTAGTAATAGTATAAGCTGCAGTCGAGGCAGGAGGAGAGCGATGCCAAGATAGTGCTCAGCAAAAATGAGAATGGAGAATATATTAAATGTCAAATTTTGATGGCAGTGTCAACACACAGGGAAATGTTAATCTTATTTGGGTATAAAATATCTAAGGCAAACGGCAAGCATAGCTATTGTTTGAGACTATAATGATGGATTTGTTTTTTGACAGTTGACGGTAGTTAAGAAGCGATGGCATATATATTTTGTATCTGACACATAAACTGGGTCATATAACTTAACTTGATTTACACTACATTGGCATATATTGTCGGTATCCTGCAAAAAGGTATCAAGTCCAATTTTTGTGTTTCTGAGTTATTGATAATTTAAAGTTTTTGGCCGTATGTGTGTTTGTACATAAAATGCTTTGGTTTTGATTTAATATAATAACTATAAAACTATTTAAAATAGTCTTGGAATTTTTTTTACACGGAATTTTTTTTACACGTAGTGTGTTTACGCTTTTTCGGCCACAGAAAAACCAATAATTTTTGAAAAATTACAACGAACTTCTAGATTTAGAGATCATTAAGATATTTAAATATTTAAATTTTAAGACAAAAGTCCAATATGTTTGGTAGATATCAGAAGGGCTGTGCCGTTACAGATAACAATAAGCGTTTACCTTATGCAAAATTTGGGTGGACACGGTATACTTAAGAAAATATGCCTGTAAATATAGAATATGGGTCAATTTGGTTATATGTATCGGAGTTACCAGAAGTGGTGTGACAAATATTTCGGGTTTATCAACTATTACAAAATAAAGTAATAAAACTGAGAAAATGCTTATTTCCGTTATATCAGCCGAATGTTGGTTGCACTCGTCTTCACTTTTTGAAATTTTATTAGGCCCAACCTATACAGCACCAGAGCTGAAGCCCATCTTAAATTCCAGATCACCAGTTGAGACATTATAAATGCTTAAAAAAGTATATTAAGAGTGATGAAGATTAACTCAAGTTGTAGTAGTTATTGTCAGCAAGACAGACTGACTTGCTTTAATCTTCTACAATTTGGGCCTACAACATTCTACAGCTGTTTTTGTAAAAGTTGTTTTTGTCGAAAAAAAAATTTCTTTAAAACAACTTAATTTACTTTGAGGGATGATAAGTGCAAAACTACTACGTTTTAATATAATATGCGTAAGAAATAACACCGAACCACGTCACAGAGAGAAAACTCTTTAAATTAAATAGCCATATACTTAATTAATTACATACATAGATTTCAATAAAAGTATAGTTGTGTATGGTTATCATCCCAGGGAATGAAATAAATAAAATTCAACGGAATAAACGTATTTCTTGTCATCTCCGTGCTTCTTTAAAGGTTGCTATATAGGATTCATGGCTGGCACATTATTTGATTCTCCAAATAGCAAAATTGTTGTTCTTCTACTCTTTGTGACTCTGTTTTTTTCAGACATCATTAAATGTGTATGGTTTTTTGTTAACACATTCCCACTACCTTTCCTTTCCATTTTATCTGAACATCCTGTATGCTTGGTTTGACTTTGACACCACTTTTTAGGTAATAATTAGGGGTTTTTACGGTTTCTTCTCGTCTTTTGTGCGGTTGTCACTTGGGTTCTTGTCCTTTTTTTGTTGCGTTCGTCTGTCACTTGCCGACTCTAATTTCTGCCAAATGGAACAACACTTGTGTGCACAGCTTGAGATTTTTTCTACTACGTTTACTTCCTACTCACTAGACTACCGAATTTGTGACAATTCACAGATGTAAACAAAAGTCCTGAAGTGCAGTTTTTATTACCTTTCGTAATGTGTCGGTGTGAGTGTGAGCTCCTGCCTTTTAACAAACTGGTGGTTAGTTGGTGTTTGCGTATAAGGAAATTGAAGCCCTAGTAAAATCTCTGTTTGTAAGTGTGCGCGCTTTCGTTTCATTGTCACCACTTTAAGGTAATTTAAAAGGGATTACCTAATGATTATGCCTTCATCTAACTAGATAATTAAATAGCTACCCTAATATGTGTCACAAAACCATCAATTATAAGTTGAGTTGTATTTAAGGATTTTATTTAAAAGTTTTCAATAAATTACTAGCTATGAAAATATATGAACTAAGTGTATTAATGTTAACCCTGATTAACTTCTGAAAGAGATTATAGAATAAGTTATTATATGTTTGTGGGCGTACTTGTACAACGGGTAAATTTTATATTAAATTTATATTTACAGAACTGAAATGAAATTTCGATTGTAACACATTAGAAAAAATTAAATCTGTGATATATTTAATTTTTGTGTTTGTGTTTCTAATTAAATTTTATGTTTATGTTTTATTTCGTTAATAACATCCAATGTAAATGCCTTTTAGGAGCGGACGTGGCAAAACTGTATTTTAGTCCTAAAGAGAAACAGGTTGATACGCAGATAGTATTCGGCAACAAGAATATGAAAATGCAGATGAACTTTAAATTTTCAATCAGTGGGCGGAGTGGGCGTGGCAAAACTGTAATTTGGCCCTAGAGAGATACAATTTAGTAAACAGATAGAACTCGGCACTTCAGGTTTAAATTTTAAGACGAAATTTTTATCATTAATCAGTGGGCCCAGGGCTGATAAAACTCGACACAACAGTTACGAACATGTAGACGAACTTTTCATTTTCACTGATAGTATTGTGCAATACTTACATATACCTTATATGCAAACCTGCTAACTCCCTCTCAACATATTTTACAGTAGATACAGAATATCATATCATATTTTGAGCTTGAGAGAAAAAATAAATAAAAAAATAATGTACTGGATTTAGCAGTTTTTCTTATCAAACTTTTTTACACACTTTAAAACTCAAATCGAAGAAAAACTATATGCTGTACAACGAGGCGTTTCTTCTATACCACATTGCATCAAAATCTCAATTTACTTAAAAAGTGGATTAAGCTGGTATGCACATTAATCAGATTCATTAATTTGCAACTACACAGAAAAAAACGCATTCTAAATTTTAGTTTAAAATTCTTATTTTTTGCAGAAAAAGTACTTAAATATTTAAGTACGAAGAGTGCTAAGTATTCTTAAATCAAGTACAAAGCGGGTTAAGTTCAAAAGTGCAAGCGTATAAATTGTTAAAATAAGAATGAAATTCTCCAATTAAGTTTGTACGAATTTAATTACAGAATTTTAAGTACGAACTTGTCAACTATCAAATACAAAATTCTTAGAATAAATATCAAGTAATATCTGACTCAAAGTAAGAATAAAAAATCGTAAATAAATCTCTGAGAGGAAAATATTTTTTGTAGAGAAATAACATTTACTCTCTTAGCTTAATGTTTTCTTCAGACAATTAATTCACATTCTAAATTTGAGTTAAAAATTCTTATTTTTTGCAAAAATCGCTTAAATTCAGCGTATAAATTCTCCAATTAAGTACGAAAATCTTAAGAGCTTGTACGAATCAAGTGACGTGCGATCTTCGTTAATGTCATTTTTGCACCAGTGTGTTTTGACTTCTCATTTATTTTGTGGAGATTATAACAATTAAGGTTTGTCATGACCAGGGCAACCGAAAATATGCTACAGCATGTTTTTTTTACAAGGAGATATTAACAAATGTGTAATGTATTTACACGTTTCATGGTCCTACAAGTGTTTTGAGACCTATTTGTTAGAGCATATTTTGGCATATTTTACCCATAACGTCATATTTCGGGAAATTTTAGTTTTAGGAGCATAATTTAAAAAAACCTCCTTTTTTAAAGCATAATTTATATTTTTTAGGCCATATTTTTTCAAAAATATCCCTTTTTAAGCATATTTTGTGTTTTTGACATTATTTTTTTTGTTCGTATAAACAAGTGTCTTTGCAACTTTGGTTTTGTAAAATGTAGCAGCCAAATCATGTTTTACACAACTGTGAAATGTTAAACGTTTATTAATCTTTTAACGCGCTTTCTTTTTCAATAAGTAAACAAAACATAAAAAAGAGGTGCTTTTCAACCACCACCGATTACGACCCTGGACATAATGCCTAAAGCTAATCCGATAAAAGCAGCAAATCTAAAGGCGGTTGTAGTTTCCAGACTTACGAGTTGATGGTGGATTCCTCTATTCTAAAATCTGCAGCGAAGTTATTGCAGCAAATCGCAGAGCAACATGCGGAAAGCGGCAAACTTATTCAACTAAGTCATAGAAGTGAAAATAAGCAGAACAAACAATTATTTTTGCCAGAATGTTCCGGTAGACTTTAAAAAGAACATGATTTTCAAGAAAAAACTGTGCCAAGCTTTTGGGTCTTCTGACATTCTACTTTACAAAATGAGAAATTAAAATATAAGAACACGATTAAAGGAATACACGGACTACCAAGTGCCATCCGAAACAGTTTTTTGAACTAAACATTTCAAAATATTATACAACGACTGCATGGACAATATACGAGCAACCTAAAAAATCAATTTATATGGATGTCAATCGATGAAACTATAGATGCAACAGGCAGAAATGTGGCAAACATTTTAGCAGGTGTATTAAGGTAAATGCAAGTGAGAAATTTTTACTAAATACAGCATCCTTGGAAAGGGCTAATTACCCAAGAATTGGTAGACTGTGGGACGACGCCATCAAAAATCAGGACGTCAACTTCAAAAGCTGCAAAAGCTATAGTGGCATTTTATCCGAAAGTGACGCATGTGACATGTAATGCTCATGGTGTCCATCGATTGTGTGGATGTATTAGGAATTTATATGAAAACGTAAATAAAACTATTGCTAATGTGAAGAAGTTTTTTTTAAACTCCCATGTAGAGAGGAACTTTTTAAACAAATGTTTCCAGACCTTCCATTACGTCCAGAAGCTATAACAACACGATTGGTAACATGGCTTGAAGCAGTTAACTACTATGCCAACAATTATGAAGACATTTTATAGGTCCTAAGTGCATTAAAACTTTAAAGGATGTCTTCACAGACCCCCAAACTAGATCTGACTTGATTTATATTGCTTCAAATTACGGTTTTATTGCAAAACATATTAAAAATTTGCAAACATCAGGTCTTACGCTTATTGAACAAGTTCAGGTGAATGAAGACACCTTTAAATTGATAGATAACACAGTGGAACACATTTTTTCGGGGGTGAACCAAACCAATATCAAACGATAGCATTTGACCTCAGTAACAAAACCGTAAACTCCATTTTGCTCCAATACGTCGCAAATTTTTTTTGCAGTGGTTTAAAGTTTGATTTTTTGGTCAAATGAAAAATCATCTGTAAAAATACGTTTGGGGTATTTCATGTCTTCGGAGACCTATATTAAAACAATCAGGGGAATATTTTCTCGGAACATTTTAACCCTCCAGCTCCCACCCGTATAGGACATTTTTGGCCCAATTTTGAAAAACTGTTTAAAAGTCAAGGATTAGAATATTCTATAGAAATATTCTCCGGAAAACTTCACTAGGATTCACCGAAAACAAATAACCTCTATGAGTCAAAAGTTCCAAAATAAAATCAAAATGAAATGTTAAAAAGTCTATTTTCAGGCAAACAGTGCAACGCACTTTTTCGGGAATGAACCAACAAAACCCTAAACTACATTTTACTCCAATAAGTCACAATTTTGGTTTACAGTAGTTTAAAGTAAGATTTTTTAGGTCAAATGTCAAATAAAAGAAAATGATAAATCATGTGTAAAAATTGATTTGGGATAGTTCGTGACTTCGGAGACCTACATTAAAATTTTCCGGGGAATATTTCCTCGAAAATATTTATTTCTATTTTATTTTACTCAACATTTGTGTATGTAAATTTATCAAAACTACTAACAAAGTCTGAATTAATTTTTTAATTTTTAAGCTGTTTTTTTTATTTTTAAAAAAAATATTTCTAATTCATATGAAAAAAATTGTATGACTTTAATTTTTTAGGGCATGTTTTTGTTGAGTTTTAGGTCATATTTTGCCATTTTTCAGGTCATATTTTTTGCGCATAAAACACGATTTTAAGGGCATATTTCCGGTTGCCCTGGTCATGACAGTAAAAAAGCAAAGCAAATGGGTACTGATTAGATAATTTTGCAACTACCTAATTAGCTATCCTCATATTATTTAATAAAAATCAAGCCCCAATAAGCTTAATGTCATCTATAATTAAGAATTCTTCACTTGAAAAGCATGCCCCATTAAGCTTAATGTCATCTTTTAGAATTCTATACTTAAAATTCAAGCTCAAGCATGCTTAATGCCATCAATATTCAAGAATTCTATACTTAAAAATCAAGCCCCATCAGGCTTAATGTCATCGATTACTAAGAATTTTATACTTAAAAATCAAGCGCCACAAGGCTTAATAACATCTACAAATAAGAATACCAGGCTAGGTTTTTCCGTTCTTGGATCAAGCATTTTGTACTGGATTTAAGAAAATCCGTACTTACCGTACTTTTGACACCGCTTGGGAATGATATTTTTTTTTTTGAGTGTAAAGAAGACTTTTTGTGAAATACAAGAACTTGACAGTATAGGTTCGATTCTTCTATCGAAGGGTAATAAAACCCTATACTGAGTTTGACGAAATTTGTGACCAATTTTTTTATGTACCTCAAAAGATTCTAAAAAACAGTGGGCCCCTCGAAAAAAGGAGTCATCAGTTATTGTCAAACAGCTAGCTAACACTTCGTGATAGCGTTAAACTATATTAGACAATAATGTAGCTGGAAGCTTTGTGCCCAAATTTTATTAACAATTTATGTTGTACAACTTTTGCGAACATATCAATACAATCTGAACGTGTCTAGGCACCCTAAATATATCATATAGATCACTAGAAAGTGCACACTTTCATGAGAAAACGAATACTTGTGTGTAAAAATCGGTTAACAAATGGTTAAGTTTTTCATCTTTTCCGAGGGACGCAACATTCATATCCCGTACTAAAATCAAACAGTTGAAGTTTTAACAACAACACCAAAAAACATTTTTGTCAACTGTTTGATTTATGTATAGGATATGAAAATTGATGCTTTTAGTTAAAAAATCGACATCTCCAACTTTTACTAAGCATTTTGTCTATTTTCAAATATTTTCAAATATATTCGATATCAGATGTCTCCAATGAAATTGTTCGAGGATATTTTTGTGGAACATTTAAATTTTCTATGTCAACTGCTTACGTGCTCTTTTCGTCCTTGTTTCGAAAAATGTCAGAAAAGTGCCATAACATGAGATTTTCAAACATTCAAATTTTCAGTATTGTTTGTTAGTCGATCGTATTAATTAGTTATCAATTTTGTGTTAGTGTATCAAATGATACATTAAACTGGCTAAACGATCAGAATAGTGATTTATGGTTGAAATTAATGGTCAATTCATTGTCACGCACTAGGATGACGCGTTCCGAACTCCATGACGAGTTCATCTTCAGACCCCTTTGTGACGAACTGATGCACTATGGAACATCATCAGCTATATATTTTCATATATAAATTTTCTACAAAAACGTTGGTTAGGAAATTGTACTCAAGGTGTTTTAGGACAAACATTTTTAAATTTTAATGCTGTTTTGTTTTTGTTGTTCGTTGGTGTAGTTTATATATTCCAATAAAAGTAAAATACAAATTATCCATGATCAATATACTTTTTGTGATTAGATGCCTGTAATAGGTTGCAATATCTGTAAATTATAAATACTGTGTTGTATAATTATTACTCATCTTTGAATAAAATAAGATATTTCACATTTCCCTTCCCATTTTCCTTAATATTCCTGGATAGTAGACTAAAAATGCTATACGGCATATATAAAAAGCTTTCCATTATGAAAGGCTTACTGACTTAATTTCCCTTTACACCCCATGACTTAGGTATGGAATAGCTTCTCGCGTTGTTGTGAATTAACACGCTTTCTATTTTTAGATTCACACCTACCAGCACCTACTTGTTTATCGACGAATGCGAACGTCACTGTTTGATAAGCTTTTATCAGGCATGCCGATTGACTCGACCTTTATACTGCGATGTTGCTGCCGACAACATCGAGGGGGCCGGAAATGAAAGAAAAATGTAGATGATAGATGGTTGTCGCGTGTTCTACCACTATGCCACGGCCGGCCCTCTTTATGAAATGCACTTATAATAATAATATCACTGAAAGCTTGAACACAGAAGTAAGTCATTGTTTGTGTATGATATTGTATTTAATAACCACAACAAATGTTTAAGACACTATGGACCTATTAGTATGCAAATAGACTAAATTTAAAATCTATTGATATGTTTTTTAGACATATTCTTTTGTAGAAAGTTTCTTTACATAATATATCGTAGATATGTTTTTCGCCCGAAAAGTGTAAAGAAACGTTAATTTGTTCGCTACAAATAGTTTAAGCGTGTTGTGGATCTGGCTTGGTCGTATTGTCATATAAGACGTATAGTAAAACTGTAAAAAAGGTTACAGTCCACATATGTAAAATGTTAACTTCAATATCAACCAACGCACACAGAAGTATTTTGATGATCTGGGCTGCCAAAAATATTTTAATTGTTTATTAAGCTAAGAGTAACGTTTGAAACAAAAACAATTGATTTTTATAGTAAAAACAGTTATATTTTCATACATTGGACATTTAAAACATATTCACATCACTTTCAGCTACTAGATTTGGTTGAGCTGAGAGAAACGTCTCTATAGTTTCTGGCAAAAATAAAGAAAACTTTGTTTTATTATTAGTTGTTGAGGCACTAAGAAGTAGATCTGAGCTCAAGGGAAGACTATTTAGGATATCCTGATTGCAGGATTCTCTGGAAAATTTTATTACAAAATCCTGCCTTTAACCTCGAAAATGTTTGTTTCGAGCCTCTGCTGACTCTTCGGACAGTTGTCCTATAGGCAGTAACGCATTTTTTATTATTTCTGATCCTTGTATGAGTACTTTATGTGGTGTAGGTGTTATTGGATGCCAAGGATACAATTTTGCGTATTGTTTTGTGACAACAAAAACAATTTAATGACAAATACTCCAGTAGCAAAGGCTTCCAAACGAAATCGCACAGACGTATTGTTGTGAAGTAATTTTTTTTTGTTATCGCTTATTACTGAGAATTGGCGAGAGTGTAAAAACAATCACAAATTTTGATTTTCTTAGGTATGAACTTTAATTAACGGTTTTTTGGTCATCCTCGATTGTCCGCGGCAAAACTTTTCTGAACTTGTTAAATAAGGCCAAAAAGTTGTCATATCAGTTACAAGACTTGCGGAATCTGACAGAATACCTAAACAAAAATCTCACAAAAATCAGCATAATTGTGGCCTTTACTTGCCGACCATTTAAAAAATTTTAGACAAACATATTAAATAAATATATAATATTTAAAAAATCCCATGGCAATAGATTCTGAATCCATCGCTTTTTTGCAGTTGGGAAAAATTAAAAGCTTTAAAATTAATAAAAACTTAACACTTCCGTAAAATTGTAGAAACAATCATTGAGTTTGAACTTTAGTTTTTTTTTGGGTTTCTCGCATTTAATGTAACTTGTAATGGTGGTGCTTCGTTACATGAAGTGTTCCCTACATTTCCCAATCAATTTAACGATTTTATTTTAAACTTGAAATTTGGGTTTTTGGCCGCCCAGATCATCAAAATACTTCTATGTGCAACGTTCAATCGTATGAATATCGCCGAAAATCAACGTTCAATGAACGTTTACCTTCTGCACAATTTACAATTTTTAGTTACAAGATAATTTAACAGATAAAATTAAAATATTCTTTACTTGTCCGTTTAGAAGTTATGCAAAAAATATTAGTTTTCCATAAATAGGTCATTTTGTATGGGAGGTACTAATACGGGTCGGTCGATTATTCCAGAGTCAAATTTATATAGGCATACATCTATCGCAAACTATGTCTGAATTGAGTGTAGTTAGAAAATGATACGTATGTAAAATTATGAGAATGTATTTGGTCATTTGTATTGGAGGTACCAGAAGGGACGTGTCATAGGTTTAGGGTTTATGAAGGTTTGTCTACTATTACAGGGTAATTAAACTGACCAAATTCTAATATTTTCCAGTTGTCGTTTGAAAGTTATGGAAGACATTTTAACTATTCAAAAATAGGTAATTTTGTGTGGGAGGTACCAGAAGGGGTGGGGCTATTATGCCTATTTACAATCCCATTACTTAATTTTGGCAAATATTAATACTGGTAAAGCCAGCCAGCCAGCCAGCCAGCCAGACAGACGGACATAGCTCAATCTTCTTAAAATGTCCTGAAACTCGTCTTCTTTAATGCGTTACCCCTTTTCTCGCATTAAAAGATTTATAATGGTATACAAACATTATAGTACTGTCTAAAATCTACATTTTTTAATATGAACATAATCTTCAAAATAATTCAATTTTTCGAGAAAACTACAAAATAAAAAAACGTGCGTCCGCAACGCTAGGAAATACCCATATAGATTTCACACAATTTTATCGCGGAGTTTTCAATTCAATGCTACCGGATAAAAAAAACTCAGTTCGGCCAAAACTAGAATACTCAAAAATGCTCGAAAGTATGAAAACAATATAGTATTATTACTGCAATTACTCCATCTAAACTTTCTAACATTTCAAAACTCGTACAGGGATTTCTAACTCACAGATTTTCAGTAACTCTGCAGTTTTCGAAATCTGAGATTTCATCTTTCACATATTGTTGCAAATCATCCATGTGTAATTAGTAGATAGAAATCACTAAAAGGGATGTGATTACAGGAAATATGAAATTTGACTAAAGTCGAGATTATCTGTGTGCATTTTTGTTTGATCCTATTTGAAAGATAACAGGCCTTCGGGGTAGGAAATGCAATAATTTTACGTATGTGTGATTTTGCTACGATAAATCGTGTACATTGCAGGGAAATACTCCAGGGTGTTGCTACAAATGGTTACCCACCCATTGACTTGAGACGGCAAATGTGGTGTGATTACAAGGGGGTAGTGTAGTCTAGTATGCATTAGACTTTCTGTCTGTCTATTTGCGTTTCCCATTGTTTATTTAGGCTTACCGAGCTGGCATGTGATTCATATATTCCACGGCCACTTGGTCGATAAAAATCTGTAATTCTTTTATTAGTTCCGCCATCGAAACGCATTTCTGTTGTAATAACTCAATTACGCACATATTTGAATTCATTAACATCAAAATAATGAAACTGCAGATGTGTGAGTGTGTTTTCAAATTCGAAGGGAACTCGTGGCTTTCTTGCATGAATTTGACGTCCGTCCGTGGATCTGTGTGTCTTGCAGCCGGTGCGTATACAAAAGGATCTTTTCGTTGTCAGTTAAAGGAGGGCAGTGAAAGAATAAATCAAATTTTCGTTACAAATGTTTTAAAATAATCACAAGGGCCCAGCCCACTTTTCTCCCCTTGTCCTTAATTCCATTTCAAGTTGAGCAATGTTCAACTGTGGATTCGTTATCCTATCCACAGGGGTTTCCCATTACAAAGATTACTGAGTTTGCATTTTGTGAAATGTTTTCATTGTCCTCGGTGTGAGCGAGTGATTGTTTTGCTGTTTGGTGTCGGGTCGGTTGATGAATGAATATATTTGTATATATATTTATATACATGTGAACAACACATCTCTCGTTCCAACTGTTTTCTTTCCGTGTTTGTGCTTGTGCACAAAAGCAATATTAGCAATGGATTTAAGTGCAGTCAGTTGTGTAGTCAGTGTACCTTCTCTCTCTCTATACATTTGCTAGAGTGTCTGAAGGGTTGGTACCTTATCTCGTGGCATTTGCTGTTTGCTTAACGCCATCCCCTTAAATCGCAGTCAACAATCATTTCTTGTTGTCCTTAACCCTCCTCCTTTTCACCGTTGTTTGTTAGCTATTCTGTAGTGTTTTAGTTGTTGTTGTTGTTGCAAATTTTATAAAACTAATAATGATGTTAGAACTCTACTGGTGACTATTGCTCGCATTTAATTTAAATAAATCAAGTACATGTCAAGGATTAGGTACAACTCATAAATCCCTGAAATTTATTCGTGGCACAGTCTCAATGTGCATATGTATCTCTTTAATATGGGTTGCATTTACAATGCCTCTGATCCGCCACCAAGTGAATTTACCATTAAGATGCGGTAATTTTAGAGGGGATGTAGCTGCCTCGGTTCTCGATTGTAATGGAAAATTTACATATCACTTCCGCTACGGGAACATTTTACATACCAATTATTAATTTTTACAAGGAAATGTGACATTTTTCAAGAAAGGGTTTCTGTTCTATTTGATTTACAGGCTTAGAGTAAAAAATACAATTATCAAATTTAATTATAAATTGCATTTGGGTAAATGTAAGTACACCCTTACAACTATCAGAGTGAATGGTAATAGTTTTTTTTTTTGTTAAAAAAAAGTTTCGTTTTATAAGCACATAAACTGTTTTACATGAAATTTTTAGGACAAAAGATTTTAGGGATGCACTCTAGTGTCCCAATTTGAAGTCTGATATTAGTTGTACTATTTGCTTCTTTTGTAGGCAGCTGTTAACTTTTTCCTCCTTACTACTATTCCGCGTTATATCTATTGAAAACCTATGAAAATGTTCTATGTGTAAAATTACGTAACTTTTAAACATATTTTATAAAATGAAATTCCGGAATTTCTATAACTTTTTTATATTTTTAAAATATTGTAATGCTCTGGGCTCAACTTTTAAAGTAAAGAAAATTATAACGGAATAATAATACATTACCGCATAAAATCAATAATTAACAACAAGTGACAACTTTTTCACAGGGTCTTTGACATATACGTCTGTGCGTTTTGGAAATACATTCTTATGTAACGTTGTTTTTAATAATTGATAACTTAAATCTCTAGTCAGTGACTGTTTTTTACTTCAAATCTTTCCTTTGCATTGTGCAATACAAATAGAATTAAATTGTAAATATTATACACCCATTGGACATGTACTCGGGGTACCTTCTGAAAATGCATTGAAATATTTTGCTCTATTTAAAATCTAAAAACGTAACATTGATCATGTCCAACAATACACTATAATTTGGGGAATACTGCAGCTGAACGCTTGAGTTAGAACGAAATCACAAAATTCTTGTATTCGAGACAACATGAAAGTAAATTGAAAATCTTATTAAATACATTTTATTACAATGCCAAAACACACGAAGAATTTTCAAAACTGAAAAATATTTTGCAGCACAAAACCAAATCAGATTCAAAAGATATACGATATATGTTTTCATGTATCGCACAGTACACATGTTGACTGATGGCAAATGGATGTGTGTCGTCTCCAGCCATGTGATTTGGAGCGTCAATGTTAAGCAAGAAGGATGTACAGAAATATGTAAGAGGATGTGTGCACAAGGCATTGGAACTGTTTTACTAACAAATCTACCGAATACTTACAACGACTACAACACAGATGTATAATTTTTTTGTTTAATACAATCAGGTTACCATGCAATAAACATAACTGGCAACAGTGGGAGAACAAATATGGTAATAACTTAAGCTATAGCCTAACATTAGGATTTCATTGGCCTTACTTAGTAAACTTGAACTGAAGAGTTTAAAATAGTGATTGATTTATTGATTTATAATTAATTCGAAATTTGAATTTAAAAAAAAAATTCAATATTTGTTCCATGCCTGACTGACACAAAGTCTTCAGTGAAAATTGGCAAGGACCTTACGGCGTCGTTCTATACCAGACGGGGCCTAAAACAAGGCGACGGTCTATTGAGTGACCTCTTCAACATAGTGATGGAGATGATAATAAAGAAAGCTGCAGTAAACACGGGTGGCACGATTTTCAACAAAAGCCACATGTTACTCGCGTACGCTGATGACGTAGACGGGATGTGACTGCAGCCTTCTCAAGTATACATAAGGAATCAGAGAAAATGGGTCTAACGGTGAACGAGGACAAAACGAAGTTATTAGTTTCTAGTTTGGGAAACTGTGTGAACGTTGACAACTATAATTTCGAGGTGGTAGATAATTTTATCTACCTAGGCTCCGCCATCAACAAAGAAAATAATGTCAGCCTAGAAATCCGGAGAAGAATCCTGCTTGCAAATAAATGCTACTACGGACTCAGCAAGCGATTCAATGACAGAGCACTCTCTCGACGAACAAAACTTCAGCTATACCAGATACTGGTTCTACGTGTCCTAATGTATGGCTCAGAATCCTGGGTTATGACACAAGCGGACGAATCGGTTCTGGCAGTATTCGAGAGAAAACTACTCCGTACAAGATATGGGCCCATATAATCGGCGCCGTAAGAATCATGAGCTGTACACTGACATTGACGTGGTCAGACGCATTAGGGTGCAGCGGTTGCGTTGGCTAGGTCATGTTGTACGCATGGACGAAAATGCTCCAGCTCGAAAAGTCTTCGGCAATGAACTCGATGGACGGCGCAGAAGAGGGCGACCAAAACTCCGTTGGAAAGACCAGGTTACTGCTAACCTTACAGAACTTGGTGTGACTAGCTGGAGAAGAAGCGCAGAAGATTGAAACACTTATAATATTTATCTACATGCGGTATATAATTCAATGGTATTGCAAAGAAGTGCCAGCTAAGTAAGTAAGTAAGGCGTTCCGTGCTTGCAAATTTTCACACAGAGCAAGGCATATCCGTCTACCATATTGATTTGTTAACTGTAAATGCAATTAACGCATAAAAATTCGATGAAACATCTGCTACTTCAACATTTAACTGTTCTTTTTAAATGAAAACTCTGATACAAATGGGTTTCTCGTAGTGTAAATGGTTTCACGAAGTTTTTCGAGTCTATGCACACGGAAAAGAATTAGTTTTGATATTCTGGTGCACAAGAATAGAAAAAAAATAAGTGGACAAAGTTTTCTTATGAGGATTAATGGCTGAATCCTAAATAGCTATACCGATTGTCTGCCATAATGACAGTTTCATTCTTTGCTATAACTTTTTTCCAAACAAACCTGGTCTTGAGCTTCAATAAAACTAAAAATTAAAGTAAAAGTTGAACTAGTCTGAGTTACACACTGTGACAAAATCAAAACTCGATTAAGAATTGACTATGTTATAAGCTCAAAAGCTCAGAAAGAAACCGTCCGAAAAACAGTTTTTTGAACCTTAAGTCAAGATTTTTAGGGTGTTAGGAAACTCTGGAATGTTGTACTCGACCAGACCTACAACATGCACTAGGTTGCCAGACAGTCTTCATTTTTCTTGATTAACAAGAATTTTTAATGCTCTCCAAGAATCAAGAAAAAATAAGTTTTGTCAAGATTTTTACAGACCAACAAAAAAATAACTTAAATATCTTTTTGAAAATTTCTTTCTCTTATTTTTTGTAAAAAAAAATTAACAGTTTATTGAAATATTATTGTGAACAGTTTTCTTTTAGTGTATTTGTTCGAAGCAGAAACTCGTATTATCCAAAATTTAAGCTTAATCGGCTGTTGCGAAATTTCTAAATGGTTCTAGAAAACCGTCGAGAGAAAATTCAGGTCAGCGAATTAATGTCAAATCGTAATTTTTCTCATTCCGTACTTCGATGTATTTAATTTATTAATTACACTATGTCGCAAATTAAAAAAACACTATATTTTGTATACTCTCCCCTTAGATATAAGGTAATAGTAGACAAACCCTCAGAAAATCGAAGCGTTTGCCACACCCCTTTTGGTATCTACCATACAAATGAGTGAATTCAACTTCAAAATATTACATACATATAATTTTTATAGTACACTAAATTCAAACATATGGACTATATCGGTCAACCCCAGCTAATTCCTTCCATATAAAATGAAATAGGTAATTTTTTGGAAAATTGATATTTCTTCCATTACATGCAAACCGACAACTGATGATGCTTAAATTTGGTCAGTTTTCTAATCTTGTGATAGTTAAAATCCTCGGAAACCGTAAACGTTTGCCACACTCTCTTAAGTATCTCCCATAAAATTGACCGAAAACACCCACATAGTTCTACACGCATATCTTTATGGTAAGTTCACTGAGTTTAGTAAAATTGTGAACAAGGTAAAAGTTTATTCAACGTTGCTTGTACCTCCTATACAGTTATGCCAATTACCCAAAAATGTATATATTTTCAATCATTTCTAAAAGAAACTCCTCATTCTCTTCGGTAACCCCATACAAAATTACAATATGTCCAGATAGACAATTACAATTTCCACATTTGTTGGCAAATTCATTAACACTTTTTCGCTGTAACCCTTTCAACGGTGTTACTACGTGTCAGTCTGTCAATCTCCAACCGTTTACACTCCACAACCTGGAAATATTTAATACATACTCTTAAATAATATCATACATAAGGTAAGGGTATTTATCAGCCAAATAATCTGACTGAAATATCTGTACTTGATTTGTTTAATGTATTTTATACTCTTTTTATGAAAAAAAAATTTTTTTGTATAAAAAAAAATTAAAATTTCTGCAAATTGCAACGTATGAGTGTTTTTATTTGTCAAGATTTTTTTACACAATGAAGATATTTTTTTGTGAATGTAATGACTTTTACAATTTTAAATCTGGCAAGCCTAACTAGGTCACTCCCCAAGTTCCGAATTACTGTCACATAGTGTTATTATTTTATAAAAAATTCTGTATTGAAATGTGTCAACGCCACTCTACAAAGTGATATAGTGTAAAGCATCAAGGAGTGCTGATTGCAAATTTATTTTCTTTTTTTGGCATTGCATTACTGAAAATTTTCAAACATGCACCCACTGTGCTTCCTCAGCTCTGCCATAAGAAAATCACTACAATCAGATTTCAGAAGGTGTTCAAATATGTAGAAATGAACGTGCAAATTTTGTCAATTTGTGGCTGTAGCCAAAGCTGCTGCTTCTGTGAATGCTGCCACATTCGTTAGTTATTTACCACAATCAACAGCTCCGACACCGGCGACAGCACTAACTGCCGTAGCTACCAACACAATCAGGAAACAACAATCACAAATACAAGTATATTGTGATGCCATAGTTCTTGTGCTTCGATTTCCACTTCAAATACCGGAATAATTCGGCACAGACAATTGAGATTCCATACTTTGCTATCTTCCGTATATTTGTTTTATTTTTCTCTTTTCTGGGGTTTAATTCTTTTTTTATTTCAGTCATGGAATTGTCAAGAGGATGTTCCTTCCTTCCAGTGTCGTTCGTTCTTACGTACGTTCCAAACCATTTTCTAATAGTTTTGTTTCAATTATTGAGTAAAATTTCATCTCAACGGATTCATAGAATTTTCTGGCACTCTGCAGTGAATAGCAAGAGGATGACGACCAGAGAATAAGGAAGAGTGGGACGACGGTTGCCATTATAATGTAATTAGTTGTTAGATTACGTTACACAATTGTCGTGAATGTCCCTAACACTTAACGTGATTATGGGTTAACAATCTTTTGCTATAGAGTATTTTTCCTTTCACATAATTGGAATATATGTTATAGCAAATATTTGTAATGGGATTAGGGATAACCAGCAGCTGTTTCACAAGGATTCTTGCAATGGTGGGGCGCAGAGATTTATAAAGGTGAAAAGAATAATTGTATGTTATATAATAAATCAAATCAAGTTTTGCTCAAAATGACGGTTATTTTAAAATTTTACTCATTATTTTGTTTCTCAAAAAATTAAACATAAGTGCAAGGTCAAATACAATTTAAATAAAATGTAAAGTATTAATTTAAGAAGATTGTAATAAAAAATATAAATTTAAAAAAATACATATTTCTTATTTTAATAAACTTAAACACTGTTCCCGCATAGTCTTTCACAAATTGCTATTGCTGATTATATATGTATGTTATGACCATTATGAAATTACAATAGAGCCTCAAGAATGATCATGAAAAATTTAAAATATGATTTGATTTGTTACATTCAATACTGATTTAATTTTCCCTATTTTCTCATGGCAATACTCTATTAAGTTATTCGAATAACGTCCAAAGGACAATGGTGGAAGGTGCGACAACAGCAGCTTACGTGCTCTAACAATAGCGCATACCGTTAATAATTAATTAATATCATATGAATGTAAAGTTGGACAATATCTCTTGACAGTCGTAAAGAACATAAGGTATTGTTAGCGTTTTCTAAGAAAAGTGAAGATAACGATGTTGGAAATGTGTTGACACAGCAGTTGGCGATTTCATGAGGATGCGATTAAAATTTCGAAATCATCTAGAAAACAATAAATCTATTATGT
This sequence comes from Muscina levida, assembly GCA_964034835.1. NCBI lineage: Eukaryota > Metazoa > Arthropoda > Insecta > Diptera > Muscidae > Muscina > Muscina levida. Next base: position 79,670,367 of record OZ035881.1, read on the forward strand.
ATTGTGTCGTAGAATATTATGTTAGGTAGTTATAGTATATAGGGACCGGCCGTGGCATAGTGGTTAGAACACGAGACTACCATGCGGGAGATCGCAGGTTCAAACCTGGCTCCAGCCATCTTAAAAAAAAAAAGAAAAAAAGAAATCAAATTTTTTTTCATTGTCGGCTCCCCTCGAATGTTGTTTGACAGCAACTTCGCAGTATTAAGCGTCGATTCAATCGTCGTGTCTAGTAAGAGCTTCTCAAAACAGTGACGTTCGCATTCGTCAATAAATAAGTAGGTGCCGTTAGTTGTGAATCTAAAAATAGAAAGCGTGTTAATTCACAACAACGCGAAAAGCTATCCCATACTCCATTCATGGGGTGCAAAGGGAAATTAAGTTTAAGTAAGTTATAGTTATTAACGGCAAATTTGTACTCATTGTGTATCGGTGAGTTTTGTTGCCGATGACTAAAAATGTACGTCGAAATACTTGGAGAAATAAAAAATAAGCAGTTGGATACAAACGCATTAAACAAACGCCCTAAATTAAAATAAATTTCAACTTATTACAAATTACTGCTATTTACATAGTTGGAAACTATAATCAACACCACTATTTGCTGTGACTCTTCCACCATTACCACAAACGTTAAGTGTAAAAAGTTCATTTTTGGCACATGTGCTAAACTATTGTGCCTCGCGTGTTGGTTGTAAAATAAACTCTATTAGCAATAATAGAAATTATATTCAACCGAACGATGAAAACAAATTCATATTTTGTACAGATGAATAACAACAAATCAAGCAAAAAAACATCAATATTTTTAATATAGATTTAGCAATATTTAATATATTTAAGATTTTGGTTATAGAAAAGATTTTACATATTTTAAACGGCATGTATCACACCCTATACAAAGTAATTTGTAATTTTTTTTACAGAATTAGCCAATGTGTAGTAAATGCTTGATACAAAAAAAAAACAACGCTTGTAATCGTGACATAATAAAATATGCATTTAAAATTAATTAGGCAATATGCCTTAGAAACGGCCACACATTTAAGTATGTATGTGTAAACGGATATTCGAAATTTGAAAAATTTTTACTTTCAACATATTTCAAAAACAAAGCAAATACTTGTTGGCCTCTTCCTTTATCATAGCGCGCTGTTCTCATTCCTCACTTATTGCGATTGTTCAAAAACATTCATCAAAATTTTCATTTCATTATTGTTCTTTGTGTATTTAGGATGTCGACAATACATTTTGTATTAGCACATCCAGAAACGACAGCAATTTTCGAATATTCGTCGACGACGGGAGACTACAATTGAATAATTCCATTTAATTTCCCATTCCAAATACGTTTGACACTAACTAATGATGCTACCCAATCGCCGCAGTCAAATACAAGAAGGGACCATAGAATTGAAATCTTTTTGTAATTATCCCAGCGGCGGAATTTGAGAGGCCTTCCTCATATAATGCATGCAGTAGTCATTATTTGGGAATAACATTTCAAATAAGGAATACAGAACGCATGATTTTTCATCAGATTTAGGCATTTTATGGACTGACCTGTCAAAGACATGTAAAAAGAAGGCAGAGGGATTTCATACACATCCCCTCTCGCTTCCAAATAACAGGGGTATTGCATGCCTTATAAATGAAAAGAATTGTTAATACGTTTTTTTTCAACTTTTATGAAGGCCTGCCAGAGGCCTTTGAAAAGAAGGCAGAGGGGTTTCATACACATACCCTCTCGCTTCCAAATATAAGGGGTATTGGATGTCTTCTAAATGGAAAAAATTGTTAATTTCCGTGGAAGGGGTTTTTTTAAACAGTGTATCATTAGTTTCAACCACACAATTCGAATGCATCTTCATAGGCTAGACAGTAGCATGGCTGACTAACAATCACGAGGTAGTGGGTTCAAACTCCAGCAAAGTTTACTGTCGTTGGAAAAAAATGTAAGTATAGAGAAAAATATATATAAGTGAAAAATATCTAAAAATAACCGGTGCGATCTCAAAAAAAACTAAATAATTTGAGGGTGCACTGTATAGTTTTTATTTTATTTGCAAGTCATTATTTTTTCATGTGTATGCTGGCCTTCCATAATGCCTTCTAATAGAAATCATCCATAGGGCCGCTTTACAGAAAGTTTCCATGAGGCCTTCTTATAGAAAGCATCCATAAGGCCTTCTTATGGAAACCGGCGACGGATGGCCTTATTTTCCAATGTCACGCAATGTAAAAAAAGAAAGGAAGAAAGAAGGCCAAGGAAGGCATACCGGATCCAAAAGAAGGCCTTCAAACTCATGAACGAAGGCCTTCCTTCTCATGATTTCCGCCGCTGGGATGTTCATTGGCACACACATCCATACATACATCCATCCATACAGCAATGTAGGTACATATGTCAGTCTGTAGCTGGACTATTCATTTGTACATCTAGATGTAATCACAGTTGTGTAATGACTTTCCACAAACTTTTACAGCTTCAGAAATCATATTGCAAATTTAGCTAAACGTGGTTCCAGCGGATAGCAATGGTTCCGGGTACCCGTAGTTTTTTCCCCCCAATTTAGTCCTTTGTAAAGGGATTTGTGTTTCGACGAAGTAAATATTTGATATATTGTAATTGATGTTCTTTTTTGTTGCTTTCCACTATTCCACTACATTTGAATTATGACTTTTTTACATTCAAGTTCGAACATTAATTTTCATGTTCATCTAATGATTTTAGTGCTGATCTTGATGTTGCTGCTATTTGCAACTCCCTCCCTTGAAATTATTGACAGCTTTTGCGAATTTTCATTTGTTTTCGTGGAATGCGCTGCATGCTGATGATTGTGTTTCAATGGATTATTAATGAATGTCAGTTATAGTTTCATAATTAAATTTATATGTAGCAGAATTTTAATTTTGTCCAGGATTTGGGAATTTTTGAAAAATAGCGAACATATTAAGAGATGGATATCCCTTAAAACGTTTTCTTGTTAAATTGTGTTAGCAAGAAGCAGTTATAAGTTGTGTTGCTTATGTAGTAAAATGGAGTAGAATTACTTCAATGCTTTTATGAGAAAAGACCATGAAAGGATATTAATAGTTAAAAAAATTCGTTAGAGGAAATTTTTTGCCCGTATCTTTGTAATATATATCTTGTAATTTTGTGACAGTTTTTTTATTTACGAGTTATAGCTCATAAAAGAATTGTTCCTCCATTTTAAAGTGACTGGCCGGTGTGAATCCGATGGAAAAAAATATTTGCAGGAATATTATTTGTATGTCCATTTTTTAGAAAATGCGGGAGAAGCTGAAAAAATAATACCTTCTGTATTTTGGGTACTCTAATGTACAACCGGGATAGAGTTATCTAAATTGATTGGCTGACGCACCAAAGCACCACAATTAAATCTGTACTCTGCTTGTTATTGAACTTACAATTTCTGTGTATCCATATCGAATAAAGCATTTTTGACCATTGAACACATACCTGTAATTAAATAGATGACAAAGAAAATTTATTAGTATGTATATTGATTAGGGAGTAGGTTTATATATAACATATGGCTATTTCCATAATAAGGTCCACAGTGATCGAAAAAAAGTTGATAATTTTTTTCTGAGTTGTGTTAGTAAAGACTAATACTTAAATTTTATTAAATTAAAATGTCCAATGTCTTACGGAGTAGTTGGTCAATAAGAGTGATAAATCTGGTACCATCATTTAGACTAAAAGCTTAAAGCTATAATCGCGAAAGTCTATATGTTGATTCTCTCTATCGAATAAGTGAGCTTCACGAAGAGATATTTCAAATTTCTTACTTTATTGAGTAAAATAGGCCACAAAAGGGATAAAACTGGTACCATTACCGAGACCAAGCGGTAAAAGCTATAATCGCGAAAACTATATAAGCATGCGTCCTATAGAATAAGAGAGCTACACAAAGTAATTATTCGAAATTCGTACTTTTAGGAAAAAGAAAACCACAAAAAAGATATAACTGTTACCATCATCCAGACCATAAGGCTAAAGCTATAATCGCGAAAATCAGCTTTACGAAGAACAAAAGTTGAAAAAGAAACAAAACTGATGCCATCACTCAGACCAAACGGGTAAAACTATAATCCCGAAATTCAATATAAGCATGCCGGCACGAAGTAACCTTTCAAAATTCGTACTTTTAGGGGTAGAAAAGGCCCAAAAGAAATAAAACTGGTAAGCTACAATCGGGAAAATCTATATATTTCAAAATTCGTACATTTATTGGCAAAAAGGCACAAGAATGGATAAAACTGGTGCCATCATCCAGACCTAACGGATAAAGCTATTATTTAGGGATACCCCATCGAATTGTGAGCTGACTTTTCAAAATTCGTACTTTTAGGGGTAGAAAAGGCTCAAAAGGGATAAATCTGGTATCATTACCCAGGCCAAAAGGCTAAAGCAATAATCGCAAAAATATTGACAAACATGCGTCCTATAGAGTCAGAGAGGTGCAATATGTGATTTTCAAAATTACTGCTTTTAGGGATAAAAAAGGCTCAAAAAGTGATAACTGGTAGAATCAGAGAGCTGCAGGAAGGATTTTTTTTAAATCCGTACTTTTAGGGGTAACAAATATAAAAAAGGGATTAAACTGGTAACTGCACCCAGAGGAAACACCTTAAGCTACTTCCGTGAAAATCCACAAAGGGATACTCCCAATAGAACTAGAGAGAAGTACGTAGAGATTTTGTGACATTCATACTTTACAAACGGCTTAAAGCAGAATCACGAAAATGGGGGTGAATATTTGTTTTTTTGTAGTTGTGCGATATGAAGGCTTTTTTCAAATTTCGCATTTTTTGGGAAAATAAAGTCGAAACAATGGATTAAACTGGTACGCTCTGGCAGACCAAATGGCTCAAGGTAGAAAAACAAAAATTAGGTTTAATACTTATTTTATGGAGTTGTTACGCGATATGAAAGTAATTTCATACTTTTATGTGTAATTAGGTCGAAAAAGGTATAAAACTGGTACCAATATCCCGACCAACCGGCTCAATTGAGAAACGTAACAATTTGTTGTAAGACGTATGTTATGGAGTAGTTCTTCTATATGGAAGAATTTTTCGATATTCGTACTTTTAGCGGTAAAAAGTCCGAAAACAGGATAAAACTGGTATCCAGACCAAACGGCGAAAGGTAGAATCACGAAAATGGGGGAGAATATTTATATTATGGAGTAGTTGTGCGATATGAGGGATTTTTTGAATTTCGTAATTTCATGGAGAAAAACCGAAAAAATAAAAATAAGGGATTTTTTGAATGTTGTACATTTAGGGGGTAAATAGACTGAAAAAATAATAAAACTGTCGGTGTTATGAGGTCAGTTAATATCAAATCCTGGCGAACTACACCAATGATCTTAGGGCTTTTATTCCAGTACACAGAAAAAAATCGCATCCTAAATTGAAGTTCAAAATTCTTATTTTTTGCAGAAAAAGTTCTTAAAGATTTAAGTACGAATAGTACTAATTATTCTTAAAATAAATTAAATTCTCTATCCACCTTCCTATAATTCAATATTACTTTGCTATAATTTTGTAGTGTTTGTCTTTGCTTACTCCTACATGTTTTCTAGTATTGAAGGTTCAATAGTGCCACAAATCCTAAAAATTTCAATAATCCGACCGATATTTAAAAATGGATCAAAATCAGACTACAACAATTACAGGCCAATATCAATTCTTTCGGCTGTGGAAAAGGTCATGGAGGAAATTATAGTTAGAAGACTGAATAAATTTATGTCCAAACATATGATTATTAATGAAAATCAATTCGGATTTCAAAAGGGAAAGAACATAAATCAGCTCCTAGGATTCTTCTCAAACCACATAAACGAACGTCTTGATAAAAATCAACATTGCATAGGTCTGTTCATTGACTTCAGCAAGGCATTCGACACCCTATCACACACCAAACTAATTGAAGTTCTCGAAAGAATGGGAATAAGAGGCCAATGCATAGAGTGGTTTAAAAACTATCTTGATTGCAGAAGCTATTTAGTTAAATTGGGAAACAAGATGAGTGATGAAGTTTCTTTAACAAATGGTGTACCTCAAGGATCTAAACTTGGGCCCATCCTATACATCTTGTATGCCAATGACATGATGAACATTTTAAAAACAGCACTGCTTATGCTTACGCAGATGACACTGCATTAATCGTATCACATGATTGCAGTGACACTGCAATGGACATAATGCAGAATGAACTAAACCTCATAACAAGATGGTGCCACGACAGAGGACTCATCATTAACGCTTCGAAAACCAAATTGATGCATTTTAGGCCCCGACACCTGCCTCGAACTAGAAAACCACTGATTTTTATAATAATGACTGCCTCCATAAGAACTACGGAACGAATGTACCGATAACAACAGAATCCTGTTCGACGACCATTGAACAAGTCGACATGTATAAATATTTGGGAGTTTACTTAGATGCAAACTTTAAATGGAAAACTCACGTTGAACGTTTACAATGCAAATTAAAGAGATGTGCTTATGCGTTATACCATCTAAGCAATTGTGCGCCCTGTAAAGTGACAAGGCAAGTATACTACTCCTTGGTAGAATCCAGCATACGACACGGAATAACGGCGTATGGTACATCAACACACTGTATAAGTCTACAAAGAACACAAACAAGACTGTTAAAAATTCTTTATAAACACCAACAAAAATCGGCCTATCAGAACCAAATGTATCAAATTAATTCAATTCAGCAAGCAAATAACACAGATACAATCAATAATGTACAAAATCAAAACTCATATAACTCCAACAGATTGAACAAGTACCTCAACATACTTGATATAAGAAATATATATAAAACAACAATTGCAAACGAATTTTTCGATAACCCTACTTTTTTACAACGAATAAACCACGAACACAATACACGAAGAAGAGCTCAAGGACGTTTCAAAATACCGCCTTTCCGGACAAATTATGGGAAAAATAGTCTAGCCGTGTCATTGCCTTCAATTCTTAATGGAATGCCTACAAATGTACTAAATATTAGACATAATACAACAAGAAAGAAACTCATAAAAAGCCATTTTTTAAGTACTATGTAGCCAATAAATAAATCAATAAGTCTTAAAATGATTAATGTTTTGGCATACATAATTTAAATTTTCTATATATGTTTTAAACAAAATATTATAAGAACAGCTGAGCTGTAAACAAGCATTTTCCTTTTAATCTTTGTATGGTATTATTTTTTATTTGCGTAAATATTTTAATAAATTTTCTCTATTTATACTCCTGCAGACAAGCCAAAGGCTTCGCGGGATGTTTATTGAATATTGTTAAAAATTTGTAAATAAATAAATGAATGAATATAAAAAAATTGGGCTATCTCGCTCATGTTGTTGAGGGGATATGAGTAGATATGGGTAGATAGCGTGTAAACTATACTTAAGTAATAAACGGGATATGCTCAAAAATGTAAGCGTAGAAATTATTAAAATAAGAATGAAATTGTCGAATTAAGTATGTAGGAATTTATTTGAAGAATTTAAAGTACGAACTTGTTCATTGTCTAGTATAAATTGTCCATTGTCTTAGAATAAATATCAAATTTTATCTGACTTAAAGTAAGATTAAAAAATCGTACAAAAATCTCTGAGAAACAAATGTTTGGAGAGAAATGACATTTACTCTCATAGCCTAATGTTTTCTCCCCAGAATTAATTCGCATTCTAAATTTAAGTTTCAAATTCTTATTTTTTACAAAAATCATAATCGAATTTAAGCGTATAAATTCTCCAATTAAGTATGAAAATCTTAAGAGTTTGTTTGAATCAAGTGACGTGTGATCATCGTTGATGCTATTTTCGCACCAGTATGTTTTAACTTCTCGATAATTTCGTGGAGAATATAACACTTAAGGTTTGTAATGATAGTAAAAAAGCTAAGCAAAAGGGTACTGATTGATAGTTGGCAACTATCTAATTAGCTATCCTCATATTATTTAATAAAAATCAAGCCCCATTAGGCGTAATGTCACCTATAATTAAGAATCCTACACTTAAATATCAAGCCCCATTAGGCTTAATGTCATCTATAATTAAGAATTCTATACTTAAAAATCAAGCCCCAGCAGACTTAATGTCATCTATATTCAAGAATTCTATATTTAAAAATCAAGCCCCATCAGGCTTAATGTCATCTATTATTAAGAATTTTGTACTTACAAATCAAGTGCCACAAGGCTTAATAACTTCTATAAATAAGAATTCCAGGTTAGGTTTTTCAGTTGTTGGATCAAGCATTTTGTACTGGATTTAAGAAAATCCGTACATACCGTACTTTTGACACCGCATGGGAATGATTTCAGTACGGAATACTTGATTTTTTTTTGAGCGTACCATTCAATTTTTTTTTAAATTTTTAATCTTTGTGAAGAATTAAGTTGTTCAGCGCAAATTTAAGACCGCTTTTGAGTTCATTAAATTAGGTACCTCTGACATGTCGGCCGGTCAATTAATCATTTAAAAAGAAAGTGAAACTCCCCAGTAGGGAAAAATACTAGTTCGGAACTAGTAAAATACTAGTTCTCCATAGGACAGTGAACTAGTTCACCTTCCATACAAGCAACTGTCTCATTTAACACGTAGTTGTCCTAGGCTTGGGAGGAATTGTCCCTTTTGTACTAGAATAGAACTAGTTCAGAAATTCTAGTCGGGCGGTAGTTGAATGTCTCCTTTGAACTAGTTTAGAACTACTTTAAGAAAGAACTAGTATTATTCTAGAAAATTTGAGCTAGTACTGTTCTATATTTTAAATGCGAAATTACGAAAAAAAAACATACGACGTCCAAAATACATTTAAAAGTGGGTGAAAAATACAATATTATAATTAAATACAAATAATAATTGAAATATATGTTTTTCATCCAGTCATTTACAATTATTTCTTATTCATCAGCTCTTTTTCTTATTCATCAGCCAATAACGTTTAACTGGTTCAAAATTCGATAGTTAAGAACTAGTTCATTTTGGGATTAGTTCACAAATCCATACTTTTGGACTAGTACGTTTCTGAACTAGTTTGGCGATTCCCTACTGGGTCCCTTTGTCTTTAAATTTCCAATAATAAATTTAGTTTTCAATAAGAGAATATTTTAATGTCAAATGGATATGTTGTGTTTTGCTTCCTGGATACTCATAATATCAACACGATCTTTGTAAATTATGCTACCCGACAGCGGCACGGTTAAAAGGGACTTTTTTGTTCCATACCATTATCACAGACATTTAGCTGCAAATACTTTATTATTTTTCTATAACCCACACTCAAAAAGTTTCTAAACAACTTTATTTACTTTATATTAAAATATTCCGGGCAATTCTTTTGTACATTGCAGCTAAACTCACAACTTTGCAACCTATACCAGGTTTTAATAATTTATTTCCCCTTTTTAAAATGCCCAACGGAAAAATTTTACTAAAATATATTCACTCCCGCCTAAAACTCAGTAAACAAGTGCATAAAACTACTGCAAACGAACAACGAACTAACAAGTAAATTCTCGAAATTATAATAAAGAAGCTTTTAAGCAAAACTTGGCTGGAACGTAACAAAATCCAAACGTAAATGAAAAATTCGGAGCAAATATGCAATGGGGAGAAAAAGAAAAAGTCAGAAACTAGCCAAGCAACAACTCTGAGAAGGAAGGCCATAACTGCCTGAAATACAAAGGCATCATGCACGAGACAGGCTAGATGTGCCAAACCACATACACACACACACTCAGATATATTCATACATTTGACACAGATTCTCCAGATACACTTGAGTTGCAGCAGCCAATGGAGTAGTTGTGGAACCGTACTGAAAAAAATACTAGAAACTGCTGACACATTGGCCATTTTGCACTTAGCAGGTCATCAAATGTTACTACGTGCTAATGCACTGAATAATACATAACGAATATATAACAACAGCAACAACAACAACCACATGAAGAAATTGCAAATATGCAACTTGAAAAGGAATCAAAATTAAACTACATATATAGATGAATATACCATTCATACATATTCATATACAATTGTCTGTGTTCAAGTGTATGCAACAAATGTTGATTGCTACTGCTGTAAGTGTTAGACCCCCTTTTCATCTGAAGTCTGCATTGATAGAGAGGATTTAGATAGTTTGGACTCGACAATGAAATGGTTACAATAATTCATATACTGTATGAATGTGTTATGTAAGTGTATACGTTTACACTCAGGCACATGTAGTGGTGTTGTACAGACGCCTTTCAGCTTCAGGTTTGTTCAAATAAACAGGGACAACAATTTTGTAACATTAGAGTATTTCAAATATGATATTGGTTGGGAAAAATCAATTCAAGTTTTCTAGATTTTGAGCAAAGTATGTTATGTGACAAATTTGGTTAATTTTGATCGGCTTTAACCTAAAACAAAAACTAAACAAATACTTTTAATACTTTTACTAAACAAAAATTGAAATTTAAGTGCCCATTTCGAGTATAATTTCAACGTTAGTATTTAATTTTCTGCATTGAGTTTTTTTCGATGTTACGGTGTATTGGCGTTTATGTATCGTCCATTTCCACATTCACCCGTATATGATCTACCTTACCATTTGATTAATTTATTATTAATAAAAAATTAATGTAAATGTATATGTATGTAAATATTATTATTCAATTGATGCGACACAATCTGTAATCAACAAAAGAGAATTAGAGTGGCTCGTTATACATTTTTATACTTAAAGAAAAAAGAAATATTAAATTTTCGTATTTTAATTCTTAATGTAAAGAGCAAATTCACGAATGTTTGGTTTGAATATTTAAACAATTATATATAATAATATGCTCATTTAAAGTCCGTCGATATTAAAAATATCTGAGGATCAATCTAACAAATATTTGAAAATGTAATTAATGCAAAGCTGTACTAGTCTACCACCTAACCCGAGAATTCATAAAAAAAATCTTACTTTACACCACACTTAGTACATTCGCATTGTTTGAGAGATAAACGAATTAAGGGTGACCAGAAAAATCTGTGAATGAGTCAGTCTATTGTATATGTACTACATATACAGACATGTAAATGCTATATGTGTTTACAGCCAATAGTTTATTACTTATTTTATCTTTTAAATTGTGTGTGTATTTAAATATCACTGAAAAAAGTGACCACAAAAAATAAAATTAATTTCGAGATTATCGTATTTATGTGACAGCGCATGAGGAGGTGTATGAAATATAAATACATATAATAATAATTCACTTTGTATATCAATTTCATTACATTTATATTATGTGTCGATAATAACAATAGTCAAAGTGGTCTAATTCGAACGAGTTTAGTAAAACATAAAAATCATTAAATTACATCGGTTTTCCTTATCTTTTTTTATATTTCATTGTTTTAGTTTTATTTTGCATTTTCGTTGAAAAATTACTTGTTTTACTATTATACTCTATTTTCTGGATCTGGTTCTCCATTTGAAAATTAGCCCACAAATAATGTGTTCATGCTTTTACAGAATTTCCTATTAATTTGTTATATTCGTTATAAGTAAATTCATTCATTTAGGCAAATTTGGCTTAGGTGGTATAAAAAAGACCGGAGCAAAAACTAGAAAAGCCTCCGAATCATATTGTTACTGTTTTTTTTTTGCAAACTGCTCTTCTGCTCGCTCGTCGCATTCAAATTTTAATAATTTTAAGAGAACTTAAATAGATATTTTAAAAATGGTATATAATCATTTACACCACGTAAATAATGTCCAAACATCATTGACTTTTGGTAAACTATAAATAATGCAAAAGTTATAAAAAAGATTACTATCCCCCGTTCCCTTCTGTGCAACTCTTCGGCGCAGAAGTCACCACGGGAATGTGGCTTCACCTTGCTCTTATGAACCCATGATATCTCTGGGGCCCATATACTTTTGAGGAGGCTTGTGCTAGTTATTAATTGTGAAATTGTATTAGATGAAAGACTTGTTAAAAGTGTTGGTAAGTTTTGCTTCAGACCAGTTTATAAATTTAAAATATTCATTCGCTTCAAAATTTACTTTGGGAATCAAAAAGATTCTAATATTTTTGCCCTTTAAGGGAACTTCGTTAGTTTTAAGAATTCGATTAAGGCCGACCTCTAAGACATGCTCTCTGTCATCAGCTACCATCGAGAGAAGAATATTTTCTGGAATGTTATGGGTTTGTATGATTTTCTGAACTATTACCTGATCTGTGGATGGTAGGTTCCTGGATTTTTTAATATATTCTAAAATATCTCTTGGTCAGTCAACCAACGAAAATTTTGTTTTGTTTTTGAGCCACAGAAGTACGTATGCCATAAGAATGTATCTTACAATCTGAATGAGTGTATCAGATGGCTTTAGCAGGGAAATGTACAACCTCATCGACCTGTTTCCAATTGTCAACCATCAGGAGTGTGATATTGGTCTCGGATCTCGATTGGCTAGGTATGGCGAACAAGATCCAGCATAAATGGCAATAGCAATGTCATGTAAGTATCTCTGACCTTATTTTGGGATTTAATCGTCAAAATTTTGTGGAAGACAGCACTCAATATTCTAAAAAGCAACGAAAGGCAAAGATTCTCATTGTGGCAGCTGTTTGCGAGGGCACCACTGAAAGAAAATGTTCAAAGGTAACTCATTGAAATGAAAGACACAGATAGCCTATCACACTGGTATTTTTAAACTCATTTCTATATATTTAATTTCTCTATTTTAACAGTCTGTGTTTGTTTAAGTCTCATCAGACACAACCACTGCAATGTTATTATAGATGAATCTATTCCATTTTTTGTTGCAAAGTAGTCTGCAATGCAGAATGCTGTGTGTTCCACTTATTGAGGTAGGTATTAAATGGAAAGAAATATGGTAGTTAGCAGCACTAGATTTAACCATAAAAATATTCATAAGGCAACATGGTTATCTCCAGATCAATTGACGAGTAATCAGATAGATCACGTGGTAGAAGGCACGCATCGAGTGTTCTGGACGTACGAGTGATCAGGGGTCCGAACATTGACTCTGATCACTTCCTTACCGCAGTTAAGGTACGCACTAGGCTAAGCATGGCGATAAACGTACGTAACCAGGCACAACGAAAGCTGGACATCGGTAAACCGCGGACCACAGAGGTAGCGGACGCCTACTCCAACCACCTAACTCAACTGCTGCGGAATGCTCCAACCCCTGATAATATAAGCTCGCAGTGGCAATATATAGCCGACTCCATAGAACGGACTGTGAGAAGCGTACTTTGGTACTCAAAGCCGTCTCAAGTAGATGCCTGGTACGATGATGAATGTCGCAATGCCACGAGAGAGACGGATGCTGCATACAGGGCAAAACTGCAGCCAATGGCAACGCGAGCTGTTCGTGAACGGCACAGGGAGAAGAGACGAGAGGCAACTCGTCTTTTTAGAAAAAAAAGTCGGAGCTGAAGAAGAGCCAGGATGAGTGCACTGAGTTGCTCCGAAGTAGAGGGGAAGTCCGAAAATTCTACAAGAGAGTTAAAGCTAGAATGCGTGGAACAGGGTTGCCCTCCTACAAGGACAGAGATGGTCAACTAGTGACGGACCCGGATAACGTTCTGAAGATATGGAGAGATCACTTTAGAAATTTACTGGATACTAACACCACTCCAGAAGACCCCGCTCCAATCCATGACGATGGTATTAGCTGTCCACCTCCGAGCCAGAGCGAAATACGTGTGGCAATCTCCCGCCTTAAAAACAACAAAGCTGCTGGAGCCGATGGTCTCCCTGCTGAATTGTTTAAGGCTGGCGGGGAGGAGCTGATTAGGAGCATGCATCAGCTCATGGAGAACATCTGGCAAGAGGAGAGCATGCCCGGGGATTGGAGTCTCAGTCTGTTATGTCCCATATACAAGAAAGGAGATCGTAGTGAATGTAAGAACTACCGTGGAATAAGCCTATTACCAATTGCGTACAAGGTCCTTTCAAGCATAGTGTGTGAACGTCTAAAGCCAATTGTAGAAAAACTAATTGGACCATATCAGTGCGGCTTTAGACCTGGAAAATCTACGACGGATCAAATATTCACCTTACGACAAACCCTGGAAAAAACCCATGAAAAGCAGATCGACACCTACCACCTCTTTGTCGACTACAAAGCTGCCTTCGACTCTCCGATAAGGAATAGGCTTTATGAGGCTATGTCTGAGTTTAATATTCCTGCAAAGCTAATTCGACTTTGCAGATGTACCTTAGAAAACACCAAATCCTTGATTAAGATTGGTAAAGACCAGTCTGAACATTCAACACGGAAATATTTCTCAGGCGGGGTGATAGCCTGTCCTGTACACTATTTAATATAGTTATGGAGAAGGTGATGAGAAAGGCTGGTGTCAATATGTCTGGCACCATATTCCACAAAAGCCACATGCCACTAGCCTACGCCGATGATATAGATATCATTGGCCGAAATCTGCGGGACGGTACTGCAGTCTTCTCATCACTAGAAAAGGAGTCGGCAAAAATGGGTTAAGCGGTCAACGAGGACATAACAAAAATAATGATTTCGACGAACAAAGGGTCCTCTCGATGGGGACGCAGCGTCAACGTTGAAAATTATTGTTTTGCGGTAGTACATGAGTTTACCTACCTCGGATCTTCCGTCAACAAGAAAAATAATGTCAGCCAAGAAATTTAGCGGAGAATAGTGCTAGCCAATAGATGTTTTTACGGACTTCGGCAGCACTTTAGTAAAACCACCTTATCTCGGAATACTAAGAAACAGCTTTACCAGGTGCTAATCTTACACGTTCTTTTGTATGCTGCCGAATCATGGGTGCTTACGAAAACGGACATACAAAACCTGGGAGTATTCGAGAGAAAAGTACTCCGAAAAATGTATGGACCTATCTGTGTCGAAGGCGAGTTTCGCCATCGGATGAGCTGTATGAGCTTTACCACGACATCAACGTAGCTAAAAGAGTCAGAATGCAACGACAACGATGGCTGGGTCTTGTTGCCAGGATGGATGTAAATGCTCCAGCGAGAAAGGTGTTTGAAGACCCATTACCATCTCCGTTGCAGTAAGTTTCATTCTAAATTTTTCTTTGTCTCTTCTAATTCTGCTCCTATCAACGACAAGCAATTTATCACTATCAGTAATAAGATCTAGATTTGTAATTAGGCTAGAAGTAATAGTAGTTCTTGCTCTGCAAGACACACCAAAGCAGTCGCTGGAAATGATATTTACCATTTTTATACCATCACCCTTAGGGATGAGGGTATTTGTCATTTAATACGACCCAAAAGTGTAACACATAGAAGGAGTCGCTTTAGACCCCAGGCTTCTTTGAACCAAATTCGATTCATGACTTTTTAAGTCGTTTGAGCCATGTCTGTCTGCAAATGGGCTACATGGCCCCGGTCCTTCTGGTACCTCCCATACAAATACATCATTCCGCACACTTTAGAAATCGAGTTATAATATCAATGCACCAACGGGATCGTACCAAAGTTCTGTACTTAGTAAAGCTATAACAGAATAAAGTTTTAACAAAAAAAAATTGGAATTCTATCCCCGCCCCTTCTGGTACCTCCCATACGAATGTACCTTTCGGCCCACTTTAGAGATGAAGTAATAATATCAAAAAATCCAACGCGATCGTACTCAAATTCTTTATTTAGTAAAGCTGTAGGATACAGTTTTTGGAAGTCTAGCCACGCCCCATCTGGTACCTCCTATACACATCTGGTACCGCCCACTTTAGAACTCGATTAATATTATTAACAGAACTAACGCGATCGTGCCCAAATTCTGTATTTAGTAAAATTCACGCAGGATAAAGTTTTGGAAAAAAAATCTGGAAGTCTAGACACGCCCCTTCTGGCACCTCCCATACAAATGTACCACTCCGCCCACTTTAGAAATCGAGTAATAATATTAATATAATATAAATTTTTTGGTTTTACTGAGGGTGATGGTATATGTAAGTCGGGTTTCCCGACTGAAACTTTCTTACTGGTTTATATATCTATCCAACTTCTCTTTAAATTAGTAAACTTTGAATCTGAAGCACGAACGGAAGATATCGTCCGGTTTTAAAAATTCCTGAATTTGTATTAACATCTGCACAAAATTCGCAGTATATGATTCGTTTCGAAAACTCCGGTCTAGTATATAAGTGCAAATAAAATATAAATATGCACATAAAGTAATTGTAAAAGTGTGGTTAATTGTGAATGACTTTCAGTTTTCTTTATTTTCCTTAACTATGGACATATTGACTTCTTTAGAGCCAAAGATTATGTCGCCTTAATACTTATTTATGGATAAGTTACTAACGCATTTAAGCTAGTTTTTATGTATAACGCGATAGGTAAACATATTTTAACTTGTTGACTTATACCACTTTCATACTAAGCGCCCCATATGTCTATAAGTTTGTCAGCTATGCCACATAGTGACGTACGTGCGACAAGTCACAGATTATACCTACTCATAATTCATTGTATTTTTTAATTATGTATGTCGACAAACACGTGCAGCATATGAATATAAATTTAAACCGCACATCGACTTTAGTATTATCAAAATGTCGCAATATCTACTATTAATATCAGTCACCACAATATATTTAATTATAAAGTAACAGGAATTAGTTTGATATACTATGAATGAATATAGCTACAAATTATACAGATTAGGTGAATATTTAGAACTTCATGTTGAAGGACAGTGCTGCAGAATTTTTAAAGATGTCTCTCAATTTTATAGGAATTGCTGAAATATTGATGCAATGGATGTTCGGCTGCCTCTTAACTTAATCTCAGATTTTATGACATATGTGTAAAGTCAAAAGACGTATTTGTTTTTATGAAACGATTGTACTCGTATTTCGAAAGTTTGTTTATGTACCAAAGTTGCGTTGTTTGATCTGGGTGTTAGGTGTAAGTAAGAAAAAATGCTGTTGAGTCGGTCAAATAGTGTCAGAAACAAATTATAACAATTTTATAATACTCCTAAATATTTAAACTAAACGAAAAAAAACTATGTAAACTGTTTGTTGTGTCCGCCTCCGAGTGGTCACTTATTATGGGAAAGTCGTTGACCTGCTTATCTTTTGCCAAGTTATAAATCATATCCTTAGTAGTGAAATAAATTACTATTTTTACCATCTTTTTATATCTTTGATTTCAAATATCCTTCTATCTTCTAAGCAGATCTCGACAAAGAATAATAAACTTTGTAAAAATGTTAAAACTGGGCAAATTGCTGCGAAAATTGTTAACATATTTAGCCTAACTTAAAGATTTGCTAAACCTGATAAACTTAAATGTTGTTAAAGCAATTAACTTCAATCACTTTTGGCCATTCAAACATCGTCGTGGTGATAGGATGCCGGCAAAATGTTGCTAACAATTATTATTAATTTTAGCAGAGATTTATTTAAAACGCTACAAGCGACAAAAGATAATTTTTCGCATAACCAATGGCTATAAACACTGCGACCGCTCCCTTTATAGTAAAATCTAAAATAATAAATTACACTGTGCTACACACAAATTATACAGGGGTTCTCATGTAGCATTTCTGTTAGACTGGAGTCCATAGAGTAAAGTGGTACTTTCAGTTTTTCTCGGTCACTTCGTTAAGTAATGTTTTTATAGCAAATTAAGTGAAATGACGATATTCCTAAAATTACAAGTTCCAAAATTCATAAGTCTAACTCATTAATTTTTCAACCGATCCTTATAAACTTACCTATTTTAGAAAGCTACTTTAATATAGCATAATACAAAAATAAAAAATATATATTGCGCTGCTTCATGATTAACTGAGAGCGTTGAGAAAATAAGAATTCGCAATTTTTTTTCGAGGTTGTTTTGCTTAAACAGCCGCCGTTTCACTATTTTTTAACCGATTTTCAAAATTCTTTTTTTAATAAAAGGTGAAAGTCATAGCTTTAAAACAGATGTAAGCTTTTGAAGATCGGTTTACAAAGAGAAGACTTATGAATTTTGGAACTTGTATATTTAGGAATATCGTCCTTTCACTTAATTTGCTATAAAAACATTACTTAACGAAGTGACCGAGAAAAACTAAAAGTACCACTTTACTCTATGGACTCCAGTCTAACAGAAATGTTACATGAGAACCCCTGTATATTTTTTTTTCTTCACATTTGTATCACTGTGTTATTAAAGCGCACTGTCAAAAACTGTAGCCACAAAATTATAAGACATTTTTTTTGTTCATTTAAAAATGTTTCCACAATTCCCGTTAAAACGGCCATCCTATTCAAAATCACATAATAAAAAAGTTATATGAAATATTTTGAACTCTCTCATTTTTAAAGAAAACAACGGCAATTCATTCGCAGTCTAAAAATACTGAAAAATTATACCATATAATATTAATTATCCAGCCTCCCGGCTATTAGGCGAATAACTAATTTGCCAACTCAGTATTTTCTGCCAAATTAACTTGACGTTTTGCCATATTAATCAAATAAGCATCTTTGTATCTATCATCGTCCATCTTAGGCCAAATTTAATATAAATCACATCATGTCTCGTATCACAATTTCCATTTGCTGGTAATCTAATTAACCGATTCGCTCACTTCTTTAATTTCAGTTAATAGAAAATTTGCCAACTATCAAAATACGGCAGAAAACACGTTCGTGCTTTTGAAGAGCCCGGTAAAGCCTTACACAAACAAACTACATAAATATTGGTCAAAAGGAAATGTTAAGAGCAAATCAAGGAAAATAAACCAAGCAAAATAATATGAAAATAAATGTTTTTCATAAGTATTTACTGTAATTTTTGTTGTTATTTCTTGGTTATGAAAATCTGAACAAAATGCTCTTAAATAACATTTAACAAATATACTATAAAAACCTAGAGTTGTGTACTTAAGTACATATGTGTATGTCGGGTAAGTGGATAGGGTGTGAATAAGAAGAGTGTTTAGAATTGAAGCAACATGCCGGTTGAATCGACTACTACGAAGTAGCTGTCAGATTACTGCCGAGTAAAAAAATGTGGAAGAATTTTATGGACTCATTCCCGGCCGTGGCATAGTGGTTAGAACACGCGACTACCATGCGGGAGATCGCAGGTTCAAAACTGGCTCCAGTCATCTTAAAAGAAAAAAAAAATATAAAAATTTTCTTTCATTGTCGGCTCCCCTCGAATGTTGTTTGACAGCAACTTCGCAGTATTAAGCGTCGATTCAATCGTCGTGTCTAGTAAGAGCTTCTCAAAACAGTGACGTTCGCATTCGTCGATAAACAAGTAGGTGCCGTTAGTTGTGAATCTAAAAATAGAAAGCGTGTTAATTCACAACAACGCGAGAAGCTATCCCATACCTCATTTATGGGGTGCAAAGGGAAATTAAGTTTTTCCCATAAAAGTGAGAGGGCTTATTGCTTTTAAGTGAAATGACACGCTACTGTTGGTACACTTACTTACAGTTTTATCTATGTGTATAAAAGGCTTATGACGTAGGCGAGCACTAAGAAGGGGCTTTTAGAAATTCGGACTGCAAGGGGGTAAAATGGGCGTGGTACCGCTCCATAAAAGTCGAATTTTAAAATGACTGTATCTTTTAAGCTATTATAGGTACAAAGTCGAGATTTGGCGCGTATATCTTTCGTAAAGGAAAAAATAATTTCTTTGTTGAAAGTGGGCACGTCCCATTTTAGAAAATCGTTATATGAGCTAAATAAATGGACCGATTGCAAAAATATATTTTTTTTGTGTGATACTTCAAAGTTTATTTTGAAATTCGTACTTTTAGGGGGATGTTTTTTCCTTTGCTGTTTATCTGTACTGCTTAAATTCCTAAGAAGATCGGGTGAAGCAACGCGAGCCGGGAAAGCTAGTACTTATATAAAATAAAATTTTTGCGCAAAAACAACTAATTTTGTGGGACGTAAGAATAGTTCGGTCGCATGCGTTTCCTAGATAAAATGAGTTTTTTGTAATAAGTGTCTTCTACTTTTATCTCTATACCACACCTCTCTATTAAGGATATAACTTTTTTTGGGAGCAAAATACCACTCCAGTTCCATATTTGGAATATTGTTCTAATACTAAAACACAGTTTTTTTTACGTCGATTCAGTGAGAAAAAGTTTACGCACCAAATGCGATTTCTAGTGTTTTTCCTTAGATAAGTAAAAATAAATTAATTTAAAAAGTTAAAGAAAGATACTTTTTCTGCTTAAAATATCGCGATTTGATAAAATGTTTGCTTTAAACTTTGAAAAGTGGTATTTAAGACAAGAGTGAACAAAAACTTCAACATTTCCTCTGGGGAAACTTTTTCCACGATAGGGGAAAACTGACACCATATTTTTAGTATTTTACGCCCCATACGGCTATGCGATGTTATTTTTGATATTTGCAAAAATTGCACAAGGTTATATACCTACTCTCCATTGATACCTCCCTGAACCTCAGTTTTAGATGCAGAGATTTGATCTCCGGCAGATCCAAAATATTGTATCGGGATAGAGGTGAACCAAAATTTCGTTATTGATAAATATTTGCAAAGAATGTATTCTCTGCGTTACAAAACGTTTCTTTAAAAACATTTGTATATCATATAATGGCACATTTATCACGCCTTCAAGCACCCTATATAATTGTGCTTCAAGAACTAACAAATAGTATTTTGGGTAAAGGGGACACAATAGAAGCAAAGCAACAATAACATTGTAACAAAACATTTTCGCATTTCCCATAACTACTTCCGTTCAATTTTGCTAAAGACACAAATTAACACTAACCAACACACGAGATCATATACACAGCAGGGTTGGCAAACCCAAAATTACGACCTTAAATGAAATCTGAAACTCCAGAAAGTTGTAACTATTCGATTGTGGTACTTTAAACTGAGCTATGATGCCTACTGTAGGAGGAAAACATCTTCAAAATCAATATAAATATATCAAATAATTTCCCTTGATATCGACGTCCAAACAGCATTCGAGTTACATCTGCTTTAATTATTAATGTCGGTTATAGAGATACATATTGTAAACTTAACGCTTCTTAAGATTTGTCTAACTAACCAGAAAGATATTCCATTGTGCATAGTTATACTGTCAATCGCAATATAGAAAAGGTTTGCCAATTCCGCTTCTACGAATATTTGCGCAATATACAATGTATGCATGTCTCCATACATATGTCATACCAGAAGGATGATTGCCCAGTGGCGGAATTGGGCAATATATTCGCACAGTAGACCTCGCAGCAATTCGCTGTTTACCAACGGTTAAAATAGTAATGAAGTTTTTCTACAAAGGGCTAACTTTTACAATGACATTTATCATATTTAGTTTTACCTTTTTTTAAGTTTAAAAATAAAAACTTTAAGTTTTTTAATTCAGTGGTAGTATTAAAAGCTTAGTAGGTGCAACGATTTTTACCTAAAATATTTGTAAACCATTAACTCTGCCAGATCCAGCTGCAAAAGGGTTGTTGTTGTAATCGAATGCAGAAAAATCAGCACAATGAGGTTTTATAATGAGTGGCAAACTCTTATATGGTTTTATAAATTTGAAAACAAATGGCCAGGGCAGCCGATGAGTCACCATATATAAAAAAAATTATCTTTCAACCCCATGAATGAGGTATGGGATAGCTTCTCGCGTTATTGTGAATTAACACGCTTTCTATTTTTAGATTCACAACTGACGGCACCTACTTGTTTGTTGGCAAATGATTTTACTAGACGTGCCGATTGGCTCTACTGCAAAGTTGCTGT
This sequence comes from Muscina levida, assembly GCA_964034835.1. Lineage (NCBI taxonomy): Eukaryota > Metazoa > Arthropoda > Insecta > Diptera > Muscidae > Muscina > Muscina levida. Next base: position 79,692,196 of record OZ035881.1, read on the forward strand.
CAACAACATCGAAGGCGCCAAATACCAGATACAAATCTCCTTTGATTAAGTCAGCTATTTCTAAAACTTATTTTACCTTTACACCCCTTGAATGAGATATGGAGGAGCTTCTCTCGTTATTGTGAATTAACACGCATCTATTTTTAGACTCACACAAACCGGACCTAAGATTAACAATAAATCCAAAAGTCAGCTGTACGCGAAGCTTTAACTAAACTTGCCGATTGCTTTGACACTAATGTTAAGTTGCTGCCTACAATAAAGAGTGGACATCCGTTGACATAAATATGAAGTTATATCGATTAAATTGATAAGAAAATGGATGTAGGAGTTCAAGAAGACAGGCTTAACAATAAATCAACCATAATTTTGCCGACCTAAAGTTTCAACGGATCCTGAAAACGTAGGGCTTGTAAGAGCGTCCGCCCGTGAACAACCTAGACTCTTTACTCAAAAGCGGTTTAGCGTCTTGAATATAAGTAGGACATCATTAATAGCATTCTTTGAAAAATTAACATTTAAATCCTCAGAAATGTCAAATGGTAATGTAATCATTGACTTCTTATAAGAGAGGTTTGCGAACTTTACAGACAGTTTTTTCTCAGACGTAATATTGCAGCATCAAAACCCATGCATTTACCCAATATTACCATATGGGCAGCTTTGTCTTCAAGAGGCATTATTGCTACATACATATATGAAGATCAAAGAGCACAGGAGCAGAATTTTAATAGTTTTGACCAACGATCGTATTCGCGAAAAAATTAAAATTATTTCACGAAAAAGCTGTCATTGAAAATTACTTCTCCAGATTTTCTTTCCACTTTCTTATTAAGAAAACAGTTTTTATCCACATTTAAAGGGCGGTTAAATTGTAAGGGCCGATGTTGCATGTGAACCACACCTAAACGTCAAGTTCTTTTCTGCATTTCATTTGACATTTCTCAATTTCTGACTAACTCAATTTGAACCATGGAAAGATACACAATCGAGCAACGCGTTAAAGTTATTAAGGCTTATTATGAAAATGGGCGTTCAAATCAAAATGCTTATCGTGCACTTCGTAATTTTTTCGGTCAATTTAATCGTCCAAATGTGCGTACAATCGAAAAAATCGTTCAAAAATTTGAGCAAACCGGGTCTGTAGGATATGTGAAAACACCAGTACAGCTCGTACTGCAGAAAAAATTGCTGATGTTCGCGATAGTGTGGCTGAAGAGCCTTCCATTCCAACTCGTCGTCGTGCCCAACAATTGCACCTCCCACGCTCGTCGCTGATGAACATTATACATAAAGACTTGCATTTACACGCTTACAAGGTGCAATTGACTCAAGAACTAAAGCCTCTTGACCATTCCAAACTTCGTCAATGGTCAGAATGGTGGCAAGAAATGGCAACTTACTTACTTACTTAAGTGGCCAGTTACAATTTACGAAACGTAGTTCATAAATTTGAGGCCTGAAGTAATAAAGAATTCCACACGCTTCGGTCTTCTGCGTGTGTTCTCCAGTTAGTCCTACCAGATGATGGCACATCGCCTACCACTTGGTCCTTCCAACGGAGTTTGGGTCTCCCTGCTCTGCGCTGTCCTTCAGGTTCGCCTTCAAACACTTTTCTCGCTGGAGCATTTACATCCATCCTGGCAACATGTCCCAGCCATCGAAGTCGTTGGATTCTGACTCTTTAGCTACGTCGATGTCGTGGTAAAGCTCATACAGCTCATGGTTCATCCGATGGCGAAACTGGCCTTCGACACAGATAGTTCCATATATTTTTCGGAGTACTTTTCTCTCGAATACTCCCAGGTTTTGTATGTCCGTTGTAGTAAGCACCCATGATTCGGCACCATACAACAGAACAGGTAAGATAAGCACCTGGTATAGCTGTTTCTTAGTATTCCGAGAGAAGGTGGTGTTACTAAAGTGCTGCCGAAGTCCGTAGAAACATCTATTGGCTAGCACTATTCTCCGTTTAATTTCTTGGCTGACATTATTCATCTTGTTGACGGAAGATCCGAGGTAGGTAAATTCATCGACTACCTCAAAACAATAATTGTCAACGTTCACGGTGCGTCCCCATCGAGAGGACTCTTTGTTCGTCGAAATCATTATTTTTGTTTTGTCCTCGTTGACCGCTAAACCCATTTTTGCTGACTCCTTTTCTAGCGATGAGAAGACTGCAGTAACATCCCGCAGATTTTGGCCAATGATATCTATATCATCGGCGTAGGCTAGTGGCATGTGGCTTTTGTGGAATATGGTGCCAGACATGTTGATACCAGCCTTTCTCATCACCTTCTCCATAACTATGTTAAATAGTGTACAAGACAGGCTATCGCCCTGCCTGAGACCTCTTTCCGTGTTGAATGGTTCAGACTGATCCTTACCAATATTAACCGAGGATTTGGTGTTGACTAAGGTACATTTGCAAAGTCTAATCAGCTTTGCAGGAATACCAAACTCAGACATGGCCTCATAAAGCCTATTCCTTATCGGAGAGTCGAAGGCAGCTTTGTAGTCGACAAAGAGGTGGTAGGTGTCGATCTGCTTTTCATGGGTTTTTTCCAGGATTTGTCGTAAGGTGAATATTTGATCCGTCGTAGATTTGCCAGGTCTAAAGCCGCACTGATATGGTCCAATTAGTTTTTCTACAATTGGCTTTAGACGTTCACACAATATGCTTGAAAGGACCTTGTACGCAATTGGTAATACGCTTATTCCACGGTAGTTCTTACATTCACTACGATCTCCTTTCTTGTATATGGGACATAACAGACTGAGACTCCAATCCCCGGGCATGCTCTCCTCTTGCCAGATGTTCTCCATGAGCTGATGCATGCTCCTAATCAGCTCCTCCCCGCCAGCCTTAAACAATTCAGCAGGGAGACCATCGGCTCCAGCAGCTTTGTTGTTTTTAAGGCGGGAGATGGCCATACGTATCTCGCTCTGGCTCGGAGGTGGACAGTTAATACCATCGTCATGGATTGGAGCGGGGTCTTCTGGAGTGGTGTCAGTATCCAGTAAATTTCTAAAGTGATCTCTCCATATCTTTAGAACGTTATCCGGGTCCGTCACTAGCTGACCATCGCTGTCCTTGCAGGAGGGCAACCCTGTTCCACGCATTCTCGCTTTCACTCTCTTGTAGAATTTTCGGGCTTCCCCTCTACTTCGGAGCAACTCAGTGCACTCGTCCTGCCTCTTCTTCAGCTCCTTCTTTTTTCTTCTAAAAAGACGCGTTGCCTGTCGTCTCTTCTCCCTGTGCCGTTCACGAACAGCTCGCGTTGCCATTGGCTGCAGTTTCGCCCTGTATGCAGCAACCGTCTCTCTCGTGGCATTGCGACATTCATCATCGTACCAGGCATCTTCTTGAGACGGCTTTGAGTACCCAAGTACGCTTCTCGCAGCCCGTTCTAAGGAGTCGGCTATATTTTGCCACTGCGAGTTTATATTGTCAGGGGTTGGAGCATTCTGCAGCAGTTGAGTTAGGTGGTTGGAGTAGGCGTTTGCTACCTCTGTGGTCCGCAGTTTACCGATGTCCAGCTTTCGTTGTGCCTGGTTACGTACGTTTTTCGCCATGCTTAGTCTTGTGCGTACCTTAACTGCGGTAAGGAAGTGATCGGAGTCAATGTTCGCACCCCTAATCACTCGTACGTCCAGAACACTCGATGCGTGCCTTCCATCGACTACCACATGATCAATCTGATTCCTTGTCAATTGATCTGGAGATAACCATGTTGCCTTATGAATATTTTTATGGTCAAATCTAGTGCTGCAAACTACCATATTTCTTGCCGCAGAGAAATCAATCAGTCTGATGCCATTGTTCGACGTTTCGGTGTGCAGACTGAATTTTCCGATGGTAGGCTCAAATGCGGTTTCCCTGCCTATTTTAGCATTAAAATCGCCTAGTACAATTTTAATGTCATGGCTCGGGCTACGGTCATATACATTTTCTAGGCTCTCGTAGAACTCGTCTTTGTCCTCATCGCTTTTCTCTTCTGTCGGAGCATGGGCACATATAAGTGTTATGTGGAAAAACTTTGTTTTGACTCTTATGGTGGCTATACGTTCACACACCGGGTTGAACCTTGAGACTAGGTGTCGCAGTCTCTTGCCAACCACAAATCCACATCCAAACTCGTGCTTGTCCGCATGGCCACTGTAGTAGATGTCGCACGTCTTCATGCGTCTTTTAGCTGCAGGATTGAGTTAAATAATAGCGCTAAGAACTTAATGCCTTTACTTGGTAGATTTTTAACAACCGCTCCATCAACACAGTCAAACCCAGGGGACTTTTTAGCATTTAGTTTCTTTATTTCTTCTTGTACTTCTTTAGGTGACACAGATTTAATAGGCCAATCCATTGGGCATGGGCTTTGTATGAAATCAAGTACCTCGTTGGAATGATCTGAACTACAAATTGCATGTGGTTTAAATGTTTTATGAAGATAAGATGCAAACGCATCTGCTTTCTTTTTATCAGTTCTACACCAAACACCGTTTTCGTCTTTGATGGGTACATTTCTTTTTGATGGGCGCTTAAGATAGTATGTTGCTTTCCATAATGTGTGTTCACCATTCTTTACGTCATTGAGACTACGGAGGAAATTTCCTAATTGTTCGTTTCGTAGCTCAATGAGGCGACGTCTAAGATGTTTTGCTGCGTTATTAAATACTCGCTTATCGTTTCGATTTCGACTTAGTTGCCATTTTTTTCTCAATCGTCTTTTCTTTCTTACCAAAACTCTGATTTCATTAGACACAATAAAATTAGTCTTTGTTGTGTTATCATTATTTTCTGGAGTGGATAAAAATCCAGCTTCATGAATAAGATTGATGAATGACTCCACATGATCATCAAGTTCTGCTCCAGACGATATTGAAATATTCAGTTTTATATTACTTTCAATCCATTCACGAAACGATTTCAAATCAGTTTTCGAAGATATAATTTTGTATCGTCGAGCTGCAGAATGAAGAAACGTATTAAAATTTATAATAACTGGTGTGTGATCTGAACTTAATTCATCGCAACCAGTTATAGTTAAAAATTGTTGAGCAATCCCATGGTAAACGGCAAAGTCTAATAGATCTGGTATTTTTCTTGGATCAGATGGCCAGTAGGTCGGCTGTCCTGTAGAAAGAGCAGAATAGTTGTTGTCTAAAATGCATTTAACTAGTTCTTTTCCTTTGGGGTTTATTAATCTGGAACCCCACCACTGGTGCTTTGCATTAAAGTCTCCTCCTACGATAAATCTTGGTCCATACCGACTAAAGAAATCTTTATATTTATCACATTTAACAGCAAATCTTGGTGGAAAGTAAACAGCACATACATTTACATTATTATTGTCACATTTTACTTTTATGCAGGCGGCTTGAAGATATGGCTCTCTGATACTATCGAGTGTTTCATATTTAATCGACGATTTGATTAGTATGGCTGCACCAGCGTGAGCCCTATTATTTGGATTGTTAGCACATATTAAATCATATCCATTAATTTTAAAAAAGGTTTTGTTGGTGAAGTGTGTCTCTGACACTAAGAGTATATCGATAAAGTGCGAATTAAGAAATACTTCAACTTCATGCTTGTGGTTGGAAAGCCCGTTGGCGTTCCAGATTCCAATTCGTATATTTAATTGCATAATTTCGCTAGTAAAAGTGACATGACGTTCAACATGTTATTTGTGAGTTCAATTTGTTTATTGATTAAAACTTCAAGTTTGGCAAATGAATCAGTATTTGGTGGTTCAGATCTTAACACATTAGCATAGGAGAATGAGTTGTTGTGAGTATTGTCGACATTGTTTGGTGGAGTAAAAAAATCATTGTTGTAATTGTATGAAGAATTTGTTTGTCTATTGTACGACTGTCGAATTTGTAGTTTTCTCTTTAAAATTTTTCTGTAAACATTACATCCTTTGTAGTTCGCAGGATGATTTTGCAAACAGTTGACGCAACGAGGTGGAGCATCAGCTTCCTTTGAACATTCAATTGTTAGGTGGCCTAAGCCACACTTTACACATCTAGCTGGTTTTCTGCAGTATGTTTTGCTGTGGCCGAATTCTTGGCATCTATGGCATTGTATGATATCAACGCTTTTTCTTGGTGGTTCCACTTGTACAATAGCACTGTTTAAACTCCACATATCATATATTTTTTTGTTTTCGGGGTCGGGTTCAAGATCAACGTAGAACATTGAAAGTGGTTGCTTGGTATATCTGTGTCTGATATTAACTATGTTGCGAACTTTGTGTCCCAGCTTTTCTATTCCACTTTTTATTTCCTCAATTGGCGTTGAATAGTGTAGTTTTTTCAAAACAACCCTATATGCTCTTTCTTGCTTTAGTTGATACGTATGAAATGACAGATTTTTTCCATTCAGATATTTTACTAAAGTTCTATACGTAGCAACATTTTTAGTTATTATTCTCACTTGACCATCTCTCATTGCTTTGTAATTGAAATCATCAAGTGATATAATTTTCGAAAAACTATTTATCATTCCCTTGATATCATTTACCATTGGTATAAATATTGGTGGAGGTTTTGGTTCACTTATATGATTTACTTCATCATCTTGATCACTTTCAAATTCATCTTCTTCATTCTGCAGTACTGAGAAGCGGTTGTTACATTTTGCATTCGCCAATTGTTTAAAATTGTTGTGGTTGATACTTGCTTGTCGCGACGTACTCGGTTTGTTGTTGTATGGTGCTGTGTTTATTGCATTGCTGTTTGCTGCGCGTGCAATGTTGTCGGCAAATTCTTGCTTTGATGTGCTTAGTTTGCTGTTGATGTTTAGTGTATCATTGTAGGTGATGTGTTGTTTCTTATGCGGAAATTTTTGAGGAGATTTTGTAAGTCGACGTTTATTTGATTTTGGGCTGGTGACGACTTGCCAATTCAAGTCGCTTTCATCGCTAGAGTCGGAGTCATCATTCATTGTAAGTGAATGAAGACACTAACAAATTGGTTTGAGAAAAGTTGTGTTGTTTTTTTGTGTGTTTTAAATATTATTTTAAAAATAGAAAACGAATTTTTCGAAAGAAAGGGCACGAGATTGTACATGCGTACGCGTTCGCGGTCAATAAAAGACTTGCCAACAAAAATTTAAAGTACATAATAAGCTGTAAAATTGTTTGCCTTCTCGTATTTATACATATGTATGACATTTATTTTTTTTATGAGTTAAGTGCCTCGAGGCCCTACTAATGGTCACCATAGCTTTGTGATCCGCTCTTTTTACCCATATAAGTATATACTTCTATGGCAGCCTTTGCTTTTGTCCTTACACATGTACAACATTTTCCACATCTTCTAAAAAGTTTGTTAAGCTCCTTCTGAAGATTTTATTGTATATTTGTGTATGCATAGTTTTTGTATGTGAATGTGATTTTAACGTACATACACACACGTATTTGTCTGTTTCGGAAGTCAGTTGTTGTCTCACTTTTTGTTAAGAGAATTGTATTTCACTGTTGTTGCTCCTGGTGCTGTTGTCAGTTTTCTTTACAGTCGTGGCATTCAAGTGAAATTATTAAAGTTTTTCTTTTAATTTTACTGAGGTTTTTTTATTACGTCTTTTTTGTGTTCCCTCGCCTAATAACTCAAGCAAAATATTATACATACATAAATAAGAATTATGTAGACTTAACATTTATTCATTAAACAAACGCACACGCACAAGCTCTGAGAAAAGTTGAAGAGAAAGGATATTTCAATCTTTGCAACCAACAGGATATGGGTGTTTCTATTGAAACCAAGGCTATTGTTTTTGAGATGTTACGCCAAACAGATGTTTACTTTTGTAGGATCAGGAAATATTGTACAAATTGGTATGATTTTGTGAAGATAAATAACGATTTTCAAATTTTAGTAAAGAAAAATTATTCTCTTTATAAAGTTAGGTTTTCCCACTCTGGAGGATAGATGCTGCACAGTGTACAAATTTTATAAGGTAGAAATTATTGGAAACTTTTTATATTTTAGACATGCCTCTTGAAACACGTCCCTCACATGCGGATGTGTCCTTTGGCATGGGACGAAATCGCTACAGGTATGTCCATATATATTTGTCCTAAACGTACCACTTAATTTGATTTTTTTCTAGTTCTAATTCTAGTTTGCTAATTATGTTTTTTGTTTGCTGGATATATGTTTTTGCCTGCTGAATATGATTTTATGATTGCTGAATGTGGAATTTATTTGCTGAATATGATGTTTTTTCGCCGAATATTTTTTTATTCGCTGAATATGATCTCTGTTCGCTGAATGGTTTTGCTTTCGCTGAATATGTTTTTGTTTAGTGAATATGTTTTCTGTTCGCTGAATATGATTTGTATTGACTACATTTAATATGAACGCTTGTGGCCTCGCTTTGCTGCTGTCGACAAAAAAACCATTTGTATCACTAAAATTTGTATTTTAGCGGCTTTCATATTTGTATTGCTTATGGCTGAGTTTCGAACGATAGCTAAATTAATGGTTCTAGTTAAACTTGGGACACAGGAGGTTGTTCCGCCTCAACTACATGGAAACGCTCATATGCCGCACTAAAAAAAGCGAAAATAGTTTTCTTTGCTAATTTGTGTTTTTAATAGATAATTACAAAAGACGGCAGGAGCTACAACATCTAACAGCACAAAACGGAAATAAAAATATCTAACAATTATCATGACATAACATTTGGGTAATAAATGTCAGGGTGTGCGTAATAAGCATTTGAGGCGGCAGCAGCAAAACATTGCAGATATTTCGGTAAATTGTCCAAATTAATCATAATTAGAACATTAAAATGGCAAACAGCTAACCAAGTAAATAATTTTGTTATTACATAATAATAACACAAAGGTTTTACACCATACAAATGACCTTTTTTAATGCTAAATATTTGACATTGCCACAAAACCAAATTAAGATTCTTAACAAATGAGAATATTTAATGTATTCTTAAGCAAGTCGTGTTATGTTTATTGTTTTAAAAAATTTCCTTATATTATCAATATCTTAAACACAATTTGTCCCTTTATCCTTAGCATTCTCTTTATCCTTTGTCTTTATTACTGGCACATATTTTTATAATTTACATTTTTTTTCTTCCTGAATTTTCAATATTAGCATCAACTTTAATTATTGCGTTATGACGCTGTCGCTTTTAAAAGCATAAGGTTTTATGTTTTAGCCTTCATATTCTGTGATTTATTTTGCCTTTGCGTATTTTTTCTTATTTGTTTATGAATCCTTTGGAGCGCAAAGTTAGCTGGGGGATTGGGGAGTAGCTGGGATTAATATGAATTGTGTGTTTTGCTATATGGGGCCAGAGTAACATTGTTTTCTGGTTCGCTAAGACAGTGTCGTGAGATTTCTGGAGTAGTGTGAATCATTATTTAATTATGTGAACTTACTTCTTAATAAAATATAAAACATCGGATATTTTCAGAAATCGTACCTGCAAAGATAAGGAAAAATACATTTTAAAGTCGAAAAATCTTTGTATCTATCTATATCTTAATTTGTAAAAATGAGTGTGTTTGGATTTTTAATGTACCGTATGGAATCCTGAATGGCTGGACCGATCTTTTCAAACACAGAATGTAGCTTTGTAGTCGGTGGTGAAAATAGGCTACTTGAATTTTTGATATATCAAGTGGGCGTGGCCCCGACCCTTAGGCACAATTTTTGAAAATGTAATATCAGGACGACTGTTCTACCAATCGCCTTAAATATTGTGTATCTACACAATAAAAAAATAAAAAACAATCTAAAAAATAAATGGTGGCATCGGTTCAATGGGCGTGGCTTACAGTTGGAAACCTTTAACATCTGTATCTCATGAACTATCAGAGGTATGAAGATGATATTTGGTGTATATGTTGTTCATACAGTTTAAATATAAATATGTAGCGAAGCACACCGGATACAGCTGGTATTATTCAATTATTCGAAAATAGGACATGCTGAGGTTTTGAAAAAAAAATTGTCTATCTTCAGTTTCGGTTTGGTATACATAAACTTCTGTCTTTTCCGATGTTTCCGATATAATCTCCTCTATTCGATTGGATGTCTTCACATTCTACCCACTGTGCCTGCCTCGTTACAATCTTTTGCATAATTAATTAACTGTGCTGCTTTAAGAAATATAAAATATAAAAAACAAAAAAAAAACGCGCTTTGTAAGAACATGAAACAGGCACAAGAAAACCTAATAAGAAAAATATTGTGTTCATATTCCATAAAATAAACATAAACATTGCAAAGAAAAAGGTTAATTCATCAACATCAATCTAAAGGAAAAGTGAACACCAAACTAACTATCGCCTTCTGCTCACTGGCAGCAACAACGGCGGAATCCCTAAAACGATTTCAATACCTAAGATTTATACACAACGCGGCGTAGATATAGAGGACAGAGAGTTGGCTGGCATGACAATGAAAGGATATGCCAGCTATATAATAATTATCATCTTTGCCAGCTATTGTTGGTATTGAATGTGAGAATAAACTACCTATATATAAGTATACCTTGGATTGATGGCTTAAAGACCAGTTTTCATTGTTGGCTGCCAGCTAGTTTTAATTAAAATTGCACCTTACCAAGTAAAGGCAGGGAGGGACATTGGAAAGGGCTGACTGACTGATTGCCCGGGTACTGGGTTATCTGCTACTAACCATCCTTTCTAAGGTTTGAAACTTGTCGTTAATAAGGTTGCACCTAGTTTCGCTTCGTCTTACTTATCATATTATTAACAAAGTGTTGGCATGAAGGTGATGATTATGGTGGCGGTTGGAGGTAAAAGTCCCTGCAATATGTAATATTGCCAGGTTAATGTAAATTCAGTGTGAGCGTGTTGTAAACTATCATTTACAAGACTGTCAGTCAAGCCCTGTGCGTCCCATCGTTCATTCTCTCCACCATTCCTTTACTCTAATGCTGGTGCACTCACTCACTCACGGCTTTTATAGGTGTGGCTTTGATGACACGTTTGTGCTTTTTAGCGTAGCGTTATTTTTATTACAATCAGGCTGCTTTTTTTAGTCGGATTGTCTGCCTATTGGAGTCGCCGAGGACAAAACATTTATTGTCATGTTGACGCCTTTTAATCACGTACGCAAATACTAGTGTGTTGTACGAATTTTGAATTTATTATTTTCCATTAAGTGAAGGGACAGCACCGCCATCAGCTTTGTGGCGCTATAATGTGATTTTAATTTTAAGTTAGTGAGTATACTAGAAAACGCTCGTATATAGGTTTTTAATTGGGCAACGTGGAAAATTTCAAATGTTTTCATGTTCAGTAGTTGGCAGAGGGATAGGGAGACTGACACTCCATTAGGTCAGTTGTCACGCAACAGAATATATAAAAATAAATATATATGTATTCATTAATATGTACCAAACTTGTAAACATTACAAATGGCCAGAAATCTCATATTTAAACTGACGATATATTTTTCTGGGATTCTATTTCGATGTACAAAAGCACACAAGAAGTCAATAAAATAAGAACAAATTATCGAGCGCTCAATGCAGGAGGGGATTTAATTTAACAGCAGATTTATAACATGTATGAATTCCTAAGCAGAACAACTCTTTCTGTGTCGGTCAGCTCCACAGTTGTCGGTAAAAGACAAATTTAACTATAACAGTACTCTACGCAGAGATGTTCTTGAAGATAGAAGGTAGATATGTTCGCAGAAACTGTTGAGATTGCAAAAATATTGGGGGTCGGTCATACATTATCCGTATCCAAATCTTCTTCCTAAGGATCTCAATACAGCACTATCCCACCCCTAATGCATCACTAACTTGAAGCTATTAAAAGCTTGAAAATAAAATAGTTAAGAACTCTAGTCATTTCAAATGCCAAATTATGAGTTTTGAAAACTTATTAATATCAGTTTTATATTTTTTAAGTTTACCCGTGACAAACCTTTACATTAGGGTAATAACTTTTTTTGGACAACATTCTCCCCAAGGCTTTTCTAATGGCAAATATTGTATTAATGATAAAAAAAACTATTTCAGTTCAATTTGCTAAAAAAACCTTACGCACCGACAGCGATTTCTAAAATGCCTTCAATATATGTTTTTTTATTTTTTTTTAATAACAATTTTTTTTAAATATGGTTTATACATATGTAAGTATGTAAACAAATAATAACAATAAATGATTTAAAGTAGGTATTGTAAGATATAAACTTTAGGTTCAAAGTACGCGATGGTTTACAAAGCATTTTTTAAAAAAAAAAATTTTTTATACTTTGTTTGATTCAAAACTTTAACGCGTTTGGTGCGTAACCTTTTTTAACGATAGCGAAAAACTAAAAACGCAGATCTTAATATTTTTCCATGCCCTACACGATTTTGTCTGGGGAGATTTGATATTTGCAAAAAATGCAAAAAGTTATTACCCTACTTTACATATAATCAATTTAATAAAATTGTGTTATTTTGCATACTGAGTACAGTAATTGTTTATTTCAGCCAAGATAGCGGATTGATATTAAAAATACGTGACTAGAGTCGTTAGATCAAACCACGATTAAAACATTTAACATGCTATGAGCGGTGGTCACCCTATAGAGATCATACGCACTTTGAGTAGTCGAGCATACAAACAATTGTGACGTTTGGTAACAGTTTCTCAAATGGTAGGAATGCCACGAATACTTACGCTGTCTTACGCATATTCACCCTCCTTGTCATCAACAAATGTTCAACAATTACAGTGATTCCGCCTAAATTTTAATTATTATTTTTAATTTAACAAACAATGTTAAAGTTTACATTTTCAAATTAAATTTTAAACAAGCCGAAGAACATAATCTAGCTTCAATCCTCATACCATACATGAACCTAAGCTAAATGTAGTTTCCATCCATTGTATCACCCACAACCATTCGAATTCTCACAATTTCTTTTCTCGCATAACGTAAATCTAGCGATTTATGGTTTGTTGCAAGAGCTCCCTTGACTTAGCGCACATTCGTTAAGTTCTCTATATGTGTGAAAGTACAACGACACGTAATACATGAGTCTTCCATTCAGTTATTTATCTTTGAATAGCCAACACAGCTGTCTTTTTAGGTGCCCTTGAAATGTATATTTTACCTCACATCATAATTCTTGCCTCTCGCCTCCAAGACCACATCAGCATCTCCTCTGCACGTCGCAAGCGAGTGAAACAGAAACATGTAATTTGAATTTAAACGCTTATTATTTACAACACAGACACATATTTATGATATCAAATCGTTTGTGTAAACAGATACAAAAGCAACAAAGCACAAGAAAAATGCGCAAAAATTTGCGGGTCCTATTTTTTGAAAGCGCTAATAAAAACAATGAGCAGTTGGGCAGTTAGGAAGAACATTTTTTAGCACATTCTATTTTAAATGAACTGTATGAACTATATATCTTTTGTAGAGTGGTATTTCTATAACTGGAGAGATTGAACTGTTATGATTTTTTTTTGCTAAAACCGGGAGCAAATACTTGGTCTGGCAAAGTGACTTCCATTTTTACAATATAAAAAATTAACTATCGTATTTCAAGCTCTTACACCTTGCGCTCAAATCAAATTACATTTCGCTCAGATGTCTTGATTTTTAAATTGTTAGAAACGTAAACGACTTAAAATATGTACTGCATTTAAAAAAAAACTATTCTGGTATGTCAATCTCTAAAACCAAAATTTTGTTGTATGACAGCCAATACACAGTACAACACATGGGACTCAATCGTGAGAACTGCATGTGAAAGTAGCCCCAAAAAAAAGGAGTTCTGCATCATTCGTTTTGTCAAATTACATGCCATAATAATTTAATATCGATTTGAAGTTAGTAAGTATCGTATAGGGGAATTTCTCACGTTTTAGGCTCTTTTGTTGGACATAACATAAATACTATATGGTGGCGGATGATTTACATAAGTAATATTCCTCATATGAATGGAAAAGTGAAACTGTTGCTTATGTAGGAAACGTTATATAAACAGATTAAAGGAATTGTTATTCTTAATTTTTTTTAAAATTTGTTTTAGCTAAATCGGATTAGTGGTCCTCGAGTTATGTCAAACAAAAGAGCCTTAAACGTGCAGAAGATGTAGAACTTCTTCTTTTTGGGGCTACTTTCACGTGTAGTTCTCAGAATTGAGTCCCAAATCAACGAGCTGACAAATGTTGAACTGTGATATTGGCATCATTTTAAAGGCTACACTTAAAGCTTAACTTTATAATTAAAATCATATTATTCTGTGAAAAGTTATCTACGATTAAAAATGAGTGAAAATTCGCTCTGATTAACCAATGACTAAAAAAGTTGATGATATAATGGATTAAATTAAGAAAGACCGGCATAGGAACTAGGCATTCAACACCAAACGGTTATCAACCATTTAAAGAAAGCTGGATACACAAAGAAGCTCGATGTTTGCGGGTCCCGTTAATTACCATTAAAGCATTTAAAGGCCCAAATTTACATTTGCGATTCACTACGAGTACTAAAAAGGAATGAAATGGAACCATTTAAATGACGTGTTAATGTCTTAAACCAGTAGTGGTGTGCGGTCGCACAAGATGCGTCAGCGCTGTCCAATTGTACACGGTGAATATATATTGCTCTCATGCTCTCCCAACAAGTGTTAAACATTATTTCTCTGTCTGTGTTTGTGTTAAATGCGAAACAAGCTTGTTTGGTGTTACTTTCATAACACTCAAGCAGAGACTAACTGTTTTCAATCAAACAAAAATGTCGAGTACATATAAATAGTCAATTGTGGCTGTGTGAAAAAGACGATTATTTCAAGGCCGGAAAGGCTATGAAATGCATATCACTGCCTTGAACGAAATATAGTATTACCTTGAATATTTTTTATTGAAAAAATTGCAAAATGCAATTTAGTTTCCTTTGTGTTGTGCCTTACAAAGCCTAAAAAACAAGATTCCACTGGTATTCCAATCAATTTTCGAGTTGACATTTTCTTTTGCAACAAATTCCAATTTTCAGGGGTCGTTCGCAAACTTCTGCTATTTCATTGTGACACTTGTATACCTATAAAGACTTGTTAAATCAAAAGGCAAAAATTAATGAAGTAGAAAAATTGTTCTATAATTTATAACCAGAAATAACTCAAAATTCACAAAACAAACTGTTTTCTCTTACTTTGTGCTCTATACATATTATATTATATTTTCGGTAATAAATGATAATCGAAGAAAAAAGAAAAGAACAAAATACAATAGAAACGCAGACCGAGAAAAGAATTAGCATCAAATGTAATAAATGTTTGTATATACTCTATGTAAAATTCTGTATACAAGGAGACGAGATGTTTTCGTTACATTTATATTTTCATATAAATTACCTTTGATTATAAATGCATGAAGTTATTTACATGCGTTAGTAGGTTTTGCGGACAACCATATAAACATACGTAAGTATTAAGGCATGTAGCAATTGTCTACGTAATATAAATTTTCCTTTTCGGAATATTACATAGACTTGAGACAATACAATATTGCAACTGTCAGTCCATCATTGAGGTAAAAAGAAACGAAAATGTCAAATATATATAATAACTGATTGATTTTTATGGCAATTTCCCTAAACTTGCCTGCCTATTAATTGTTCGTTCATTTGTTTACATATGAATCTTTGCATGTTGTCTATATCCATGGATATAAGATATCTTTGATTTGCTGTTAGTATATATTTATTACATTTATGTTATAATACCACTGACAGAATGGTTGTTATGGCCATTTAGCCTGCAGGAATTAAATGGGAAAATAACATTTGTCATTAGTTACAGTTATAACCAAGAAACGGCGACGATTATTTTCATTTTTAATACTGTAACATTTGCATGATCCTACTTAGCACGTGGGCAACGTGGTTGAATGACGGATGACTACAAATCAAAAGCAAAACAAGATGAATTATTCAGGATTATAGGAAATAATTGAGCATTTAGAAGTTGTCAGCATATCAGGGATTCAGTTACTTTTTCCTCAAAATCTACGACCAAGAAGTGAATTAGAACAAAGAAAATCTATTAGTGTGTATTCTACAAACAACCACAATTCTGTCCATGTAAAAACAACAACATTAGCTTCTAGCCAAATTCTTTTAAAAAAATCATTTATAATTCATCATTTATCACTTATATTACCTATTTAATGTTAACGTTTTTACTAAAAAAAGAAAAGCTAAAAAGCGAGAAGTTTAATATTTTGTATTCCATTTTTTTTTTTGTATTTTTAATAAGAAATCGGAACATTGTACCCGATGATTGTTAAGTATTTTAGCAAAACAAAATCGAGGGTTCTTTGAATATTATGTATTGCTCTAGAATATTATGCAAAAATAAATCGTAACACTTATAAAATATCGCATTCTCCTTGAAAACTGAACCCCCCTTATTCATATTACTTATCATGATGATGTTGCTACAAGCATTTGACACAAATTATTCGATTGTCTTAAATTGTGATTAAAATGCTCTGTTATACCAATCTTTGAATAAGCTGCAGTAATAATAACCATAAAGACATTTAATATCATACCAATATACATATAACATATTTATCAAATTATTTTATTAGGATTTTCACAGTATTCACATTCCTTTACTGCATCATTTATCATATATTAGTAAACAAAACACCACTTGACAAATTGTCATATTTTGTTGACAAACAATGCCATAAATTTATAAATTTTATTAAATGAATCTTGACAGGTGTAAGTACAAAGTAGACATAAACAAATTAGATTTATATATGAAATAACTCAGTAGAGACGGACTTCAAAACTGAGAAAAAATTGTGACTACCCAACAAACAAATACTACAACTATTTTATTATTTATTCAATTATTTATACATTCCGTTGACTACGAATGCCTCTGAGTTAGTACGAATATGTACATAAATTATTATCATCTGCAAGTTCGAAACCACCATGGGATTCATACAATTAGTTTCTCGTCCCACCCACACTTGCACACACACATGAGCTGCAGCTCTTCTTAACCTTTGATGGCAACTGCAGGATTTTAACAGTGCAATCATGGTCGCACTGTTGACTCCATTGTTGTATGGTTTCCAACTTAGGTGTTCCAACTCTGGCTCAAATGGTGCTACATGGCTTCTTTAGTTAACTTTACGATACTTTAGGAAATTTTATGTTCAAAGTCATGACTTCAAGTTGCAAGCAACTGCATTTGCTGCGTGCAGCGAAAAAAACTTGTTGCTGTCTCAGCTTGAAAGTGCTAAACGTTTAATGTTTACTTTACGAAAAGTTTCTGTTGCTCACCAGGAGGCAGAAGGAGGAGGCTGATGAGGACTACAAGCACTTAGTTTGCCAATGACATTTTATGGTGATGGTGGGCGTTAGCCAAATTGAATGTTTAATGCTAAGGCGTAGGTTTAGGATGGTAATGAAAAAATAGAGAGAGAGAGAGAGAGAGCGGTGAAATAGTGGTTAGGTTAAGTTTTTTAGCTTACACTAACAATACTAGACTATCTGGAAATTATAGAGTATCATAAATGTAGCGTTGGCTAGCATTCAATATATCATGAATTCCAGCCAACGTACAATTACAGTATGCGAATTATTTTGCCCGATTTTCATTACAAAATACTATTTGACCAGACTTTGTTCAACATTTTTCAAAGTCAAAACAAGTCATTATTTGTACATTGTACATTAGACCATTTCATTTTACCAATTTTTTCGAAAAGTCATTGGGATAATATTTTTTCTAATTCTACTTTAAAAAACAAAAATTTTGGTATATAAAACTTGAAAATTGATCAACGTTTAGGGGTCGCGCAAAATCGTTTATGGTTTTTGGCTGCAAAAAGGCATTTTTCAAAAATACTGATTTACTTATATGATTAAAAGTTGTGATACGCTTGACCGATTTTGTTCAGAATAGACTTGTTTTAAAGGTAATAATATTTCACACATTTTCTGTGAAGACATCAAAATATTTCAGATAGTAGTTTGAGTTTAAAAACCCTTCAAACCTAAAAATTTTAAAATTTTAATTCAAAATTTACCTACTTTTGCCCATTAAAAAATTATTTTTTTTAGTTTTGGCTCTAATTTTTGTATATCTTTAAATGCACAATTGACAAACACTTCCTAACGATACTTTTGATGTATAATATAATGAATAGAATTTTTGATTGTTGCTGAAATTTTTACTATTTCGCTAGTGATGAGCTAAATGGATTAATTCAGATCAACATTTTTGTGGTCGAAATTTACGTTCAAAACTGGTTTACGTGTCCCCTTGCAACACAAGCCCCATTAAACGACATTTTGTTGATTAAATCTTAAAAAAATACCGCAAATCAAATGAAATGATAGCAAATGTTGCACTCGAAACTTTTGTGTGGCATTTATGGTATATAAGTGACATCGCGTTCGGCTTTTTTCTTTTCGACCCCACGCATACCGAAGGAACTTTAATTAAAATTACATCTGCATTAAAGCATCCTGGTGACCAAGATTGCGAAGGAAATGTTACAAAAATGATTTCAGAAAATACTATGAAATTCTTCAATATTATTGGAGTAGACAGCAGTTTTCTTGCTATCCACCCGTCAAATTGGCCCAAGAATGAGAATTTTAAACGGATTAAAGAAATTGTGAAAAACATCAGCGTTGTCAACGATTGCTATTGGGTTTATTAAAACTGTGAACAACACTTTGACGAAGGATAATAACCAGCAAAACTAATTAGTACAAGTCATCTAAAAACGCAATAAAACATACAAAAAGGACACAAAAGGTGTTATCGTATCCAATTTGAAAAAAAGTCTTCTTTTTAATTACCTAAATCGTTTTCCTTACTAAAAATATATATAGTACACAGTTTTCGTTTAATTTTTATCACTATTGATTACACAAGGGAACAAGGTATTTGTTGTTTAAGAACTGAATATTGTTTTAAAGGTAATTTTGGACGCTGAATCCAAATCTGCACTTGGTTTTTTTGTATCAGCTCGACTTTTCGCGATATACCGTTATGTCCATAACTAAGGCACTTCCACTACAAATATTTAAATAACTTGAAAACGGTTCACCATATTCAATTAAATAAAAAAACTTAAACTCGTCAACAAAATTATCTTTAATCCGTGCCTACATTGTTTTTAATTTGGCTTAGTAGTTTCAGAGATATCGTTGTAGTTTTAAAAAATAAAACAAAAAATTTACAAAAAAAAAAAAAATTTTGTTTTTTAAAAATTCATAAAAAAAAATTATTGCAACAAAAATCACAGTGTTTGTCTTAAAACATTTAGTTTAATATAGTGTGAATCAAATGAGCTTTATTTCATTAAAATATCTGCACAACTTTTGATTTTGTCAACAATTTACTGAGATAACTAAATTTACAAAAATCACGATTTCCATACAAAAATAACATTTATTAATATGTTTGTGAAAGTGTAACTCGAGCAAACCTTAACGGATCGTTATGAAAATTTATCAGTATTAATATTTTTCGAAACGAACTTATGGGATTGTAAATGGGCGGAATAGCCCCACCCCTTCTGGTACCTCCCATACAAAATTACCTATTTTTGGATAATTAATATATCATCGATAGCTGCCAAACAGACTACCGGAGGATATTGAAATTTGGTCAGTTTATTTATCTTGCAAAAGTAGACAACCCCTAGAAAAACCGAAAGCGTTGCCATACCCCTTCTGGTACCTCCCATACAAATGACCGAACTCACCCCAATAGTCTTACATACATATCTTTTTTGTAAGTACACTGAATTCAGTCAAACTATGCGAAAGTTTTACGGTTATGAAAATATAAATCAGGAATGAATTTGCACTATATCGGATCACCCCTTCTGGTACCTCCCATACAAAATGACCTATTTTTGGACAATTAATATTTCTCCCTTAACTTCAAAATTGAAATCTGCCGATTAATTAAATTTGGTCAGTTAATTAATATTGTAATAGGAGGCAAAACTATAAATTAAACTATAAATAAATTTGTAAATTTGTCATGATTTTTAAAAATACAAAATTTTAATTTTTTTTGGGGTAAAAACAAAAAATTGCGAAAAATCTGTTATCACCGAATTTAGCATAACTCATTCAATTTTCAATCGATTATTATGTACATACATGTTTTAGAAAGCTATCTTAATATGATATTCAATAAAGCTAATAAAAATAACAATTTGCCCCCAACCGATTCAATTTCAGCGTGAAGAAAATTAAAATGTGTAATTTTTTGTGTAATTTTTTTTTTTTTTTTGAATAAAACAGCCGTTACTCAGTCATTTTTTTTGTAATATTAAAAAATTTGATTTTTTTAAAAGGTAACAAAGATATCTTTAATAAAAAAATAAAATTTTAAAATCCGGCTTTTGAAAAAAAAATTATGATTTTTTGAACTATAATTTTTTGGAAAAAAGTCGAAAATACGATTAGTACCTGTAACTTAAAAATTCGAGCTGATGGAGAAAAATGGAGATTAGATTTGAAATCAGCGACCCCAAATTAGTAAAAAACAGCTATCGAATTCCAAACAACACTCAAAAAGTTCAATTTTGTTCCCTTGTGTTATTATTGCTGATGCTGAACATATGTCATTTGCATGGTCCTGCCATACATCAAAAGTATCGTTAGAAAGTGTTTGTCAATTGTGCATTTAAAGATATACAAAAACTAGACCCAAAACTAAAAAAAAAAATTTTTTTATGGGCCAAAGTAGGTAAATTTTGAATTAAAATTTAAAAATTTTTTAGGTTTGAAAGGTTATTAAACTCAAACTATTATCTAAAGTGTTTTGATGTCTTCACAGAAAATGTGCGAAATATTATTACCTTTAAAACAAGTCTAATCTGATTAAAATCGGTCAAGCGTATCAAAACTTTTAATCATATAAGTAAATCAGTATTTTTGAAACATGCCTTTTTGCAGCCAAAAACCTTAAACGATTTTGCGCGACCCCTAAACGTTGATCAATTTTCAAGTTTTATATACCAACATTTTTGTTTTTTTAAGTAGAATTTGAAAATATATTATCCCAATGACTTTTCGAAAAAATTGGTAAAATGAAATGGTCTATTGTACATGTTACAACAATATGACGTACACACTTTTGTATTACCTACTATTTAAAAATTCTTCGTATTTCTTTTAGTTAAAAAAAACTTTGTTTGCTAGTTACTAGAGATCTTTGTGAACTACCTGTAGAGCAATTAAATTTGGTAAGCATCGTTGGAAAAATATTTTTTTTTAATAATTTAGGACTACGTACATGTTACAAGACAACGCACAACCTATATTTAACAACAAGTATAACCTATATATTACAACAACAGATAATGATGAAAAGACACATTTTGATGGTATCAAATAAATATGCTAGATATGCTTTCCTTTTTCTTCTATTAATTTGATATTTTTGAAGCGAGGATTACTTTTTTCTGAAATTCATGATATTTTTACAGCATTTTACGTAACATAATGTCTCAGACACATCCTCAGCCATGAAACGAAACTACATAAGGTTTGCAGAACTAATTCAGGTAAAGAAACTTTAATATCGTTTCAAATATGATATGGAATCTAACTTCTAAGATTTTTGTAATATAATGCCAGTCATATCCGACATAATTTCGTGAAGTTTCCTACTCATACAATATTCAATTTTGGTACAGTTCTAATGTATGTACTTAGATAATTTCTAATAGACATAAATTTGTACGCCAAAATTCATTGAAAATTATTTTGGCAGCAGATTCACTATGAAATCAAAACAGCCAAAATATTTTGAACGTTTGATGAAAAATTAATTTCGTTTTAATTTCCTATTATTTTTTTTACATTTTATTTCAAACAATTCAAAGGAAATAACTCTAGTGTAATAAAAATCACGTACTTTAGTCAAATTAACGATGAACTTCCTCCTCTCCATTCATCTTCTCACGTTGCCATGTTGCCTTGCTTTGTTGTTGAATAGAGAAACCCCAAATAGCTTCACACTTCTTTCAGAATTCATAAACGACGCTCTTATACACAATTTGAAATTGAAAATGAAACAACTAAAATAATATAAAAGAAATTGGCAAAACAATAAATTTTGAATGGATGTAACGAACAACTTGTCGGTCTTATTGCAGAAAAAATTAAAGTACACCAGCAACATTTTTCACAGAAAAGCTGAAAAAGAAAAATGTAACGAACGCTTTACACAAAAAAAAAAACTGGGAATATAGAAAGGCATCCATAAAAGCATGTGCCGAAATACAAACAGCTTCCGCAAAATGTATAACGTTAGTTAGCGAAACCCCACGTAATCCCCAAAATGTACTGGAATATGTAGGCAGACGATTGTGCGAACAGACATACATACATATATACATTTGCAGCTTGGAACAGATATACATATTTACATTTGCTTCAAAATGCGAAATGGCATTTTTTCTTTAGAAACCGCAGCTAAAACATTGAAAGTAAAAGTAAACAAAAATGCATTAGAACCAAAAAGAGACGGAATGGAAATCAGAACCACCACCACCCTATCGGCAGACATACAGACATTGCGGAATGAGGACAACTAATAAATTACACTCCAGAGGTTTCACCATGAATTTCCGTATCGGGCGATATTATATGATTTCGACGCATAATTTCAATATTGTTTATTATGTTCGATTTCATTTTCCTTGTTGGCAAAATGGAAAATATGTTATTTTCAATAAAACGGTTATCGTTCAACCTCAGTCTTGTATGAAATCATGATCACAATAATAATAATCATAATGCGTTTGGCAAACATTCGTACACTCGGTCATATCGTTCGAATGAAAGTATAGAAAAAAATGTTTTTTTCCTATTTCCATTTTGCCATATATTCAAAAAGGGGTTTCGATTTGTGAAATTGCAGTTGAAGTCATAAAAAAAACACTGTCATCCCCTTAATTACACCCAAGAAAAGTGTGTGTGTTGGTGACATAACATGACTGTGTGATGTCGGATGTTAGGAGTATTATGCATCTCTATTATGCAACATATAGATTTTTCTAATTTTTCTTATTGAAGAGAAGGTGATTGTACGAAGACAACCAAATAACAAATTAAGAGATTTCAGCCAGCAGAACCGACTTATAAATTCTTTTTTTTTCATTTCCAGCATTTGGTTTTCTTGCACCATTTGAATAGTGAGGGTAATTAGGGAAACATGCATAATCTGGATACTATTTAGATTTATATGGACAATACGGATACAATAGAAAAACTGAATCATTCGGATAATTGGTGTAATATGGATAGTATTTTGATAAAATATATAATGTGGATAATAGTGATGACATGAATTATAAGAATAACATCTCTATTATGAATAATGTTGATAATACGGATGAATCGGTTGGTACGAATAAAATGGATACTGTGAATAAAATTGATAATACGACAGGTTACGGAGGATAATATGGATAACAAGAATTATATTATTAACGTAATAAAAATAATAATAATAATAGGAAACAATTAATGTATGATAAAGAAGTTGCGGGTAATGTGGATAATATGGATGGTATATATAATATAAACTAGTGGGCCCGCCAATGCTTCGCTATTGCATATTAACATGTAATATATTTCACATTTAGGTCTACAAAGTACTTTGAAAACGGTACTTAAGCTCGACAATAATATGTTGAGTTTATTTACATATGTAACTTATTTAAAGTAACTCCTTAACATTAAATTTAACCAATTAAGATGTATTCTCGTAAATGCTAATAAAAAGTTCATCAGCAAAGTCATATCTATAGTGCCGACATGTAGATAAAGTTATTTCTGTATGTAGGGCGAAAAACCACTTCTTCCACAAATCGGAAACAGACATTCCTCTAAGGTCAAAATTATTTATTTTGATCCGTAGTAGCGTGAACCATCTGTATACTAACTATCTCTTTGGTCACACGGATCAATAATATTCCCGAATACTATCTTTGTATTGAACTCGTATTACCATTTTTTGAGATAATTCGGACACCAAAGTTTGGCTTAACAAAGTGATGGTCTCACGCGCTGTATGGCATGTTACACCGTCGTGCTGGAACTATTTATCCTTCAAATAATGTGCAATGACATGCTAAATAAAAAAATCAATTGATCGTCCACTGGCTCTACTTCTTCTACCAGTTGGATTTTATATGAATGTAGGCCAAGATCTTTCCTCAGCATTTGCAGAGACCGAGTTGCTGAGAAAGACGTCGGTTCGATAAATTCGAGTCCCCTGTCATACTAACGTCTACAGCGTCGATGGCTTCTATTGCTGCTCAGATGGGTCATTATATGCACCCTCAACTTCATAAAGGGCTCCATAAGTTTGGCGAACAGAACGTGCATTTTGAAAATAAATTTGCAAGATTTGTCAACGATGTTCTTCTTTAGTTTTTACATGGTGATTTTGCAAAGTATACTAAAAGTAAGTCTATTACATTTCATTAGTATGACAGCTAGATTTACACTTATACCTATCAGAAGATCTATATGTCAAGAAAAATACCCCATGCATAGGTTATTTTCAATTGTTTGCTAATGTTACCTCTGACATACTATAAAAATTTAACCATTGTAGTATAACTACAATGAATATTGATTAATTTTTCTATCTATATGATTTATTGTTCTCCTGAAAAGCTATTAAAAAATGCATACCTGTAAAGTAAATTAAAAAAAATCACTATTTTAGTCTGCGCTTCCTACACTGCCTAGTGTACGGACCATTATTTGATACAGTTAAAAAGTTAACTATTAAAGTGCGTGGGCAGCGCCTTTGCACTGTTAACTTATTTTGTTCGAAATAGCCTGATCATTAGGGGCGAATCAATTAGTTCGCGTCAAAAAAAATCCTGTTAACCGTATATCAGTATTTGAATGTACGAAAAATTCTTAGACAATTTCACTAAGAAGCTTTATGTCTAAAATTAATTCCTAGTTCGCGCTGAGAAGCATGCAGATTTCAGGTAGAGATATTTTTTTTAGCAATTAGCAATTATTCAGTTACTTCAGACCTATGGGCCCCGGCTCTAATTTTTACCTACCATTCCGATGTTTGGAGACCAAGACGAAAAGAATAGTATATTTTTGATTTTTGTATTGGGATCCCGCCCAATATTCTGAAAAATTATTTTTAAAAACTTAATGTCTGTATGCCAACTCTCAGAGATCGTAACTTTTTAACAAATACATAGATTTGCTTCTGTAATACCTCATTTAGTTTGTTGGGAAGTCAGTTTTACGCAGAAGGTCTCAAAAAATATATATCTGAAGTATTCGGTTTGTGCTCATTTAAAAACAAAAAAAATTTCTATCTGAAATCTTCATGCTTCCCAGTTTATTGGTAAAATTTTCTTAAAATTCATCGTAGATTCCGATTTTGGTTACGATTTTTGCAAATAAAAAAATTGGCCCACCTTACTGTTCATATCTCTAGGCGAACAGCAATATACTGTGGAATTTTGACAGTTTTAACTGTTTGTTTTAAAAAGGGTGTGGAACAGCCCATTCCCACCCTTACTGTTATTCATACTGCAACAACAACATATGTAACAAATCTCATCTTCCTACCTCCGATAGTTCATAAGATATAGCCCTATCGATTTTCAGGGGCGGTGCCACGCCCCTTTATCCAATTACAACCAAATGTAGTCAGGTCAACAGTACCTTATGGTAAAATTTTTGTATCAATCGATCTATTAGAAAAGCCATTAGAGCGATTTTTGAAAAGGGGGCGTGGCACCGCCCACTTCCATCCTGGCTGTAATTACAATATATATACCAAATCTCATCTTCATACCTCTGATAGTTCATGAAATATAGCCTTTTTAATTTTCAAGTTGTATGGGCGGTGCCACGCCCCTTTATCCAATTACAACCAAATGTAGTCAGGAACTATCTACAGGTCAACAGTACCTCATGGTAAAATTTTTGTATCAATCGATCTTTCATCATGGTTGTAATTAATACTGCTCCAACAACATATATACCAAATCTCATCATCATACCTCTGATAGTTCATGAAATATAGCCTTTTTAATTTTCAAGTAATATGGGCGGTGCCACGCCCCTTTTTAATTTGCAATAAAATAATATTGCGACTATACTTTAAGATGTAAGCTATCCTATCTTTCAAGTTGGATCAAACCGAACACGGTGTGCAAATTTGATTCAAATCGGTTAAGTAGTTTAGGAGTCCATCGCGGACAAACAACGTGACACGTAATTTATATATATTAAGATATTATGAATAAAATGGTTATATGTATATCATAAATAATATGAAGTCTTACAGGAGAGACAAAAAACAATCAAAGGATCTGCACTCGCAGCTGATCGGAGTGTGGCAAAATGTGGCAATTGGTTGATTAACACGAAAACTTCAAGAATCTTCAAAAAATCTCCTAAGGAAGCCTTTAATAGAAGGGCAACATACCGTAATAAGATTGATCAAAGCTCTTTAGATTTTTACTCAGTGTAAAAGGGCTGTCGGAAAGTATGTATATAACAACATCACTATCCAGAATTCCAGTCAACATTTTGTTACCTCTATTCTTTTTCTTTCGAGTGTAGCCACAATCTCTATCCACTTTTTTAGATTTATATAAGCGTGTGTGAGTGCGTGGCCCTGTCTGATGTGTGTATTTGTATAACAGCAATCTGCAGTCAAATCATTTTCAATTATATTGAATTTTTCCACATTTACGTTTGCGTGACTATAACGCCGTTCTGCTTTGCTCTTCTCTGCTCCGCTTCACTTATTGTTTTATTACAATATTGAATTCGGGTTGGAGTTTTGTTTGTCGACACCCAAAACTGAATATTTGCCAATTGCAATTTGTTATTATTAAACCCATAATTTGCTTTAATAGTTTTTAACTCCCACACGGCCCAATGACTAGATGAATCCTTCATCCTCCACCACCGACTGGTGGTCGTATACGAGCCACATGTACGTCGCTCACGGTGGCTAGTGCGTGTGTGCGGTTGCAGATTAAGGGCTCTGGGCAATTGGGTTTATAAATTATCGGGGAAATATTAAATGCAAAACACTTTTTTCACTTTATGAGAAGGCAGAAAATGCTGGAGAGATAAATTCACGCATACGAACTCTTAGCGATATGAACAATGAGGGGTGATGATGTCTGCCTAGCGGGCTTGTGTGATTTCTATAGAGTTTGATTTGAAGACGGGACTGCAGTAAAATGTGGTTAAATATTGGTGGTGGCAAAAAAGAAGGACTAGAATACAACGACGAATCAAGTGACAACGATGTGTTGAAGTTACAAGTGAGATAAAGCTTAGAATTTATAGCCGCACATAGGGGGCAGGAACCCTTTAGTTGTGAAAAATAGCATTTACCATTTATATTAGTTCATAATGTCGACATCGATGAAGACAATAATGATATTAGCTTGAGAGCTTTAACATATGCATACATTTGTATTGACTGAAATGCTTTATGGCTGACTGTGCAGTAGGATATGTAAATACTGTTATATATATCCCCATAAAGTTGTGTTATTCTTTACTTAGCCCTTAGAACCATTTACCCTAAGTAACAGCCCCCTGGACTTTCAGCTCGCATAATAAAAACAATAAATATTTAAATGGATTCCTTCCATTCGTATATTCTGGCCTCCACTCTTCTTCAGACACTTTGATGTTGGTAATTATGGTGCAATTGTAACGTATTAGAAGTGTTTTTGTGTAATTTATTGTGGTTAAAAGGGTTGCAATTTACCACCATTGAAATTGCCGTCCGGCGAGGACAAGGACATTCCACGGAGTGAGGGATAAGTTATTACTTGAGTCAAAGCGAAGATGTTATTACAAACAAATGGCTGGTAAATTGAAGTACAATTTGTGGGGTGACTTAATGTTGGCATAATCTCAAAATTCTTTAAATAATTGCTTACAACATTTGTAAGCGAAAATTTTTTTTAAAGTGATGACTGTTTAAGCTCTGATGTCTCTAAACAACAATATTAAGTTATAGGAACCGCAATAGACAGAACAGAATGGCGATAAGGTGGTGGATTGAGCAGTTATCTGAAGAGATACTATAATTTAATACAATTGCATTGCAAATTTAACTAAACCAAGTAAATAAGACTTTTTTTAATCAGGGTTGGTTTATTTGCCAATATAAAACAACTGGAATTTTGCAATAAAAAACACAATAGGGTCACAGTGAGTTTCACCTTAAAACGCAAAAGCACTCTAGTATTTAATTCTTTTCAAGGCCTAAAACAGAGTCCCCGTTCCTGTTTATCATTCAAATAACTATTTCACTTCCTCACAATCCCCTGGCAAACATTCCTCAAGTCACTCGCCAACGCTTTTTTATGCACACATATTTATGAGACCTACTTTAGACAACTTTGCGTTTTGCATATTTACTTTGTTAAGTTTTTCTTTTTTTTTGCTATGATCATTTTGAAATTCTTAATGAAGCCTAATTTTAAATTCATCAACTTGTGACGGAGGGGAGCGGTGAAACCAAGAAACAACCAAGAATTACAAAAACTCATATTGTAATTCTTAAAGTTTAAGAGTTCCTCTAAAGTAAAAGGAACAATACCCACATGCTTATAAACTTGGTAAAGTAGAAAACGTTTAGCATTTTGATTACACTTGAGCTTAAATAGAAACAATAATTGAAAAGCTGTCGCAAACATTAAAGCCAAGGATCACTTTCATTCCTCATATATGCCACAATAGCTAAGAAGTTCTCAATTGGGACAATACTTGTTGTGTTTGTCGAATATTCTTTATAATGCCGATGCGAGCACAACAAAAAACCAACTGAACCCCAGACAAACATTCGTTGGCATTTAGGCAAATAAATTCAGTCCTTGTAGAACGTACCAAAGTCCTTTGATAAAGAGCAATTTGTTAAAGGGCTAACATTTTGCTTGCAGTCATTCTTGATTGCCTTAATTATGTTTATGTAGCGTGTCGCACAATAAATATTTGATGGCGGCTCTCATGCTCCTACGCAGCAAACGACTTAAGATTCAGTCAATGTGCTTTGTGAGGTTATTGACATGTAAAGGGAATTCAAGAGTTGTTTCGATTCGTCCTCGTCATCTTTAAATGCAAATGATATTAGCGAAATTTTAAGCATCAAAGCAAATTTTTGTTGGGTGGAATAATAATGTTTGGAAATTATTAAATTCGATACATGTAATCTAAACAATTAAATTTTTAAATTACACTGTGATAGTTTTTGACAAAAATTTTCGAAGGCCAGGCCGGAGAGGACGGTTTTACCCCGATTCAGACACGAGGAATAGAACTGCATTATAGGTTTTTGAGTTAAAATTACGGTTTTATACCAAATTTTTGTTTGAAAGTTTTTTTTTACTTCGAGTAGTGTTTTAAGGGATTAAATAGATAAATAATAGCTATAGTTGGGTTATTGGATAAGCTTGACTTATTTAAAACAACTTTGTAGGAGTAGGCAAATCCGAAAACCCTACCATAGTCTGCGATAATCGATTCAAGCTCATAATTTAAGAAATGAACTTAATATATAATGTATTAGAAATACTCAAAATATAATATTGAAAATACAAAAAAATATTCTACAAAAACTTTTAAAAATTTTGTCTTTGTTGTTCGGTTTAAGATTTTTTGATTTGTTATGACAGCAGCACCATTTTCTGTGCTTTCTCCACCAATCGTCACAACCTTAAGTGTTAAAAGCTTCAATAAATCTTCGAGAAGCTCAAACACATCGGTGCGAAAATGGTATCAATGAAAACCACACATCAGAACAATCCGCACAAGCTCTATTAAATTTATTGAAGTATACAAAAATTTAGAAAATATAAAATTAAAAAATAATACAATACTTTAAAATACTAAAATAATAATTACATTTAAAATATGACAAATATTTTTTTATATCGTTCCTTCTGAAAACTTTTGAGAGAATCATAGACGACATCATACAAAATTCAATCGACTCACATCATCTTTCGAATGCTTAACACACATACACAAAGGGAAAATAGATAGAAACTGCACTTCATACGCTATTGTATCCCATAGAGAAATTATTGGATAAAAAAGAATTTTCTCTCGTAGTCTTTATGGACATAAAGGGAGTCTTCAACAATATCGAACCTCTCTGCATTATAACAGAGCTCAACAGCTTTCAAATCAACTCATATATTATCAAAAATGCTACTGAAAAGAACTATCACCTCAGAGCTGGAAAATCACACCCTCACTAGGAGGGTGACTAGAGGTACCCCATAAGGAGGAGTATTATCACGGTTACTGTGGAATTTTGTTGTCAACAGTGTTTTCAAACAGCTGGAGTCGGAAGGATGTACGGTGGTAGCGTACGCAGACGACATAGCACGCTGCTTCTCCGGGGCAAGTCTACCATGCCTTGAATGAAAGATGCTAGACTATATCAAGATCCTGGCAAGTTGGAAAAATAATATAGAAGGCAGATCCAACAAGACACTCTGCTCTATTAAAAAAGCTATTGGAAACCCAACCAACCCAAGGGAACACTTTGGATTAAAATTGCTTTAGTGAAGCCAATACTACAATATGGCTCTATAGTTTGGTGGTGTGCGCTCGACAAGAAGAGCGTATTTCGTTGAGCTGCAAATGTTCCGCACTCAAATCTGCCGGTTTTTTTCTCCAAAACCGTAACCGGTTTCTTTAAAAATGCTAATTTCGAATACCCCGTTTTTGAAG
Organism: Muscina levida; assembly: GCA_964034835.1. Taxonomy (NCBI): domain Eukaryota; kingdom Metazoa; phylum Arthropoda; class Insecta; order Diptera; family Muscidae; genus Muscina; species Muscina levida. The sequence continues at coordinate 79,722,985 of OZ035881.1, forward strand.
AAGAATTTTCACAGAACATTGTCAGGTTTGTTCTAGTCAAATCAAAACCTCCATCGGACACTCAAGGTTCCTGAAACAGATACTTGAATCTGAATATGTGCTTAGTGCACGGAAATCGAACATTCTTTATGAAACTAGAACGCCCTTCAGAAAGGAGTGGAGAAAGAACGAGAACATTATCTATGGACCAATAAAATTTTTACTGATGGGACCAAACTGGATAACAAGTTCGGCTTTGGTATCTATACCGCGGATCTAGGCCTAAGTATAAGATCAAGCGGAAAATAAGCCGCGGACGTAATCAACGTGAGAGAAGTATCACAGGAAATACTTGCTATTAAATAATACGAGGAAGCGAACCATTATTATCAGTATTATCAGTAATCTAATGTTTAGAACTGCAAACGACAGATGGAAGAATGAGGAAACCTGTGGAATGGCACAAAATACTTGGCCTGAATACAACTTGACGAGTACGTCGTGCCGGTAATTCTTAAAAGGGACCAGATAAGTTAAATTATTACCTTCATAACGGGACAAGCGATTGAATCTACTGTGGGAATAACAGCAGTGAACCTGTTACATATTAAATATGTGCGAGTTCCTTTTTTTCATATAGCGTGGAACTATTTCATTGTTATGGTTTTGAAATAGATTAAACTTTTTGTATTCATCTGTTAGCACACGTAGTTAAAGTTTTTAAAGATAAGTTAAAGAAGATCTGTATTGCATATCATTGATTCCCAAATTAGATTTAAAAAACAAACCACATGGTTTGTCGGGATTTTAATAAATGTTAGAAATATTTAAAGTATTTTAATTAATATACCATAAAAAGAAAATAATAAAATCAAAAGTTAAAAAAAAAATAAAGTTCAATTAAATATATTCCAAAAGCATTAAAATTATTCAAAATCCTAATATGTAATAATTGACTAACTGGAGAAGAAGCGCAGAAGATCGAGGCGCTTATAATATTTTTCTACGTGCGGTATATAATCCACTGGGATTGCATAGAAGTACCAGCTTAGTAGGTAAGTAAGTAAGTAATAATAATTTAAATAATCTTGAGCTTCAAAATATGATATAACATTACCACCACTCTTAATAATCATATAACATTTCATAGTTGTAGGGCCTTCAATACTTCGATAGGCTTCGTTCACATTTCCTTCTTTCTTCATTGGAATCGTATATTTTTTTTTTTCGTTTACTGTTTCTCCTTAACTGTGCATAACTTTGATGGAAGTTTTTCTAAGTCTCCAAACAAAATTCTTTGAAGTTTTAATTTCTGTTATTATTTCAATATTTTTCTTTCACGTCCTACGCGTTTCTCCACTTTCCGACCGAACAAAAGTCGCTAAGTGGCAGTCTCTCGTAAGTGGCCGCTCTTAAAGGAGGCAATGTGTTCGCTGGACATGGAAGGAGATTCTTGTGCAGTTGCATAGAAAAAAGTCTTTAGACTTCTTAAGTAAACATTAAACAGAATTGCCCTTCAAACTTCGGTGTTATTGTACTCATTCTCAAGGCATTTATGCATTCGTACGTACAAACTTACAGTCGTATTTTTATAGAAAAAAAAGACTTTTTAGCCCGACACTTGACTACAGTACCAAGACGTCAGTCAGACCATCAATTATTTACGGTAACCATAGACAGAGGCCCAGCGTTAAGGCAATGTGTTGTTATGTGGGTAGTCCCTTCTACCATCTTTTCTATGATTTGAGTATTTACCTGGAAATGAAATTGAAAAAAAAACAATAGAACAATTAGTAAATTGTAACCGAGTGCATGGTGAAGATCAAAGAAACATATTAAAATTGATTGTACAAATGAGTTAATTGGTAAATTGTCTTAAAGTAGTATAAATCAAGTAATTATCGCAGGACAACACTTGCAAAGTTGAATTCAGTGTTGTACTTTCTTGATATGATATGATTGATATGAGTTTTTAGCTCACTGAATAAATATGTATCTTTATTTCCATTATTATTGCAGGAAAGTTTATAATTGTTATGGTAAGTCTCAAATCGAAATTCTAGATTATATTTTTAATACATCCTGAATTTTCATCAAATATTTTGTTCTAATTTGAGTATATTTTGTTTTTATTTATTGTCGTGGACCAACAGTCCCCATCGAGTTAATTGAATAAAAAATCTGTGCAGAACTTCAAGGTGATAGTTTCTTAAATTTATTAACCACGAAAACGCAGAGCTTGTAAGAACTTATGTTCGTGAACAACATATGTTTCTTGCTCGAAAGCGGTTTAGCGTCTTAAATCGGTCAAAAGTAGTCCCGGAGCTCGAGATCAGACCATGACTACTAGGGGTATAACTTTTTAACAATTTTTTAAAATATCAAAATTGGCATAGCACAGTCCAATAGAGCATAAAAAACTATAAGGTAACGTATATTTATTTTTTCGCTAAGGTCAAAAAAGTTCACGCACCAGCCGCGATGAAGTATTGAACATTTTTAATTTTCTTTTTGGCTAAGAAAAATTAATAATATGTTTATTTAAAACAAAAAATAGCTCAAGTATGAATTTTCATTAATATTTAGAGATGGTAGGAGATTTTTCCGCAAACCAAAACGTATCTTTAACCTTTTTTAACGAAAAAAAAAATAAAAAATCTCCTCGAACTTTAAATCTTAAATTTTTATCTTTTAATAACTAACTCATAATTTTTCTTATTTTTATTATACGAGTACATATGTAACTTTCAGTAATTTAAAAAATAATAAAAACAAAAAAAAAAATAAGAAAACATAATAAATTTTTAAATAATTTTTTACACACCTGTTTAGAAAAACCAATTGGTGCGTGAACTTTTTCGAGAAAAATTACAAAAGATAATGATTTTCGCGGTTATTAGGACATGGTTGCCCTCATGGTACTATGCCAAAAAATTGGTTATACTCCTAATGACTTCTTTTTGTTTTCGACATAATCACAAAAAACCAAAACAGTTTCGAATTTTGGTGTTATTTTTTTTAGATATATTAAATAACTGATGTGATGGTTTGAAATAGATTTCAGATTCAGTTTCAGCGACCCGATCCCTAAAACATAAAGTATAATAATTTAATAATTTTTGTGTGCCTGTGTTATTAATTTGTAATCTAACCTCACACAAAAAGCTGTACAGTGTTAGAATTTGCAGCAGAGCTGAAATTTTCAATATTCCCAAAATCATTTTCAATTTGTTAACATCCTACAATAATCCCACCCAAATAAATTATAGCCTAGAAATAGCTAGAAATTCTATCAAATCATTTTAGTAACAATTACCTAACAACGCAAAAATAACTTATTATTTTCATCGTCACCCTTATCATCATCATCCTGTAATGTAAAGATTTGTTTTATTTATTTCAGATTAAATTTTGCGACAGAAAAACAGCTACAATTTGTTTAAAAAGATTTAAAGATTATTATAGTATTTATTATCATCTGTATACTAGTGCGCATCTACATATAAATAGATTTATTTTCACACCATGATCTGGAGCAAGAACGACATACATACAAACATCAAATTTTTTTTTCGTTTATATATAATATTATATATTTTATAATTTCGTTTATTGTTTTGCACATAAACAAATAAAACAGAACAGTACGGTACAGAACAGAAAACAAAATTATATACATTTTAGATTTTTGTTGCTTCTATTTGATTATGATACATACTCGCTGTGGCGGGAAAGTTTTGCCTTTGGGTTTGGCAAGAGGTTCCACAAAGCGTTTGAAAATGTTTTAGGTACTGGCTTAACGAGGAAAATATCAAACAACATGAAATCGAATAAATGTTGAACTTGTCTGCCGAGACGTGTGGTACATGGAATTCTTTTTGAGTTGGGGACGTACCAATGTGCTTAAGGGCCGGTTTATAGTTTAGTATATGCCGCTTGTTTAAAATTGGGCTTTTAAATGTGAAATATTTAACTTAAGGTTGAGTATTGAAAACTGTGTTTTTTATAATGTGATTTTGATCGTATGCAACGAACCCTGTTAAAGGAATTGTATTTAATTTTAACTAGCAGGGACATAAATATTGTTACAACTTTGAACATACCACTTCAAAGCCAACCACTTTAGCGTTAGACGGTACACTATAGCGTTAGACTGTAAAGGTTTCACCAAATATGAAACACGCCAGTTTAAAGAAATCCCGACAAAAATGATTAATGTCATTATTGCCACTATTTTTGGCATATCGTATAGAGGTTTCAATGAAAATAATTCATACCAATTAAGTTTCAACCTTTTTTACCATCTCCCGATTTTCTCATTTTGTAAATACTTATGTCCCGCCTCCAGTCATCTACATTTTTCTTTCATTCCTCAAAGTTGTCGACAGCAACACCGCAGTATAAGTGTCGGCATGTCTAGTAAAAGCTTCTTAAACGGTGACATTAGCATTCGTCGATAAACAGTAGGTGCCGTTTGTTGTGAATCTAAAATAGAAAGCGCGTTAATTCACAACGACGCGAGAAGCTATCCCATATCTCAAGCATGGGTTGTAAAGGGAAATTAAGTTTTTTAAGTAAGTTTTATAAATTACCCTCCTCATAAATTGAAGTTGTAATCGCAATAATACACAGATGAGGACGTTAAAAAAGTTCATATCGGAGGTGTAAGATGTTTTTGTCTGATTGTACTCAATTCAGAACATAATATCCGCTTAGAAGATATAAGTTTGTATACCAAATTACATTTTCATGGCTTATAAACTACGGCTGTAATTGGAGAACAGACGGACGAACACCTCAAAAAGGGAGAGTTTTGTATGAGAGCTGGAAGTAGTTTTTGTCCGATTTTCCTCATATTATACATTAACATCTGTTTAAAATTTAGCTTAATATCACTTAAATTTAGGTTGTAATCGCAGGGACAGATGAACGGACACCTTCAAAAACGGGGGTGTTTGTATAGGAGGTGAGGGTAGTTTTTTTTCAGAAATTACTCAATTCAGAACATAACGTCCACATAGTGAATTGAAGCTTACATATAAAATATCAGTTTGATAGTTCTTTAACTCCTGCTGTAATTGCTGAAAAAGACAGAAGGGGAAACTTCAAAAGGGGGTGTTTGTATTTGAGGTTTGAGTAGTTTTTGCCCGAACTTGCTCATCTTAAAACTGTTGAGAGTATAGAAGCTTGTATACCGAATTTCAGTTCTAAAGCTCTTAAACTACGGCTGTAATCGCAGGGACAGTCTCCAAAAAGAGGTAGTTTGTATGGGAGGTGGGAGAAGTACAGGGTGAAGCACGGTAATTTGGTTTTTTGCACTGTTGGTCAAAGAGAGTGAGGATTGTGTGGGGCTTATATGTAGTGGCTGACGGGAGATTTGTATTCATCTGCCTTTCAGTTGCCATCATTTTGTGTTGAAGCGTATTTTTCAAATGCGCACCCGATCATTGCAGTGCAGCGTGCTTTTCGTTTACGATTCGCTGTTCCACCACGCGGAAGTGTTCCTGGACGGCAATAAATTGTAAATTGGGTACCATCTTTGAGAACAGTTGGTAATGTGCCATGTGTACGAAGGGGATTACAACACCACGAAATATCGCGAGAGTTAGAGTGCAGGTTTTGAACAATCGGACCAATGCGTTATGCACATGCAGAAGATTTTTAAATTGTTAGATAATTTCGCATTTATTCTTTAAGGATAATAAATTTCATAATAATCCGAAATTTTCCAAGCATCATAACGAATTTTCCACCTTTACGTCGGCTGAAATCATAAAATCAAGCGATACAATGCAAAATTTCGTCGCAAAATTCAACTTTTTTAGATTTCTTCCGGAATTTTTCGAGTTTTTCACCAAGAATTTTTCCATTATCCGAAATTTTTTAAAAAAATGTTTATCAAATCAAGCGATGCAATCCAAAGTTTTGTAGAAAAAATCCAAGTTTTTTCAATATCTTCCGAGTTTTTCACCAAGAATTTTTCTATTTTTCCATTCGAAAAGTCATTTTGAAATAATTATACGAAAATGTTCACAGTTACATCGTCCAAATTTATTTATTCTTCCCATAAAGTGCAAAATTTCGTCGAAAAATATTTGCACATTTTTTGAATTTTACCGGAATTTTCCGAATTTTTTAACCTAAATTTTCTGTTTTTCTATTTTAAAAATCACTCTGTAACAATTGTACACAAAATTTCAAACAAAAAAGAAATTTTCGATTTTTCCGACTTTTCCGGAAAATTTTCCCAAATTTTTCTTTCACATAAACCTTCTTCTGGCAATAGCGAACAAATGAAAAAAAAATTGAGTAAAATCGGCCCAGCCATTCTCAATTGATGAATTACTATACATTTTTACCACCATTTTTATATATATAGATATCATATAAGTATATGTATATATAACCAGCTTCCCTTTAATAAACAGTGTAATTGGTAAGCAGGAGAAAAAAACAATTTGACTTATCAGTGTTATTTATTGTTTGGCAAAACTAAACATCATTTATGAAAATAAATCACACCTAAGTTTGTAGATTACATAAAAGAATTTCAGAACTTGTTCGTAAATATTTATAAAGCGAACATAAAAAGCAAATTTCGCACTTTCAATCAATTTAAAAATTAAATATTCACCTTCAAAATTGTTTTTAGCACAATTGTTCAAAGATTTATATGTTGCCAAATGTGTAAGAGTGTCAGATTCTGTTTAATGAATATGGTTTAAGACGTTTTGCATCAAAACTTGTTACTTTAATGTATTTTACTATAATCGCTATACCACTTTTTAAAATCCGTAAAGTTAATTCAGTTACCAGAACTTGGCCCTTAAGGCATTTGTCGCGTACACCAACTCTACGAAAGTGTGAAAACGTTTGTGAAAAAGTTTTGTGTACTTTTATGTATTTGTTGGCACAAAAAACACAAATAAAAAAAGTTATTCTATTATTATAAAATAAAGTGTCAATTTGTTTATAACAAATGTCAATTTTCGACCATGTATTAAAATAGAAATTATGCAATAACACAAAACAAGCAAAACAACATTTTTGTGTAACTCACATTTTCCATGTTATGGTTTAAATTCAGGTGCGAAATATAATTTGGCTTATACACAAGTTTTTACAGTAATATTACGTTTAGTTGAGCGTTGGTTTTTTGCACTTGTTTGTAATAGTACAATTTTGAGTTTGCATTTAATATTTAATTGTATTTTTTTGGACTAAATGCTTTATTTAGTGTTTTTTTCAGTGAGTATGTGCCAGTGCATAGCCATCAAGTGTGTTATAAACACATCATTGCACAAACAATTTACAGATTGCAGTCGCAACAGATAAACATGCAATTTTGCATTGTCAATGGTAATAATTAACTCAGAGTCGCAATATGTCAATTCTGTGTTGTATGCTGAAAATCGAATTGAAGAAAATACCTTTACATTCAATAAATATGATTAGATACAGCTTTTAGCATTCATTGCATTTTAATTTTTGGCTAACTATTCGGCACCTTCTAAATTAAATAACAATTTTCAATGTTAATTTACATGCCAGCCCGCAGTTTCATCAGTCCTCAACGATGTGACCAATACTCAGAGATAGGTAGACGATTGTATAGGGTCTTCTACCCATATATGTAGCAAAAAAAACCGTGTCCATATTACAAAATGACAACTACCAATAGAAAGCCACATCCCTCTATTAATGTTTAAAAAATTGTAGTTGAATATAAATATTCCAATGCGCTGAATTTAGCATTTTTCTAAATGTCGCGTTCGCCATCGCATGTTTTTCCTAATATTTTGGAAACAACAAGCTTACAAAAGCTGAATTTTGCACTTAGCGGAGTGTCACTTAAATGCTATCGGAAATAGTTTACAAACTAAACAATTTCGAAGATTTCGTTATTAAGTTTTCACTTTATAGGCATACGAATGTCGCGTTCGCCATCCTGGAAATGCCCATATGCATAAAATGTAATGTCGCATTTGGAATCTCTTGACAGGAGTTGGTGTCAGAATTAGATTCATTATCCTATTGCATTTGTCGTGAGAGGTGCCCGGTTATTATCCCTAAACACATATAAATTTTTCTTCGATTGTTGTCGGATCAACTGGTTAGCAATTCTGATCTTGTTTATAGATTTTTAGCGTAAATTGCTCTAACCCTACTTTGATTTAGAAGCGGCAGTGATTCGTGGTTCATAATGAAAATCGCGTGTCTATGAACATTGTAAGTCTTTTCCAAGCGATCGATATTCCAATTGCGTGTTGGAAGGTCGGTGAAACTATCGTTGATAATGTTTTCACATCAGACAAATTTGCTGGAATCTTTTTTATGAACTACATCTACTACACAACCCTGGGAAAACTGCCTCCGTGGTGGATGACTTTGCATTTCCATCCATATCTGGACTTAGACTGTGGAAAAAATTTCTAAAGTGGGCAGAATGGTACATGGAAAGTACTTGAAAGGCATGGCTAGATTTCCATTTTCTTCTCCAAATCTGTTATAGCATACCTAAGTACAGAATTTGGGCACGATCTCGTTGGGTGTATTGGTATTATTACTCGATTTTTAAAGCGGGAAATCGCGGAATGTATGGATGTCGCGATTTTTATCAATACTTCCTTTATCCCGCATTTGATGAGGGTTCCTTGTATCATACCTCTTTACGCAAACGTTTTATGCAAACCAGTCTGTTTTTTTACCATTCTGCTGTACTCTTTCGCTGTTACAAACAAGAAGTTTTTTTTTTTTTGACAAGTTTTGTGCAAATTACTACGTTATTGGATTTATTTAGTCTCACCGAGATATGAACAACGAATGACCGACAAAAAGTTGTTTACGACACGTAACAATTTGTACGGTTTGATCCAACTTCATTTTTCATGTATTTTGGCAATTAAAAAAAATAAATGTGTTTGAGTTTTAAAATAATCATAAGGTTATTAAAAAGTTTTATGACACAGAGAATATCGGAATTTGTCATAACATTTAATTTGGATATTAAAACAGAAATAGAAAATCATAATGTAAAATAGTATAGAAAGATAACAAATCTGAAAAATATTAAATATGAGAGAAAGTAAAAAAAAATTGCTTCATCAATAAATCTATGAAGTTGTGCTGTCAGTGCTTTTAAATATTTTCGTAATACGGGTTTCGTGCAGTAAATGAACATAATGTATCGACTCTACAAATAAATAAAATATGTATGTTATTTTGTGTTTTTATGACCTAATGTGCAGAGAAAGTTATAAAAAGAATGGTGGATTTAATTAAAAGTATTTTAAAACTTTGGACGAAATAAAAACATTTAATTGAAGCACGATAGAGACAAAAAACTAGTAGGGTTGCGGTTGAACGGAGCATAAAAAACTAGTGAAGGCTAGCGAGGTTATGTCGTTGCCATATCTGCGCCACATTATACTTATAACACTTCAATGATTTGAGCGCTCAGATAGTCCTTTGTTTGAGCCGGCGGTTAAGAGCTTCCATAACATAAATAACTAAAGCTCAATACAAAGACTCTCTTAGTGGCTTTGGCAGCTCCATAGAACTAGGATCAGGCGCGGTAGCCTACTGAACCACACTCTTTAAATAAAAAAACTATTATGAAAACAGGAAAAGAAAGAAAGTGGAACCAAATTTCCCTATAAAGATATTCGCAAGGCAACCTGAATATACCCTCATAAAAAACAAGGAAGGCATGTCTCAAACGTTATGGACGCGCGGTGTAAATATTGACTCGGATTACCATCTAGTTGCAACAAAGGTACGCACGTAATTAATTAGTTCTTAAAACGTTCGTAACCAAACGCAAAGGAAGCTAGATATTATAAAACTGCTTACCACCGAGATAGCCAATGCCTTCTCCCACAACGCACTCACTCAATTACCTCAAACAAAATCCTTAATTATTATGCTCCCTATTACAGTGGCAGCATATTGCGAATGCTATGACCATTGCCGCTACGACCGTACTGGGTTATGAAAACCCACACTCAGTCAAACCATGGTACGGTGAAGAATGTCGCGTAAAGTCTGAGAAAAAGGATGCAGTTTTGCATACAAGGTAAAAGAGGAGGGATATAAAACGCCCTTTTAGTCGGAAAAACCTCTATGGAAGTAATGAGAGAGCCGGAATATAAAAAATTACGAAGATAGAGGTGAAGCTCGACAGTTCTACCACAAAGTAAAAATCAAATGTTTCGGAACAGGGATCCCCACCTATAAGGACAAAGATGGAAATTTGGTCACAGACATGTAGAGTGTGCTGCAAATATCGAGAGAACACTTTCGTACTTATGTTCGTTCCCGAAGAAAGCATAAGTGTCGAAATCATCGTCGACAGAGTTCATTAGTCACATGCATGCACCAGCTCAAAAACACGATTTGGCTCAAGGAATGCATGCCCGATTATTGGAATCTGAGTGTTCTATGTCCTGCGCTTAAGAATGGCGATCCAAGTGTGTGTACCGACTATCGCGGGATCAGCCTTTTATCCATCGCTTAAAAGGTCCTGTCTAGTGTTTTATGTGAAAGACTAAAGCCCATTCAAGCAAACCAGATTGGACCTTATCGGTGTGTCTTTTGACCTGGTAAATCCACGACCGACCAGATATTCACACTACGACAAATCCTGAAGAAGACCCAAGAAATGCAGATCGACACCTACCATCTGTTTATCGATCACAAAGCTGGAGTCGACAGTCCGATACGACAGAAAATATTAGATGCTGAGTTGAGGTATCCCCGTGAAGCTGATACGACTTTTCGGGATGACACTGACTCACACAAAGTGTTCAGTTAAAATAGGCACTAATCTAACGAGCCATTTTCTTCCAGCCGACGCTTTAGACAAGGCAAAAATCTATCATGCGATCTCTTTAACGTCATAATGGAGATAATCATGCGGAAGGCTGCGGTATACACGACTCGTACCATCATTAACAATAGTCACATGCTGCTCGAGTAAACCGAATCAGTAGCGGAACCTCCTAGCGTAGAATATTAATTGCAGATCTCATTATGACTACTGGGGCTTGATTTTTAAGCGAAAATAATCTTATTGCAAGAGGACAATGCGATCGAATCTATATCGGTACTTACAATATCGAACTTGTCAAACTATCTGATCAGCGCCCTTTGCTGTGACTTCTCCACTAGTCACACAAACCATAAGTGTTAAAAGCTTCAGGAACAATCGAGAAGCCCAATCACACCGGTGCGGAAATGCCATTAATGAAGACCACACGTTAGCATAATTTAAAAAAGCTCCTTAGATTTTCCTACGTATTTTCTTAAATATCTTGAGAATTGTATACTAGGGCGGGGCGATTTGTATGGAAGGAAAATAATTTTAATGGGCGCTTCGCGTTTCTGATTCTTGGGATTGTACTGAGCAAAAAAGTCCACTAGACCATATGTCTACGGTGAAAATCGAGCCTCCCCATTTTGACTTGAAGTTTTTTCTCAAACCTTATTTTTTTGAAAAATTTGCAAATGTTCTTCGGCTCATATTTCGTAAACTATTTAAAATTTTGACTTATTTTCAAAAGTAAAACTATAGCTATTATCTCGGGCTACAATTTCTCTGAACATATTATTTAGAAAAAACTTCGTTTGCATGGTGAAATAGTCGAGAATGTGGAAAATTCACCACTTTTTGTCACGTTTTTTTAGATATTTTGGCCTATAACAGCCAAACCATTGAGATTTTCGATCCAATACTAACACTAAAATGGTAGCCAAGACAATAGTTACGAACTCTCTAGTACATCGCAAATGCATTGGAACACTCCTTCTAGTAGTTTTGGCCTTGTGAAATTACCATTTTCAGTTGTTCATAGGGCAAAATCATAAAAATGTTCTATTTCTTATTTTTATTCTATTTTATTATTTTATTCTATTTATCTTATTTCTTATTTTTTAGTCTTATATTGGTTTCAGTTCATTTGACGCATTTTTGTTAGTTTATTGTAAACGATCACAGCATCAAATACACATAAAATTAAATACGCATTTTTAAATATTTGCCGCAAATGTAAGTTTTATAAATAATTTTGTGTATAAACTGTGCAGTGCTATTAAAAAACATTTTTTTTATTTAAGAAATAGAACATTTTTATGATTTTGCGCTATGAACAACTGTAAATGGTAATTAATCAATATTTTCATGAAAAATATGCACTTTCACAGGGCCAAAACCGCCTGAAGGAGCATTCCAATGCATTTGCGATGTACTAGAGAGTTCGTAACTATTGTCTTGGCTACCATTTTAGTGTTAGTATTGGATCGAAAATCTCAATGGTTTGGCTGTTATAGGCCAAAATATCTAAAAAAAAACGTGACAAAAAGTGGTGAATTTTCCACATTTTCGACTATTTCACCATGCAAACGAAGTTTTTTCTAAATAATATGTTCAGAGAAATTATAGCCCGAGATAATAGCTATAGTTTTACTTTTGAAAATAAGTCAAAATTTTAAATAGTTAACGAAATATGAGCCGAAGAAAATTTGCAAATTTTCCAAAAAATAAGGTTTGAGAAAAAACATCAAGTCAAAATGGGGAGGCTCGATTTTCACCGTAGACATATGGTCTAGTGGACTTTTTTGCTCAGTACAATCCCAAGAATCAGAAACGCGAAGCGCCCATTAAGATGTTCAAATCGCCCCACCCTATTGTATACGCTTAAATTTTTTAACAAATCCCGTTTTTTACTATTTTTAAGAATAACGATTTCTGCAAATAATAAGGATTTTAAACTTAAATTAAGAATTTTTGCTCCAGAAATAAAGAACTTCAATGGTCTCAACAAGTCACACCTACACGACTCATTAGTCGCAGTTTGTGGAATTTTTGAGCAAAAAGTGATACATAAACTGGACATTAACTGGCCACCTAGTACCCCAAACGTATCCCCAATTTTTCAAATTAGTGTCTCTTGAGAAATTAAAAAAATGTATTGGCGAAAAAACGCCAAATATTTCGCAACACACCTGTCAAGCCGTAATTGAAAATCCGCTCCTGTTTGCAGAAGTAACCTAATGAACAAAGATCACATATCACCAATCCCTGTTTTTTAGTTTTTGTCTCATATATCTAGTTTTTTTAATCATCGTTTAAAAAGTAAAAAGACTTTTGGTTCAAACTAAACATCACTATTGCTTGCTATTTACAGTTGAGGTCAACAGCCTTAAATGTGAGCCGAGTTTCATCAAATAAATGTTCATCTAATTTATAATGTTTCAGCAACGTATAGTTTAGCCGATGAGGCAATTTATGGAAAATAATCGTATTTAACTTTCCCCACAAAATTTTTAATCTGAACCGAACCTCTTTAAATCGAGTATCTGCGACGGTCACTGTTCTATGTTTTCTCCAGCAAACTTTATTTTGCTCTCTACCTACTAAACACATAATTTCATTTAAACTATAAAATATTTTTTCCGCTTTATTACTTAATAACATCAACATCTGAAGGCCACACTTTGTACACAGCCACAAACCATTATTGTACCATGGACCGACCATGCAAATATTTCCCTAGAAATTCCATCAAAAATATTGACCTTTCACTTCGTGCTAACATGAAAACATGAGGCAGTTGTAATTTAACTCTTATTACCGTGGTGGTAATGTTCACACTTTATACACAAAATATCCTTAAATCCTTCCTACAAATCTCACCTAATAGTAATCCCTAACGATTATGACATTGTTAAGGATTTTGCTACGGTAAACATGACATCCACAACCACCACCACCCTAAGTAAACTTAAAAGCATGCGGCCGAAGTGGTGGCATTTAAAAGGAGAGGTCAAAAGCCTCTTTTTTAAGGAATATAATAATTTCTATAGAATATTATATTTAAAAAAAACTGAAACTATAGAGACATGTTACATAAAGTTCTGACTCTAATATTTGAGAGCTAAATCCCCGGTGTGGAGGAGGATGATTTTCTGTAAACAAAATATGAAATTCGCTCAAGGAAAATGTTGTGCTATTAGCGAAAGGTAAAGAGATTAACTATGTACGAAAAATTTTAGAAATTTACAAACACCGTTGAAGAATTATACAAGGAATATGTGGTAAAGGCCACACTGCCGTATTTTCAGGTGGGCAAAAGTCTAATTTCTGGTAGAATTTTCAACAGACGGTTGTATAGTTTAAAAAAAACTGTATATTCAAAGCTATAAAGTTTTTATTTTTGAGAAACATATTTTAGCTGTAGAAAGATAATATAAATATAATTTTATGGCAATTTCAGAATATTTTTTTTGGAATGCAATTCAATTTTTACAAAAACATATATCCAATATTTTATTGTCGTTACCGAAAAATCCTCATAATACTTGTAAGATTTTGCATTTTCAAATCGTTCGGGTTTTTAGAAGAAAATATATTTACAGATTATTGAATCTAAATGGCATTGAAAGTCCGTGACCAAACTTATTGTCCCGCCTTCATTTCTAGCTTGCAATCAAACACCCAGCACCGCAACAAAAGCAATACATTATTAAAGAATCTTTATTGCCCATAATCGCTCTTCCTTTTGAGGTATTTTAAAGAAACAAACTACATTTTAAGGGATCGGTTTCGACAAAAGAAAACGCTTGACGTACCGCCAGGATAATGTGATGTTCTCACGCCATATTAGATACATGAATTATTTCTTTTGTGGATTTTCTCCCGCGCTTTTTTTACGGTTTATTATTCTGTTAAAGTAATTTGAGTGCCTGGGTGGCTTTTATTAAGCATAATTAAAGTAATCACTTTTTTTGTGCTCTCTTTTGCGTTGCAACGGAAATTTAGGTTAAATTAAATTCATTGAAAACAGTATCCTCATGTCCAGGTGGGAACAGGGGAAGTCATTATTCATTGTTTAGAGAAAGTAAATTGGAGAGGCGGAAAATAGTGAAGAACAAAAAAAATGTCAAAGACGACAGCAACAGTGACCGGTAAAGGGTTTATCCACATGTATGATGGAGAAAGGTAAAACTGTATAGTTTAAAGTGTGGACAAAACAATAGCAGGCCTTGAATGTGTTTCATTAGGGTGTGTTGCTCTGTGACAAGATCTAATATTAGGGTAATCAATTAACTTGTGAAGTTGTCAATATGTATAGGATGTACCAAAGTATGTACGGGATGTTCTCGAAAATTCACTACATTTTCAATATGAAATTTTCATAAGATGTAGAACACCTGAACGTATAGCCACCATAAGAGTCAAAACAAAGTTTTTCCACATAACACTTATATGTGCCCATGCTCCGACATATGACCGTATATGACCGTAGCCCGAGCCATGACATTAAAATTGTACTAGGCGATTGGACATCGGTAAACTGCAGACCACGGAGGTAGCGGACGCCTACTCCACTCACCTAACTCAACTGCTGCGGAATGCTCCAACCCCTGATTATATAACCTCGCAGTGGCAAAATATAGCCGACTCCTTAGAACGAGCTGCGAGAAGCGTACTTGGGTACTCAAAGCCGTCTCAAGAAGATGGCTGGTACGATGATGAATTTCGCAATGCTACGAGAGAGACGGTTGCTGCATACAGGGCGAAACTGCAGCCAATGGCAACGCGAGCTGTTCGTGAACGGCACAGGGAGAAGAGACGAGAGGCAACTCGTCTTTTTAGACGGAAAAAGAAGGAGATGAAGAAGAGGCAGGATGAGTGCTCCGAAGCAGAGGGGAAGCCCGAAAATTCTACAAGAGAGTTAAGGCGAGAATGCGTGGAACAGGGTTACCCTCCTGCAAGGACAGCGATGGTCAGCTAGTGACGGACCCGTATAACGTTCTGAGGATATGGAGAAGTCATTTTAAAAATTTATTGGAAGCAGACACCACTCCAGAAGGCCCCGCTTCAATCCATGACGATGGTGTTTATTGTCCGCCTCCGAGCCAGATCGAGATACGTGTGGCAATCTCCCGCCTTTAAGGCTGGCGGGGAGGAACTGATTAGGAGCATGCACCAGCTCATGGAGAACATCTGAAAAGAGGAGAGCATGTCCGGGGATTGGAGTCTCAGTCTGTTATGTCCCATATACAAGAAAGGAGATCGTAGTGAATGTAAGAACTATCGTGGAATAAGCCTATTACCAATTGCGTACAAGGTCCTTTCAAGCATATTGTGTGAACGTCTAAAGCCAATTGTAGAAAAACTAATTGGACCATACCAGTGCGGCTTTAGACCTGGCAAATCCACGACGGATCAAATATTCACCTTACGACAAATCCTGGAAAAAACCCATGGAAAGCAGATCGACACCTACCACCTCTTTGTCGACTACAAAGCTGCCTTAGACTCTCCGATAAGGAATAGGCTTTATGAGGCCATGTCTGAGTTTGGTATTCCTGCAAAGCTGATTCGACTTTGTAAATGTACCTTAGACAACACCAAATCCTCGGTTAAGATTGCTAATGATCAGTCTGAACCATTCAACACGGAAAGAGGTATCAGGCAGGGCGATAGCCTGTCCTGTACACTATTTAATATAGTTATGGAGAAGGTGATGAGAAAGGCTGGTGTCAACATGTCTGGCACCTTATTCCACAGGAGGCACATGCCACTAGCCTATGCCGATGATATAGACATCATTGGCCGAAATCTGCGGGATGTCACTGTAGTTTTCTCATCACTAGAAAAGAAGTCAGCAAAAATGGGTTTAGCGGTCAACGAGGACAAAACAAAAATACTCGGATCTTCCGTCAACAAAAAAAATAATGTCAGCCAAGAAATTAAACGGAGAATAGTGCTAGCCAATAGATGTTTCTACGGACTTCGGCAGCACTTTAGTAACACCATCCTATCTCGGAATACTAAGAAACAGCTATACCAGGTGCTTATCTTACCTGTTCTGTTATATGCTGCCGAATCATGGGTGCTTACTACAATGGACATACAAAACCTGGGAGTATTCGAGAGAAAAGTACTCCGAAAAATATATGGACCTATCTGTGTCGAAGGCGAGTTTCGCCATCGGATGAACCATGAGCTGTATGAGCTTTACCATGACATCGACGTAGCTAAAAGAGTCAGAATCCAATGACTTCGATTGCTGGGACATGTTGCCAGGATGGATGTAAATGCTTCAGCGAGAAAGGTGTTTGAAGGCGAACCTGAAGGACGGCGCAGAGCAGGGAGACCCAAACTCTGTTGGAAGGACCAAGTGATAGGCGACGTGCCATCTTATGGTAGGACTAACTGGAGAACACACGCAGAAGACCGAAGCGTGTGGAATTCTTTATTACTTCAGGTCTCAAATTTATGAACTACGTTTCGTAAATTGTAATTGGCCACTTAAGTAAGTAAGTAAGTAAGTAGAACACCTCAAAATTTTGCAACCGAAACAAAGTTATATTGTATTGAAATTAAAATTTGTATTTGAATACATAAAATAACAAACATTTGTAAGTATAAATGTACTTGTCAGATGTATTACCAGATAACATGTTATAATATATATTTATTTTAGTTAATTTTGTAAAACTTACATATCTCCTGAGGATCGAGGGTATTTAAATTTTTAGTCACTAATAACGGTTTGGTGAGAATTTATTAAAATTTATTGTTTTTTAAGCTATATGGTAGATGACATCTAGAATATTTAGTTTTAATATGCCCGAAAGTTATGATTTTTAAGAATATGAAGTAAATGGTGTGAATCAACACGATCTGCCTGTCCCACGATGTTGAACGTTAACGTTCAATGGGTTTTTTTGCGTTAAACAGCTGATTTACTATACATATTTCAGCTGTTAAACGCAAAAAATATCCAAGCGAACGGTAACGTTCGACATAGTGGAACAGAGGGGATTTTTGGGTTAATTACTATGTGAAGCGACCATTATTAAATTACTCAGATATTTGTGCTTGTTTATTTTGTTATATCTGACTGTAACTACTGTAATATTGAACACTACGTTTTGAAATAATTGTGATCACAAGTTAAATGAATGAATATTTTCCAAGAAAAAGCGACTCACCATATAAATGCCATATAAATTTTAGTCATTATTAAACTGCCGAATAAAAAACTGTTTGTAACACCGCTACCTTTACAAAATTAGAATGGTTCTAAATATATTTTCTGCAACAAATAAATCTAAAATCTTTAAAATATTAAACCTAAAGTGAGTCGTTTAATTGATGACTCTTCCCACAACTCGCTCACGCTCTTTATATGTAAGTATGTTAGTAATTACATAAAGCATTACATTTTTAGATGCTAGTCCCATTGACAAATAGCTACTAGCTGTTAATTTATGTAATAATCGTAGAAAGTTTTCTTTGAATCGTGTTTTTATTAAGACACAAAATAGTTATTGTTGTACAATATATTAAAATTAAATTTTAATTCAAACTCTTAGTATTTAAAACTTCCCTAGGCTGTTATTGAGACATCTTCGAGTTTTACACTTGTGCTATAATTGTCATCGTGCCTGCAACATCTGTCCCCATTTTCCGGCATAATGGCCATCAACACTCATACAAAAGTATGCTTGTGGCAAATATGTATTTCGTATGGTGCAGTGGAGTTAATAAATATCCATTTTGTTTCTGCCGCTGCACTTACTATTGCGCCATAAATCAAAATGGCAGCGTTTGGCGGTAGCGACCATCGGGTAATAGAGTTACTACTCGGCGTGGCCGGATAGTAAACCATAATGTGTAAAGGTTGTGAAAGAGTTTTTCCCTACTCGTACAACTCCTGAAGTTCAACGCTTTTTCCGGTTTGTGTAAAAGGAAATGTATGTTCTAGTAGCTAGTTAAAGCCTGCATACTCCAGCTCACAGCCATCATACGTATTTCGCTAAAACCAAGTTATTACATTTTGCGTGTAACCATCAGCGTCATCGCCATCGTCGTCATAACTTCCACTTGGCATCGTCAAATTCATCGCGTAACGTCCAACATACTCTAACGCCCCGAGAAAAAATAAATAAATTTCCTCTGTACATTTTTTTCCTTCACTTGGTCGCTGTGACAAAAATGGCTCTTCATAACTCGATCCTTGATTTGATTTGTTTACTTCACTACGTCCATGGGTGGTTATACCCGGTTCAAAAGGAAACCGGATGTTAATTCCTCCAAGGGATAAAAAAAATCTGTTGTTGCTGCTGTTGTAGATTATTATCTTTGTGTGAATGAGTAACTGAGTAAGTGCGTGAGTGTGTTTGTGTGTGCGTGCGTGCGTTGATGTTGATTTTCAAGTTGGTTATGATTGGTTAACCCTCTGATTGAGGGTAAGGAGAAATTGCAATTTTTAGCATATATGTTTGTATATGTGTTTGTGTAAGGAACTAACCCCAGGTTTTTTCCCTCCAAACACGAATGAAGATCTTAATCGAAATTTATGTACTATATCGCTTCTCCAGCAGAACTAATTGAGTTTGGGTGACGACTTACAAACTGCAATGTCTGAGTATAAGAATGATGTATGGTGGTATGTGCGTCTGTGGCTTTGTAACAAGCATCAACATGTTAGCAGTAGAAAAATGTTGCCATAGAATGTTGCGTGCCATAGCACGTTTGACAACATTGCATAGATTCATCTGTAAATACTTGCTGTGCAATATGACTGTTGTCCTACATGAGCAACTACTAACAAATGTTAAGGGATGTCAAAGGATACCACAGGGTACTAGGGCTTTATGAAGGTGCCACCAGTAAATCAAACTGTCATTTGTAGGTCACAGATATTGATGCCAAGACATTGATGAAATCTAATTTATGATTGATTTATTAATGTCTTCTATGGAGTTTAAGTGCAAGTAAGTTTTACACATATCATCAGCCGCAGGATGTGGAAAAATTATACATACAAACTACAAATTGTAATTTATAAGTCTAGCACATGAGTAACACTTTAATATATGAAGAAACTTTAAATAATCAATAATCTATATATATAAAAATGGTGGCAAAAATGTATAGTAATTCATCAATTGAGAACGGCTGGGCCGATTTTGCTCAAACTTTTTTTAAGTTGTTCGTAATTGCCAGGAGAAGGTTTATGTGAAAGAAAATTTTGAAAAAATTTTCCGGAAAAGTCGGAAATGTCGGAAAATTGGAAAAATCGAAAATTGCCTTTTTGTATGGAATTTTGTGTGCAATTGTTACAAAATGGCTTTTTGAGTAGAAAAATGGAATATTTTTGTTGAAAAATGCGGAAAATTCCGGAAAAATTCAAAAAGTTTGAATTTGTTGTTCGACGAAATTTTGCATATTATCGTATGATTTGATAATTTTGGACGATGTAACAGTGAACAATTTTGGATAATTATTCCGAAATGACTTTCCGAATGAAAACATAGAAAAATTCTCTGTGGAAAACTCGGAAAATTCCGGAAAAACTCGAAAAATTTGGATTTTTTCAGAAACATTTTGCATCGCAAATTGTGTTTTTGTATAACTTTTTGTGTGCAATTGTTCCGTAGTGGCTTTTCGGTTGAAAAAAAAGAAAATTTTGGTTGGAAAATTATAGTAAAATTCCAAAAATTTTAATTTTTTTTCGACAAAATTTTACATTTTTTAGTGTTTTGATAATTTTGAATGATGTAAATGTGAAAATTTCGGATAATCATTCCAAAATGACTTTTCGAATGGAAAAATAGAAAAATTCTTGGTGGAAAACTCGGAAAATTCTTGAAATAACTCGAAAATTTTGAATTTTTTCATCGAAATTTTTCATTGTATCGCTTGATTTGATGATTCTAGACGACGTAAAGGTGGAAAATTCGTTGTGCTGCTTGGAAAAATTCGGTTTATTGTGAAACCTATATGTATAAAAACGGTGTAAACAGTGTGTAGTAATTCATCAAGGGAGAACGGCTGTCCCATTTTGTTTTCAATTTTTATACAATTGTTCGTAATTGGTATGAGGGTTTTATGCAAGATAATTTTGGGAAAATCCTTTGAAAAAGTCGGGAAAGTGGAAAAATCGAAAATTGGTTTTTTGTATGGAATTTTGTGTGCAGTTGTTACGGAATGGCTTTTCGAATGGAAAAATAGAAAATTCCTAGGGAAAAACTCGGAAAATTCCGGAAAAGTCCAAAAAATTTGTTTTTTTTTTATTGACGAAATTTTGCAATTTTCGTATGATTTGATGGTTTTGAACGATGTCTAGGTGGAAAATTTTCGGTTAAATGTTGGTTGGTAACGAGATAAATAATATTTAAATAAAAAATCCGTCGAACCCGACATTGGGAGTGCCAGCGTCAAATCGTTCGATGCAAAATGCATTCGATCGCGAATTTTAACGGGAGCAAGACTATAATCTAGATGAGCTGATCGGAAGAGTTCGAACTAATGTGCCGCTGTTATATACCGAGTACAAGCACGTGTACGATTCACGATGAAACTGGAGGCATTTACTTTCTCGATGCTCCGAGTGGGACACCTAAGACATTTTTTGTTGATTCCGGCAACAATTTGGTCAAGATCTCAAATAACGTTAGCCGCTGTATCCTCTGGCATACCTGTCGCATTGTTGGAAGGCATTCGAACTGCAAATTCCACTTTAAAACTGTCGATGAATCTTCTCACGGTTGAAAAGCCAAAGTATACAATGACCAAGAATTTCGCAACGGCGAAGTAGAGCGGAAATGTCAGATCAACATTTCGGAAGTAGTTGACCGAACGATAAAGGATTTACGAGGGAATTTAAAACGATTTGGTGGGGCTATGATTTTGCTCAAAATGTCTAATGCCGCTGATTTACTAAAACATGCTTGAAAACGTCAAGAAGTTGTAATTGACCAAAAAATTAGAAGCTCATTCCAGAACCTCCCATCTTCTGCTGAATTCCCGTAACAACTGCCAGCGCTTGGCAATGGCCAAATTCGGGTTGATGTTTCGACTGAATTGATATCGTTCCCAGCAAATTTTTGCCATTTCACATCGTTGGAAAAGTAACTCATGACATTGCACAAAATTATAAAAATCTCGATTGGATTAATTTACGGGCAGTATGTTACTAGCAGAGAAGAATAAATACATTAATAGCTACAATTTCAAATTAGAAAGTTAAATCGCTTGAGAACTGCATTCGTACAAATCTGTTTACAGCGTGACCGTAAAGGATGAAGCGACCAACAATCCGACCGAATTTTCCACTCGCTTAATATGCCGCATAATTTACAGATAAAGGTGGGATCGACCATAATCATATTGCGGAATCTGAATCAACCGAAATTGTGCAAAGGTACGCGGTTGTCCGTCAAGAATCTGATAAAAAATGTGATTTCAGACAATCATAAAGAACAAATTCAAAGAAGAGGAAGTCCTTATCTTACGAATTTGATAATTTCAACTGATCATCCATTCCAATTCCCCGACGACAATCAATAAATCGCAAGGCCAATCGTTGGAAGTATATGAGATTAATCTCGAATTTCCCTGTTTTAAGTCCGTTCAGTTGAACGTTGCCTTTTCGAGTTTTGGAGAACCGCCTTCGTTGTTTGTTTTTGAGGCGGAAAACTAATCGAAAAACATTGTTTATCAAACATTCTCTACTGAGTTTATCTAGAGGCATAAAATTGGGGCGAGACGAAGTTCGCCGGGTCCGCTAGTATTATTTATATAAATGTAAGTTCATAATTACAACACTAATGGATGTGAGGCATTTATTGAATATATAATTTTAAAATTCATATCGTCCATAATCTACCATGCCTACTTCCCCTTTTAGGATGTGTAAACCTCCATT
Organism: Muscina levida; assembly: GCA_964034835.1. Taxonomy (NCBI): domain Eukaryota; kingdom Metazoa; phylum Arthropoda; class Insecta; order Diptera; family Muscidae; genus Muscina; species Muscina levida. The sequence goes on from OZ035881.1 coordinate 79,745,691, forward strand.
ACATTCCAACTCTTGACATAACTTTCTCCATTTTAGTGTAATTGTCTAAATTTAGACGGAATAGTTTTATCGCTTACCTAAAAATATCCTGATCAATGTTAAATAAGTTGTAGCAGACATTTTTTTATGCTAAGATTTGGAAACGCCGTTGAGAGACGTAGTTTCCGTTAAGTAAATCTATTTAGAATGCATATAAACACAAAGAATGGAAAATCGTTTACACATAGGATACAAAAGGGCTTATCATAAACATTTTCCTGACGAAACGAAAAGAAAACCGAAAAGTGAACTTACCATGGAAATTCAATAAGTTTAATTATCAGTAGTTACCTGTAAAGAAAATAAGGATATTATTAATTTTTTTTTTTTTTTTTTTTTTTTTTTTTTTTTTGATTGTTTATTTTAAAGTCATTAATACATTTTACTTTATAACTATAAATAAACGAAAATAGATGAAATAGTATAATGATAACATATTGTAAGTAGCCCTAAAACCGGGAACTCGAATACTTTTGATATAATATAATTGATATAATTAGATTTACATTTATGTATAATGTGTCACTTATAAGAATCTTATGTTGTACAATTATATAGTATGTAATGAAAAGTTTACAAAAAACATTACTTTATTATTTGGGTAGGATAAAAGGAAGGTCGAGTCAGTAAAAAAAAGGAAGGTAGATGAGTTTAACTTTAAAGCCACCAGTATATATTTTTATTTAATGTTCTCCTTTCAACGAGGTCTTTATTTGACACACTAGTATCGAATCTTATATCATTGTTTATTACTAAGTCAGTATGAACAGCTTTTATATTCGATCTTCTATATAGGTGGTAAAATATTGGTATACCATTTTCATTTTGAATAAATTCCTTCTGATCTAGATAAATAAATGCTTCTGGAGGTACAAAACCTGACATTAATGTGCTAGTAATATAATTGCTATCTGTATAGTAAGGGGCCTTAATCACATTATTCGAACAACATTGGGTGCTTTTAGCAATATGATTTCTTATAAGCTTGATAATAAAGTTATCAATTCTTAGTATATCGACAGAGTTATAAAGACGTTTATTGGATATGTATTTGGTGTAGTTACTATTCGCTGATCTATATAAAGAAGTACAAGCACGAAGACATTTTCTTTCGAATTTTCTCATTATCTCCATTTGGGATGGCGATATGTTAAACCATATGGGACACCCATATGTTAAAATTGGTCTTATTAGTGCTTTGTAAAACAGTATTTTCATCTTCGAGGTAATGTGTTTTGAATAAAAGAGTTTTCTATATTTGAAGAATGCTCTCCTCGCCTTAGGTACTTGAGTTTGAATATGGTTATTGAAATAAAGAAACTTATCTAACTGTATTCCTAAGTATCTAACCACTTCTTTATTAGGAATGGTTTGACCATCGCCTGGAGACCTTATCCCAAAAGTCTTCCACCATTTTCGAATGTTATAATTGCATTTGTCCACAGGAGGTCGGAAAAGTATTGTCTCGCATTTATCGTAGTTAATTTTCATGTTCCAATTCACTGCGTAGTTTGTAACAGCGTCGAATTTATTTTGCAAGCTTTCATTTATTTTTTTAATTTTATCACTGGAATGAAAAACTATTATATCATCCGCAAATGCTATTGAATCTTTGACAATGTTCAAAAGTTCATATATATATATGTAAAAAAGTATTGGTGCATTGACAGTTCCTTGCTGTAGACCATTGACTATGCGGAATTGTTTTGAACTGGTGTTGCTGCGGTTGTTTACTACAAAAAATCTTTCGCTTAACATATTATGTAACAATACCAATAGATTAAGTGGAAAATTATATTGTTGCAGTTTAAAAAATAATCCAGGTATCCATATACTATCAAAGGCTTTTTGGAAATCTATCAAACAAGCTCCAGTACATAGTTTTCTATTGAAATCCCAATGTATTTTAGAGACAAGTGTGTGTGCAGCATGAATTGTTGAGTGATTGTATTTAAAGCCAAACTGATTGTCGTTCACTATTCTATGTTTCTCAACTATTTTTATTATTCTTGTATTGATACATATTTCGAAAACCTTACTAATGTTAGGAAGAAGAGTTATTGCACGAAGATTTTTTGGGTCGCTTGAATCCTTACCTTTCTTGGGTAGTGTGACAATTTTACCTATTTTCCAACTTTGTGGGAAGTAGGAATTGTTTAACATATTGTTGAATAGTTTGCCATATTCGAGAATTAATTTTTCAGGTATATTTTTAAGAACAATGTTGGGAATATTGTCAATTCCAGAAGATAGTTTACTCTTCAAGTTTTTGAATATGTAAACTATTTCTTCATTAGATATGAAATTTACTTCATACATATTATTTTCTGTTGTTTGCCTGTTCGCAAAATTTATGGTGTGTGTTAAATCGTTTACATAATGAGATTTTGCTTCTAAAAATCTATTGAAACTTTCCACGACATCTCGATGTATTGTATTTTCCAAATTAATATTTTTGGTTGTATAAATGGATTCTAAATAAGCGCCCACAGTATCCAACATTTGAACTTTATCCCTTATAAGAAATGTGTTAGATGAATTTTCCATTTCTAACATGTGTGGGTCAATATTAACCTTTTCAAGAAGGTAAACATCATTTTGTGAAATTCGTAGTGTCTCGATTTCCTGTGAATCATAATATCTGTACTGTTTGCGTGCTTCGGAAAACATTTGAAGAGGATCCTTCGTATTTAAACTAGTTAGTTTGTCATTATGTTTTTTGTTTAATGATATTATAAGGTTATCTTGTAGAAGTTTTTGAATTAACTTTAATTTGCTTTTTAGAATTGTATGTTCACTATATGATAGATACATTTGGAATCTATTGAATTTTTTTATTTTTGTTATTATTTGGTTCTTCTCTTTCTGAAGTTTTCTAGTAATAGGAGTTGTGTAAATCTGATCTCTGTCCAGAAATTTAGGTACTGTTTCCTCAATAGCAGTAATTATAATATTATGTAATCTTGCTAAGTAAATATCAATATCATTATTTGATATACTATTATCCTCTGGTATGCAATTGTACATATTAAGCAAATTTAATATTTTGTTCCGAAACACTCTCCAATTTGTTTTCTTATAGTTATGATTGATTTCCTCTTCATGTTTTATAAAAAGAAAGGGCTCTTTGCCTATGTTCTTAGAAGCTAATATTTGTATGGCGTAATGGTCGCTGTCGTATGGTAATGTGGTAAGACAGTTTACCGAAGAATTTTGTCTTTGTATGTATATGCGGTGGTCTGCTAGACATATATCCAGATAAGATCCGCTGCGTGGAAATGATGGAGAATCGGAAGCATAAAGTTTGCATTTAAATCGTATATCATTTTCCTCTAGCCAGTTTTTTAGAATTTTACCTTTATGATTATCGACAGAATTACCCCAGACCTTATGTTTAGAATTTAGATCTCCTGCTAAGATATAAAAATTATTCAAAGACTCCAAGTTTAAGGAATCGAACAGTTTATGTATTTCTCTTTTGAAGTATTCGTCATTGTTGCCTGACGGGAAATATGCTGATATTATCAATAGCGCCTCGTTTGAATTTGTTGGAATTTTTATTACACATGTTTCTAAAAATTTGAATGAGTTTATAGTACTATTATTAATAATTTCATATTTAATTCCTTTTTTTACTAAAATGGCCGTTCCACCTCCACACTTCGCATTCCTTCTATCCTTCCTCAATATATGGTATTTCTCAAAAAATAATTTGTGTTTACAGTTTAATTTTGTTTCATTTATAAGAACAATATCGGGGTTTTTAGAGTTTAGAAAATGGGTTAGTTCGTAACGTCTATTTAATTGTATTAATGAATTTACATTTATATGAATAATATTCAATATTTTGGGAATTATATCTTGTAAGTTGGAGTTTAAATTACACATCAATAACAGAAAAAAGTGTATCTATTCTTGCAGATTGCATTTGAAGTTGTTTTTCTAGATTAATTATTTGATTTGATAAATTAACTAATGTGTTTTTTAGTTCAGAGAACAGGGGATTGAGTAGGTGTATGTTGCTATCATTTCCAACATTTACATTCGATTTAAGAGTGTTGGCATAACTTATGTTTGGGTTGACGTTGCTAGGGTTTACCCGTGAGTTTTGCTTGAGGAGTGTTCTTCTCTGCCTGACTTTGTTCTGCAGCTCTTTGTATTTTTCGCAGCCTCTGTAAGAAGCTGGATGGTCAAATTTTTCGCATAAAACGCAATATAGTTCATCTGTGCCAACGTTGACAATGGAACATTTTCCCATTTCATGTGATTGGTTGCACTTAACACATCTGGGTTGTCGGTAGCAGTTGGATGCGCTGTGAAAAAATCCCTGACATTTTCTGCATTGCTGAATTTCGGGTTTACGAAGAGCTTCCCAATGTATACAACGGTGGAGAATGCCCGTAATGGATTTTAGGTGGCGAGTGTCGCTATCAGGCGTTAATTGAACAATAAACGAAGAAAGATTGTATCCCTCCTTCTTTGATTTGTTGGTATAAAATTGACTGACTTTAACAAACTTTAAATCGTCTCTTTCATGTTTGCGCAGTTCCTTTAGTATTATATCAACATTTGTGTCGGAGCTTATGCCTTTTAATATAATTGTCTTATTTTTGAGACATTTTGGCGTGAAGGTATAAAAGTTAGTATTCGTTTTTTGAAGATGAGTTTTTACGCGAACATAGTTAGACAATGTATTTAAATACAAAGTAATTTTTTTGGATTTATAACTCAAGTCTTTAATTTTGAAATTATCGATTTTTAGGGCATTTTTGACAAATGAGATCAATTCGTTTGGGTTTACGTTATAGACGTTTATTGGTGGTATTTTTTCACGTTTGTTTTGATTATTGTGTATATTGCTTTGACTATTTTCTGTATAAAGAGAATTGCTGTTTGTGCTTGTTGATGGTTTTTGCTCTATGCGTACTGTACTGCTTGGCACAGACGTAGCCTCGCTTGTTTTCTTATCTGTTTTTGAGCGCACTTGCACATGATGAGAGAATTGAGAAAGCAATGATTCATCACATTCGAATTCTTCATCTATGTCGAGCAGAGCATAATAATTACTCTTTGCATATTTGTTTTGTGTGTTTTCAGTCATTGTGGTATTTTTGCGTTTTCTGTCATTATCACGAGTAGTGTTTTTAATCTCTGATGAATTAGAGTTTTGAGCATTTAGCTCATACATTTTTCAACCAATTAATTGGCTTTTTTTTTATTTTTTTACAATTTTTAAACACTGTCCACTTGTTGTAATAATGATCAAGTTTTGGAAAAAATAGAATAGCTAGAACCTTCACAGAAATCACAAAATCGTAATTGGTATGAGAAGAACGACTGTCTCTCATGGCTGCATCTTAGTAAATAAATGCAATCAATATAAAAAGTATCTTCATCTCATTTCTAAGCACCATTTGAATGGGAAAAATATGTAAACCCCAGGTATCTTAAGACCAAATTAATTTAAAAACTTCCATATCGACTGGCAAAATGGCTAGTGGTCAAGGACACTCGAATAAACTTTTACTGATCTTTATAAACATATGCCGGCATTAATATTTTTCAAAATCTAATTATAGAATTGAAAATAGACGGAATAACCCCAACACTTCTGGTACCTATTCTTAAAAAAATAATATTTTTTCCATAATTTCCAAATGGAATCCTTCAGGATATTTGAATTTGACTAGTTGCATTACCTTGTCTTAATGGACAGATCTTTGGAAATCGAAACATTTGCCACTTCCCCTTCTGGCACCTCTCATCCCAATAACCGAATTCATCTATATACATTTACACACATACATATGGGCAACTCCATGGTCGTATATGTGACAGTCGTACGTTTCTGGGAGATGAAAAACAATGACAAAGTTAATTTTTATAATAATGTAAGAAGGTCTATATTTAGTAAGAGAGTAGAAATCCACTGTACTGCACGGTTCTAACATATTAGTTACTAAATAGGCTTACGTTACGTGAAAAAAAAAGTTAGTTTTTTTCTATTTTTACAAAATTGCACAACATTGCGAATTGTTTTACTTTAATTTGTTGTAATAATTTTTTACAACCTAAATTGTGTAACGTGACGTGACGGTACGCGATCTGGCATAAAATTCCTTTTTGATAAAATTATGTTCAATTTTTTTTTTAGTGACATTATAGAAGTTTATATGCCACAAATTGTTGATTACGAATGTTACATTAAAACGTCAATAACAGAAAATCAAAACTTGGCTGCTAACTGATAATTCTTTACTATTGTTGAAGTTATTTTCTGTTTTAACAAATATTTTATGATAAGAGTGCACTTGCATCATCAGTAAATATAATATAAAAAAATTCAGTGGTGACCAGATCGTTAATGCAATTTTTAATCATAGAAGAAACTATGATAAACTTTGGACATTTTAATTTAATAAAATTTAAGTTTTTGTCTTTACTAATCCAAATCAGAAAAATTTTTCAACTTTTAATTTTTCGATCACGGCGGACTTTTCTGTAGAAATGCCAATAACTTTGTTGCAAGTGCACTGAATTTTTGAATTGTATTTTGTATTACGAATTCATCAACACTTTCTACACTGTAAGAAGGCCTATGTCAGGCCACATGGTTTACGGTCTTAAGAAAATGTAGGATCTCGTTTGCAATTGAATTGTTATTGAGTTTTTTTGTATACCCAGATAGGAACTTCAAAGGGCTACACGGAGTGACAAATTTATTATAGCCCTTACGTATACTGAAGGGTATAAAATGCTGTTTAAATTCTTTGGCACTCACAATCGCAAAACTCGCATAACAGATTTTTATTTTGTTTTAACGAAATTGCCATAACGACATTAAAACAAAAAATATTTCGCAATTCGATTTCGCCTCTTAACACATTCATGCAAATGTTCAACACAACCACAGAATATGCGCCACTCGCTTAACATAGCACGTCTCCTCTTCTTGCAGTTTTTAAAAACGCATTAAAATTCGTAATCATATGTGAATCCTTAATTCCCACGAAGTCAAAATGCGACGATATCAAATGCGCATTTTTTGTTTTTGCTCATAAAAAATGATAATTCATTAATTGCGACAAATAACATAATTTCATATTGCGGTAAATGAAACACGTTAAACAAAGGTAAAAATATTAACAAATAATTGGAGTGCATTTTTGCTATCATTTAATGGTCGTTAAAGGGGAGCCGTGAGAAAGAAGGGTAGTTTGTTAACGTATGTTATGTTAAATGAATATGTTAAATGAAAAATTATTGGAATTTACTATGAAAATATTTAATCACACATTTATGTTGATAAATGAGACGTGAAGATATATTTTATTAGCTGAAGTTTCTGATTTTTGGTTGGATTTCCACTTACATATGTATATTTGACTAATATTTGAATAATATGGCAACAAAAAATTTATTACACATGTCCGCCAATCTTTAACACTTCAGTAAATTTTCAACGTATTTAATGTCATGAATTTTCAATGTCAATTAAATTTAAATACTTTTTAGTCCATCAAGGTTTCTACCTTCATTTCCAAGGCAACGCAGTGTAAAAAGCGTGTTCGTTTCCTCTGTAGCATTACTATGGAAACATTTGAACAAATTACGATATTAAACATCTTTTATTTAAAGAATTCGTTGGCAACTTAATATGTATTTATATGGTAAAAACAATATCAGGATGTTTTGTCGTAGTATGTTTTAACCAGTACAGAAATTTCAGTGAGGTGAACTGACTGATAAATACCGTCACCCATGACAGTATCCCTGGGCATGTGGTAATTTGTATGGGGGTACCGAAAGGACACCCTAAAGAAAAATTCTTTAATTAAATCGCACAAAAATCTCGAAAGAAATCATAATTTTTAATGGGACTTACGACATTTTTTTATGGAAGGTATGAGAAGGTGCGGCCGATATACACTGGAGAACATAAAGATATACGCACCATTCTATTTCGCTGCGGATGAACTTGAGGGGTCAAAGTCCATAAACCGAATACGAGGAATGAAAGAGAAACAAAAACTTTACTTTTACATGCAATAACAACAAAGCTGTATTTAGCTTAGTTTATCTATTGTGCAATACTTTACTTTTTGAGGTGATCATAAAATTATACGCAGTTGTTTTTAATTGAGATATAAAACTTTTTTATTAAAAAAATAAATAAATTTTAAATTAAAAACACTTCAATTATGCGTATGAGCTCCCTTATTTTGAAAAAGTTCAACTATTGAAGTTCGACATACTATTCATCAAGTTTTTTAGGGTAGGACTTCTAAGAAGTCCCAAGCCGCTATCAGGTTTGCAACTCTATTGTATTGCTTATTGTTGGATTACATTTTATAAAAAAGTATCTCACTGGGTTTGCTTCAAAAATGGCAACAAATTCATTTTCAGTAAGTCCACATTTTTTGCGGAGTTCATGTGACAACTTGGGAAGACCAGCTCCGAAGCTCCTTTTGCAGAGAACCCAGCACAGGTAGTTCATATTCATTACAGAGTCAAATATCGATAAGCTTGCTCAGAATATGACTTATTTCAAGGTACCTTCAAAAAAATGTATATAAAACTATGATGGTGAATTCAGTCATCTGTGTGGAAAATACTAGAGGCGGTATTTTGAGGATTTGTCTACTATTCGAAAACAATTGAACTGTCCAAATTCAAATATCTTACAGCTGTCTGTTTAGAAGTAATGGAAGAAATAATAATTTTTCAAAAATATGTAATTTTGTCAGAAGGGGTAAATCGATGCAGTCCATATTTATTCCAGAGTCAAATTTCATAAGCGAACATCTTTTGCAAAATATTACTGAATTCAGAGTCTACAGAGAAAAAAAAAATACGTATGTCAAACTATAAGGGTGAATCCGGTCATTTGTATGGGGGGTAGCAGAAGGGGTGGGGCTATTCTGCCCATTTACAATTTTAAGGACTTTTTAAGACGATTGCTCAACGTCTGTCTGTCTGGCTGGTCAACCCGATAAATCGAGTAAATCTTTACCGTATATTCTATTACCAGTGGTAATATTTTCTCAAGTCGTGATGTTGGATTATATATAGGTTACGCCTCTACTAGTACCTACCATAAAAGTGCCATATTTGGAAGTAAAATAAGCTTTGAGACACATATCGTATATGTGTGAATAAATTTTGGAGTTATGAACTATTGAGTGAAGGTACCATGATTGGTCATTTATATAGAGAATAAAAATGAAAAATTTTAAAGCCCTATATATTCATAACAACCACTTCAATTTTCGTTTTATAATTTTCTTTAAAAAAAGTATTTTCATTCAAGCCACAATTGTTTGTATCATCGCCTGAATTACATCTTCCTCGCCTTTAATTGTATAACAATAACTATCTCGGAGGACACGTGTCTTTCTCAATTGCATTATTATCATTGTACTTCCTTTAATTAATACAGCTTTATTAAAACTAACATTTCAACACCTTACGTTACACGTTATAGCCACCAGGGGAAAAATCAATTAAATTGACAGTTAAATGAAAAGAAATATGACATTTTATAACGCTTCGTAAGCTCTGGATAATAAGTTTTCGCCATTAAGGTAGCAGTGAGCAAAAAAAAGAACAAGTGATGCCATAAAATTATACATATGTAACGGTATGCAGCCTCCTTGTTTGTCTTTTACGTTTAATATCCTGTGAGTGAAGTGTGAAAAATTATCGCGAGACATTAATTGAAACACTCCCACTATTTACCATATTAAAAGGATTTTCAAAGGAGGACAATATTTAAACAAGGTGTTGTTGCATTTAATGAAAGGATATATTGTAATCGCGATGAAATGAATTTACATACAGAGCATTAATGGACTATATTGAGTGACACTTGGTACAGTATAAATGATAATGCCTTTATGGAAATGTATTAAAACTTGTGTTCAAATATGTCACGGAGTGAATATGATAATTGAAACTGTCCATCGGACGAATTGTCGGTATTCACAATGCAACATGTGACTGGTTGAGGAGGAATAGTACATCAGAGCAGAAAGAACATCTTAAATTGTGAAGATCGATAATGTATTTTTTTTTGTAAACACTGACAACATTTACTGTATTAAAGCATAAAACTTTCATGCACAAAAAAACACCAATAACTATTCTCCACAGTTTCAGATATATATGTATATTGTCTAAAATGTAATATATTCCAGAAAATTAATTGTTATCGCAGTCTGCAGTCTGTATATATTATTAATAATCTACTTAAAAACTTGAAGTTGTTTATTTTCTTTGTCGCATATGTTTAATGTTTATATGAAGTAGAACAGTTGCCGTTACAGTGTAATACCGTGTGTTCCCTAAAATCAAAGAAGATGACATGACCGAAATTATAAAATATTTACTAAAAAATTGGGAAGATCGAAGCGCCTATGGCATGTCATGGAAATAGTTTGAACGATGGTGTGTTCCAATCATTGATAGAAGGCCCATCAATAACCTTTATAATTAAATCATAATTTTGAAAAAAATGTCAATTAGAATTTTTTAAGCTAAATTAAATTCCTAATTTCACATGGCCCACCCCTTACTAAAGCACCTAAAATTTTAACTTTGGCAACGTTTAAAAAAAAATTCACTTTAAAATTTTTTCAATATGGTGATATTTTATACGGTTTTCCAAAGGCAACAATATTGTAAAATGTAAAATTTCACAATTCAAAAATTTACATTTTGACTTGCGAGTCGAAACGCGAATTTGATAACATAACGTAAAGTGACCTCATACTAGGCTTAAACCAACATTCATTTTAAAACGTAACGCAAACTTGTTCAAAATATTGATATTGCTTTATTGTTAAGCTGTGGCAACGCTTTAGCTCCAAATTCAAATTCCAATATGCATTGTGACAAAAGGGGCCACCTTTCCTAGTTATCATGTGACTATCATGCTTATAGCTTGAAACTATACTGCAGCAAAGCTATTAATGTTTAATCAAAAAATTCTGGTTTTATTTCTCAAACAGTCGACATCAAAGGATTGAATCACCTGGAGACACACACACATACACAGACAACCAATAACACAACAGCTCAATTTGTGTTTACGAATTCATTCCCAATCACTGAAGGCCAATGATTGCAATTGCAGGAGAGTAATACAATAATATTGGACCCTGATACTGGACTCCGGCGGTGAAGTTGTAAATGTTGACTCACTCATTGCAGTAACTTTCTGTTTTGTTAGCGATGACAGTCAAAGGGGTGAGCATTCACTAGTACAATACAATGTTTGGCTAACCGAAGGTGACCTAAGAGGTTCTGTGTTGTTTGCTTCAGTTCTGTGAAACACATAACAGAACTGTTTGTTATTGCAGCTGTGGTCTGAATGTTGCAGCATCACTGAGGGTACAATAATGTTTTCGTAATGAAAATATTACAATTTCAAAGTTGATCATAGTATTGCTAGAACAGAGATATGGATTGCATTTTGTAAAGATGCGGTTTCCCACTAGGGGTTAAAAGTAGAGCAGTGTGCTACGCGAACAGATAAATATTTGATGTAAATGCAGGAAGATGAGTGGGATTTGCGTGGCGGCAGTGATAATCAAGGTCGATATTAACAATTAAACAATGTGGACGGTTATTCATATTTGTAAAGAGCTTCCTTTTAAATAATTTACAGAAAAAAATTGTTTTAACATTTTGTATTTTAAAAATTTGTTTCGTTGGTAGAGCTTTTTACACTTAAGGTTTGTGATAATAGTGGAGGAGTCACACAAAAGGGTGCTGATGATTTAGTTTGGTAACTATCGAAATAGCTATCCGCTCTGCCAGCTGTCACAATTTGTTTCAATTTAAATATTTCTATCAAAAGTCAAAATGCTGTGTGTTCGTGTGTATATGCACCACGCCTTTAATGCAGCATAGTTTAAAGAATTGGCGGAAATAATCAAAATCTTTCAGAGGGTTATAAATTAAATTTCTGTACAAAAAAAAAATACCAAAAACTATCGTTTCTCTGAAGTAAAATTATTAATTGCTGAATTTCCAGAAGTCGGTCAACAAACTTTACTAGTTTTCAGTGTTATTCATTATTCATATTATAAATACCAAATATTACACTTTAATCCGAAATATTTGTACAAAATTCTCATCGATGTTCTTGGACGATGGAGACCTAGAGTTTTGTTCACTAGCAAGTTTGTCTTACATCTGGCTACCCACTGCGGTGGGTGCTTCAATACGTCCAAAACTTCTTTTGAATAAACGTAAAGTTTCGACAATACAGCAATACAGTCTCTTTGGACACATTTCCTAACTATTTTCAAGCGTAGAGTGGCACATTTTTGTTCATTATAGGTATGATACAGATTGGTAGTAAATATTTCGAACAGAAAAATTAAGAACTATCAAAATAACATAGATTTTGTGCTACATATATTATTGCACATACCTTTATTAAAATATTTACACATCACTATGTGTGAACTGTCATCATGTCACTTGTTGGACTTATGTACACTACTTTTAAATGTTAACATTTTCTTTACTGATTTTTTAAGCTTGAAATCAACTGGCAATATTTTCCTATAACAGAAACATTTTTTAAAATTTTCTAAGATGAACGTTTGTAGAGATCGTTCAACTTGTCCCATATCTTAGTAGGGTAGGGAACATTCAATAAGTTTAAAACTGAAATAAATTAAAACACGGCAGTGTTAGAATATTAATGCATTGTTTTGAGAAAATACAATGCCAAGCACACTCGAACTTGAGCAATCCCAATAAATAAATTATTCAATAAATTGATACAAATGATAACTATTTAGCTCTCTTAAAATGTTATGCGAACTTCAAGATTTTGTGTCATAATTTCCGGAGTTATCTCTAATGTAAATGTAATATAATCTCATTATCGAAGCCAAATTAAATACAATTAAATTACCACAAATTTAATCTGCTTTTCAAGCTCCACAAATATTTACCATTTTCGAACCTTGCTATGGTATGATCCGCTTATATTATCTCATCATTTCCTGGGGAACATTTTAAAACACGTTCCACATCCCACAATATGGCTGTTTGTTCACGTTTACATGCCTCATTATGCACGATATCCGTGTAGACATCCTTAGTGCTGAAGTATTTAAATCTAGAACCTATTTTGTTTCGGTTACGGTGGTTGTTACTTATTTCTTTCGTGATTGTCTGCCAAATAGAACTTATGTCCGCATCATAGCTGGGTTACATTTGCTGTTGGAATCTTTTGCACTTTCACCCCTAATTATTGTTTTCGACAACGTTTTCGTTGCCTAAAAGTAGCTAATTAATTTGTTACAGTTAATAGGAATGAAATGAACTTCCTGTTGAGATGAAGCGAGTAGAGCACATTGTGAATCTTTTCGTCAAGTGGCATACCAAATTGTTGCAAGAATTTTTAATGAATTCTCTATGAAGTTAATGATTGGAAAGTGTGCTCAAACGACGAAAGAGTAATTATTGTTTGAAATTTTATTAGATAACTACAGTATTTATTAGTAGCATGAACTTAATAAATAATATTGCTTAAATTTCTAAGAAAAGTTTACATATACATTGTTTTGAGTTCATTATAATGTAATATAAGAAAATTTCATATGCAACGATAATACAATGTGAAAATCCGAGGAAGAGCTTTGCTTTCATATCGTGCTTTCTCCCCTGCTGTTCTGAATTCGATTATCCTGCGGCCAATTGTCTGCACACAATTCAATCAATTCGACTACAGTCAAGTCTCACATGCGAATATTACATTACATATATTAAAAATATTGGCAAACAAAAATCACAAAAAATTATATTAATTAATATGCACCCAGTGTAGTTGGAAAGTTTACTGAAAAACCTCAAATTATGATATGCGAAGTTTTGGTGGCACACTTTGGCATGACAGATTATGTTTATAACGTTGAAGACAGTTTCTTTGTCTATTTAAAACAAATAAGTTATTTTGGAAACTTGCTCGATGGAATTTTTAATGCGCATGTAATATCTTTACCCACACAAAACGGCATCTAACAATCACATACAGGAAATGAGGTAAACAGGACATGGTGATCGGGAGGTTTAAATTGCGACAAAAAAATGTGTCTGAAACAAATATTTCATTCAGTAGCTTTCAACAGTGTAGAGCAGCATGACAAATGTTTTTTTTTTATGTTTTAAAATTTTAAAGAGAACAACATTTTTTTTTTTGCTTTTGCTTTTCGTGATTCTCTTTTTTTGAAAACCACTGATTTAAATGCAAAAATTACCATTATATTTATAAGAAAACTTGGCTACCACCTATCAAAACAACAAATATCAAATTGACCATGTGGTAATAGATGAAAGCCATGCAATGTCATGGACGTGCGTGTGATCATTACCAGGCCTAAATCTCGCATAGCGTCTAAGAAACAGGATGCTGCTTACAGGTATGTGCTCCAACTACCGCAGAATCAGCCTTTTACTTCTAAGGTCCTGTCGAGTGGACTATGTGAAAGACTAAAGCCAGTGCTACTAGATGCCACTGAAGACTTCTTAGGTAAACAGAAGGAATCAGCTAAAATGGGTCTAATGGCGAACGAGGACGAAATTTAGTAATTAGTTTCCACGTACATATCTGCGTATCTACTCGTTTGGGACGCTGCGGTGACAACTACAACTTCATAGCTTTAGAAGATTTTATCTACCTAGGCTACCTAGAGAGAGTATCGACGTCGTAGGAATCATGAATAAAGTGTTCAAACCCGAAACCGAAAACCGTCTTACCGGTTTTTTTCCTCGAAACCGTAAGCCGGTTTTTTTTAAACATTTTCGAATACCCGGTTTAACCGAGTTTTTAGTGTTCGTTAACCGGTTTTTTGAAAATGGGGTAAAATCACTATTTTTACAGGTAGAATTACTTGAAAGTATTTCCACCGAACATTGCATGGATAGTTCAGGGTCAATCGGCGTATAGAAGCTTGTTTATGCTTTTATAATATTGTTAAGTCAAATCTTAAAGGAAGCTATCATTGAAATTTCCTTAGCAAATACGAATATTTGTTTTAAAAACGCTGCTAGATGACTATTTAATCTCACGTTAAAATGGTCACGTGCCATTTTCTCCTGTACTAAACATCCAATCGCAAATCACACTAGTTGTGAAATGTTATTCGTATGAAAAACTTGAAGTGCAGTTATCTCCTTAACTCAGTGTACAATCGCAAAAAGGAACTTATTGTGAAATGTTATTCGTATGAAAAACTTGAAGTGCAGTTATCTCCTTAACTCAGTGTACAATCGCAAAAAGGAACTTATTGTTTGATTACCACACAATAGTTGAGAAATCAGTAAGATACAGTTGGAATCTCAACTTGAAATAGGATGTGAAATTAAATCAAAATGCGTGAGAAATTTTCGATATTTATTTGAAAAAGTTTAAGTGCATTTATCTCCTATACTTAGCGTCCAACTGTAAAAGAAGGTTAATTTGGAGTAATCCTATAAACTACACATCCGATTTTTAAAATTCTTTCACCAGCGACGGAGCAAAGCGAGCTGGGAAAGGTAGTAAGATAAAAATTGAGGCAAAGTCGACTTAGCATGATTTAGAAGTAAGATATTACCGTTTATAAGCTTTCATATTTAATATTATATTTAGATTTATTTAACAATTCCGAAAAACCGAACAAAACCGGTTAATCCGGTTGTTTACTAAATCAGGTATTCGATTTATTGGAAAAATATATTTATCGAATAGAACCGAAACCGGTTTTCTGTAAAATTCAAGTATTTGAGCACCATGAACCTTACGAGCTATATACCGATATTGACGTAGCCAAACGCATATAGGTAAGGCGGTTGCGTTGGCTAGGTCATGTAGTACGCATGGATAAAAGTGCTCCAGCTCGAAAAGTCTTCGACATTGAACTCCGATGGAAAGACCAGGTTACTGAGAAGATTGCAGAATTTGGTGCAACGAATTGTAAAAGAAGCGCAGAAGATTGAAATGCATATAATACTTTTCTACGAGCGGCATAAAATTAAAATGTACGATTGCAAGAAAGTGCTAGTTAAGCAAAGTGAGCATGTTTTTCAATGCAATAATGTAAGGTATTGCGAACGAAGTCTTCCTTTGCGCACTTCCCAGCAAACGATTGTAGGAGCGCTCCGAAGAAGGAGTCAGAAAAGAGTTCTATTAGGGAGCATTCTAGGTGCGCTCCGAAAAAGGATTCAGAAAATAATCATACTAAAGTGCATTTTCGGAGCGCTCCGTAAAATTATATTTATTTAAGTGTTAAAGGAGTCTTAACCCATTAGTGACGACTGTAACCATATGGTAACGTTGACAGCGTTAGATATTGCACGCAATAAAATAAACATAAGAATAAATGTCAAGAATTTCCTTTTTTGATTTCATCAAAGCATGCTTTGATCTTTCATTCTTAATTTACCGCTATGCGATCAGACGTCAGTAGCGAGCATGGGGGATCATTGAAAATAGGCGTTTTTCACATGTGCGCAAAACAGCAATATGGAGGGATGTAAAAAGTCACTCCATATCAAGAATATTTTTTGGCTTGTTAAAGACTGATATATTAAACACTTTTAGTTTTTGTTATTTGAGAAGAATATGAAATATCATAAAAACGTATTGCATGAATTATTTTGTACTTAGTGCTTTTTATTTACCTGTTTTAAAGCTGTTACCATATGGCGACAGTCGTCATAACACTAGTAAAAATGGATATTTTTCTGAAATTTTTCGACTTACTTTTTTTATGTAAAATTTGTTTTTTAACTAATATAAATGTAGTAATGACAAAATTTTTAAAAAATTCCCATGATTTTGCTCTCGTCATTAAAGGGTTAAGGGTCAATAAAAATCCTCTTTTTTGACATAGTTTAAGCGCACTTTCTGACGGACCATTTTCAAAGAAAAATACCCTCTATTCTAAAGGTTTTCGGATCGAAAATTATTGTTTTCTGGGTTCCTTAAAGAATGTGAAAGCTACCCTCTATTCTAAAGGTTTTCGGATCGAAAATTATTGTTTTCTGGGTTCCTTAAAGAATGTGAAAGCTCCGAAAAAAGAGTCAAAAAGAGCTCTTTTCGTACACATATGGTTTGCTGTGTTCTTACTTGGCACCCAATATTAACTTTAATTGTTTTTACTGATCTATATACTTACGGCCATATTCATAAAAAATGTCTAAAGTAGGTATGAAGCGTTCTCTAGTTAAAGTATTCTTTAGCTCTAAAAAAACCTTTAATAAGAAATTGTATTCATAAACGTTTTTTATCAGCACGTAAGCTTTATAAGTTCAGGTGGCAACGCCGACTGCTACTGGTCGTTAGTGATGTAAAAAAACAGCTTTATAATCGGATACAAAAGCTTTATAATCGGATACCAAATATGTATTTGCACTTATAATAACTATGAACATTATTGTGGCAAAATTTTTCATTGACTACGATTCTCATAATGATAAGAAAGACGTTAAAGTAAATATTGTATTAAAAAATGTGATTTTCTTTTCCTCATGTTGAAATTATAATCGGATACCGGTTACATTGTTTCCTTGTTTTGATTGTTTATACATCACGAATATTATTTCATTATTTACAAATTATTTTTGAAGAGTTTTGGAGAAATATTTTTCAAAATGGTATTCATGAATGAAAAGTGTCGATTTAGATACTTTTCTATGTGCGCAATGATTAAGAAGAAAATTTGCTACACAATGAATGCATGCAACAAATCTTTTCAATAGGAAAAATGCCGAAAAACTCAAAATAAAGATCTCAAATTTATAAATATGCAATAAATTGTATAAACGTCAAGTTATAGCATGCTTAAAGTAGAGACAACCCTACTTTAACTTATTGAAGATGTGAATCGTTTATGAATATGGTTTTTTCGAAAATTACTTAAAAATGGTTTATAAACCTCTTATAAGTTTTTATGAATAAGGCCGTTAATCATAACCGAAATGTTAAACTAAGATACCTTATTTATTAGGTAATATGTATCCCAAATGCGAAACGTTTTAATTAACTTAATAAAACAATGTTGCATGTATAACAACTTATTTAATGAAAAATTATTAATTAGTTTATATTTTTTATCACGTTATCCACTTGACTCCTTTACTCTTTACAGATTGTCGAGTATACGCTGATATATGTATATGGACATTTACTCGAATATCAATAAAAGTGATACCAAAGATCGGATGTTGTGATGTAATGGAATGTACTTCAGTAAAAGAAGGGGAAAATACGTTTTAAACAAACACTTGATGCTCTGCGGGCGTAACATAAAAACCGCAGGCAAAAGTAATTTATTTGTTTGTTCGCACATATACACACTTGAAAAAATACAAACACACACACACATAAGCCTACAGATATGAATATATATGATCCCAAACCAATAAATTCCTCCCCTTACACATATAAGCAAAATACATATCTGCACTTGTTGCAAAGGGATAATAACTAGTGAAGCTTTGCAGTAAACAGTAACAGACAGCCGGGGGAGTTTTCATCCACTGTCAGCCTAGTGATATATGAGAGTGCAGACGTATAGATGGCTGTTTTGCCAGTATGTGTGTATGTGTGTGCCTGTGTGTGGGTGTGTAAACCATTAAATTTATCTAAAGGACATTATTGTATATACACAATAAATATCAACATGTTCCATAAACATGTTTCTATATAATTTCACTACAAGTCCGTACAGAAAGCGAACCTATGTGCATGTAACATATGTATGAGTGAAAGTGTGCAATAAAACATATGTCCTGTAAGCGAACATCCTCGTTATTACTACAGTAATATACGCCGTGTATTTTATGCGATGAAAAAGTATATTCTTGTCTGCCAGCCCTTTTGGAGTCACGGGTGTGTGCGTAAGCAAGAGCTCCCCAACAGATCTGCTGTATGTTGTATATGTGCATGTGTGGGAGTGTGTGTGTGTGCGAGTATGTGTGGTGAGCAGTTATTATTACTACAAATCCTTTGGCGGACAGCTTTGCAGTAGACAACGTCAGCGGGGAAAACGGAAAACCAATGGCTGCCACTGGTCAGCGGTGTGTGAATGCACTCTAAAAGGTTATTACGGCGCGATTACAAGTGACATGTCAGTACTTAGTCAGTCGTGTGCTCGTATGTGGCCTTAAGAGCTTAAATCCATTCATTTTAATAAGTTTCCTGTTTGTCATAGCGGAAAAATGTTTGGGTTGATACTAGGGATTTTCTTGTGCAGACCTCGTTAGCAAAGAATATGGCGCAACACGACAGAGTCAATATAAAAACAACATAGCTAAGCGTCATAAATGATTCTACTTTAATTGTACCATAGGTAATTTCCACCAGTTGACTTGATGCATCAATAAAATAGGGACAGTATATCTATTCTCTTCTGCGTGGTCAGTAAAAACATATTTTTTAAAAGATATTAAATGCAAACATAACAGTAACCAAAAATTAATTGGCAAATAAATGTCGACATGAACAGCAATACAGGGAATCCCAAGTTAACTAAGTTACTTTTTTTAGAAGAATCTTGAGCATATGCGGCTGCTTAGAAGTATTTTTAGTCACAAAAGCAAAAATATGAAATCAAACGATATATAATTCAATAGGTTCGAAGGGATCGACTGTGGTAAGATGGTTAAAACACTATGATCAGCGGCTATCTCATTCGGATTCGCCATTAAATTGTAGGTCTCTTTGTGTGAAAATATAAATAGAACAACTTTAACTCACTCAAATCTTGGAAGTTCTGCCCTAACTCATCCATGGGTTGCATAGGAAACTTCAGTTCAAGTTTATGATGTCAAAGGATGATATTAACCAGTAAGAAAGTTTCAGTCGGGCAACCCGAGTTACCCTCAGTAAAACATAAAATTTTCTATTATATTGATATTATTATTTCTAAAGTGGGGGGGAGTTGTACATTTGTATGGGGAGGTACCAGAAGGGGCAAGGCTAGACTTCCAGTTTTTTTTTCACCAAAACTTTGTCCATATTTAGCTATACTAAATACAGAATTTAGGCACGATCGCGTTAGGTGTATTGATATTATTACTTCATCTCCAAAGTGGGCGGAATGGTACATTTGTGTAGGAGGTACCTTAAGGGGCGTGGCTAGATTTACAATTTTTTTCTCCGAAACTTTTCCCTGCTTGAGCTTGACAAAATAAAGAATTTCGACACGAGCGCGTTAGGTCTATTAATAATATTAATTGATTTCTTAAGTGGGCGATACCAGATGGGTATGGGAGGTACCAGATGGGGTGTAGCTAGACTTCTAGTTTATTTCATCAAAACTGTATCCTGGACACGATCGTGTTTGGTTTATTAATATTATAACTCGTTTTTTAAAGTGGGCGGAAGGGTACTTTTGTAGAGGAGGTACCAAAAGGGGCGTGGCTAGATGTCCAGTTTTTTCTCTAAAAATGTAGCCTGTTATAAATTAACAAAATGCAAAATTTAGACAAGAACGCGTTGGGTGTAATGATATTATTACTCGATATCTAAAGTGGACGGAATGGTACATTTATATGGGACGTACCAGAAGGGGCGTAGCCATCTAGTCCATTTTCAATAGCGTAAGTGGTTTTAGGCAAATATTAACTTCGGCAACTTAGGGTCTAAAGTGACTCCTTCTCTGTGTTACACCTTTGGGTCGTATCAAACGATATATACCCTCCTACCCATAGGGTGAGGATATAAAATAGGCTCAATTATTGATACTATGTATACCATTTTTAGGTAGTAACAACGTTTATGACATTTAGATAATTACGCTATAGTAACAGTGGATTATGAGATGCTACTATTGCCATTAAAAAAACACACACACAAGAAAATAACCGAATTATGTTTCTAAAGAGAAAGTAAAATTATTGCTTAATAAGTGTTATCAATCAATGAAACATCGATATTATTGGTAGAGAAGTGACTAGCTGATTTTAGACATTGCTTATTGATCTCCGATGTTGCTGATTGCTCTAGTTCACTAAATAGTTTAGAAGACCATAAAGTAAAGAAACATCAGATAGTAACAGCAGATATATGAACATTTGTCCCCGAGATAGAAAATATAGGAACTATTTACTACTTTGATGAGCTGTTTCTAATTGTCGATAGTTCGATGGTTTCCGATGGTCAAAATTGAAATGATTTTGCATGAAATATGTAGTAATGATTGTCTTAATAAAGTTTAATTATAATAAAAAATTTTAATACATCCTGCGTCCTCTATAACAGCATCGGTAGTTCCAAAACAGGCGATACACAAATATTTCAGAATCTTTGGGGCTAGTTAACTTTGCACAATAAAATGGCAAATTATACGTTTTTTGTTTTAAGTTTAGATGCGATTTGCACAACTTACAAAGCAAATCAAAATGTCCAACTATCAATTTGATGTCTTCATAGAATTTAAAGTGCCAATATAAGTTCGATTTTGTGCAAATAAAATAGTCAATTAAACATTTTATTTATTAGGAAAGACATCTCACATGTCACCCCTGATCCAAAGTCAGTCATGTAGAACTCATAGATTGACAAGACATCTTCATTGACTTACCCCCGGACATAAGACACCCGAAATGTTAAAAACAATGCATCGTGTTAGACATACCTGCTAATAGACAAAAAGAAAACGATTAAATATAATTTTCCCACCTTGGAGCATTAATGATTTGAACTTTAATGTTTTCTCAAATAATTGCTTATAATTACGAACAAAATTGCTGGAAAATTATTGTGAATTTCTGTAAAGGCAGCGACACTTAACTCTAAACCATACAACTAGGGATATGAGGGTTGTGTGATAATTACTTAAATTCGAACAATAAATGATGTAAGAATGTGGATGGCACATATAAGATTAATTTTATTTTTAAACTTTATATTTTTTGTGGATTCATCACACATTTTGAATTTTCAAAATTTTTTATAGTCTGCTCGGAAATATTTTATAAATATGATTATAATCCACTTATTATGTTGTCTGAAATATAGTCGGTATCCTGCCAAAAATGACTCAAGTCCACATTTTTGTAAAATTGACTTAATGATGCAAATGTATTCCAAAACTCATAGTCTTTGTCTGTAAAAAATCCATGTCAATTAAACGTAGTTTTGTAGTTATTGTAATAAAATACAAGAGGCCCTATACCTTAAATCATCCATAACTAAGAAATACAAAATGTAGACTTGAGATCTTTTTGCAGGATACCGACGATATATGTTTGTCGAACGGGTGGAAAATTAGAATAGCTGTGAAAATTTAACTTTAGGGTCTAAAATTATAAATATTGGTCTAAACTACTATGGGGGTGTTGTATCGATTAAATTTGTTATGCAAATGGTAGCAGGTGTTCAAGAAGACAGGTTCAACAATGAATCCAACACGAACTGACTGAAACAGACTTCAGTTTCAGTTTCAGCGACCTTAAAAACTTAAAGTTAAATCATGGTCGGATCTCCGGCTCCCTGATCCCCCAACCCTGAAATTTTTTGAGTGGTTTGTTATTACAAAACCATTATAAGAATAAACTAGTTAGAACGTTTCAGTCGGGCAATATCAAATTTTTGATTTTTAAAGTGGGCGGAGTGGTACATTTGTATGGAAGGTACCAGAAGGGGTGCGGCTAGCTACAACAGCTTAACAAAATTAAGAATTTGGGAACGACCGCTTCGAGTTTATTGATATATTTAATCCATCTACAAAGTGGGCGGAATGGTACATTTGTATGGGAGGTACCATAAAGGTCATCGCTAGACTTCCAGTTTTTTCTCCAATACTTTATTCCGTTATAACTTAACAAAATACAGAATTTGAACACGATCGTGTCGAGTGTATTGATATTATTACTCCATCTCTAAAGTGGGCGGAGTGGTACATTTGTATACGAGATACCAAAAGGGGCGTGTCTAGACTTCTAGATTTTTTCTCAAAAACTGTATCCTGCTTGAGCTTTACTAAATACAGAATTTAGGCACTATCGCGTTAGGTCTATTAATAATATTAAACGATTTCTAAAGTGGGCGGTACCAGATGTGTATGCGAGGTACCAGATGGGGCGTGGCTAGACTTTGAGTTTTTTTCTCCAAAACTGTATCCTGCTACAGCTTTACTAAATAAAGAATTTGGGTACGATCGCGTCGGTTTTATTGATCTGTTTACTCCATCTCTAAAGTGGGCGGAAAGATGCATTTGTATGGAAGGTACCAGAAGGGGCGTGACTACACTTCAAAACTTTTTTTTCCAAAAAACGATTTAAAAATCATGAATCGAATTTGGTTCTAAGAAACCTGACTCCTTCTATGTGTTACACTTTTGGGTCGAATTAAATGATATATACCCTCATAACCGTTGGGTGAGGGATAAAAGTAATACATGTACTAGTTAGTAATAACAGTACTTCTGTTGTCCACAGTCTGGTGTAATTAAAAAAGTTAGATCCCTCTTTACGATTGCTAATTATCAGACAATCCCCATACAAGTTACTGGCCACTTTGAACATACACCATAATGCACCTGACTTCAGGGGCCAAAGCATGAGTTTATACATACAGGTAAGATATTTTTTGTAACATACTTTAGTATGCAGACAGACACACGAGGTTTACACTATTGTTTTCTTTAAAAGTTGTGCTGTCTGCTATTTTTTTCTTATAACTTTTGTCATTTCACAGAGTATTGCCCTAGACTTTTTTATATGACAACTTAGTTTAAGCGCCGAGTGTTGCATAGTTAATTTTCAAATGTAATATAATAATAATGACTGATGTCATATTGTTGTAAGTATGAGTAATTGGGTTTTTTCTTCCCTCATTTCATCACATGGCTACATTTTGTTTAAACAATGAAAACATCCAGGGTTATGGAAAATTGCTGTAGTTTTGATTGAATTCATTTCCGGACTATGATAACCTATAATTAATTGTTAAAATTAAACATCTGTTTTTTCGTTGGGAGCTAGGAAGTGAAGAAAATATTTAATTGTAACTTATGTGTTTGTGTTTTGTTTCTCGACTCTTTTTGTGCAGGGGTTGTTTGCTGCCTGCAATATATTTGTTTACTTTTCACACCGTGAAGTGCGAGAGATATTTGTCATTTCATAAATATTTCACATAGAAGTATTTGTGATGAATATTTTATTATAAGCTCTGTTCAAATTTTAGCGAGGGCACTGTCCCTTAACGTGGGACAACGTACACACCAAGGTCTGGACTTTGGCAGATTAATTAAGAGTAGTTGGCAACCCCGAAAAAAGAAAATTTAGTATCAGCTACAGAAAAGCATCAGCTGTATAACAAATAGATAAAATATAAAAAAAGTAACGATAAGACGACAACTAGTTTATTCAGTTCAGATGTCTCATAATACAAAGTTTCAACATTCCGATATCACTATTATAATTTACTACATCATCACCATTGCCAACAAAAGTATGCAATGCATACTTGCATATGCAGATGCATATTACAGTCTTACCGGCATGTTTTGGGGGTTTATGCATATAAAAGCATATTTTAGGGTTTTTTAGTTTTTTTTATTATATTTTTTTACTTTTCGTATATATATTTCGTAGGAACATAATCTCTATATTTTTTCGCAACTGGCGACGCCTATATTTTGTTACAGAATTAACATTAATGAATTTATATCTTCTACAAAGGCTGTATTTTTTAAAGTATGGGTATCCGGTACTAACTAAACTAAATATTATTTTTGTGTTTATATTTAGGGTTCCGTCGTGAAGAATTTCAATGAGTTCTTCCTAGCGTTGCGTTGCCACCAGTTCCATTCATTACTCGTTAGAATAGTTGGCAGAACAATCAAAGTACGTAAGGAAAATTGTGAATTAGCGTAACAGTGAGGAAGCTGAAGAAATGCGTACTTCCAAAGAGAAATAGTCAATTAGCTTTTAACTTTTCAAATATGACAAAGCAGATAGCATTGCGAAAAAACTTTTTACATTAAAACGATGGGCGGTGGGACTTTTAAAGTCAACACACGTTATACTACTTGGACTCTCTAACTCCCTCAGAAACTATATACATTAGAAAAAAAATACCATTTTTCACATATAAAACACTAGGCAAGTTTCATCATTTTTTTCAAAGAACAGCTTCTTAAAATCACATATATTGATCAAGATTTCAATACCGGAAATCAAGAATATGTGAGACAAATTATGGTGAAGGCGTTTACATAATATTTATTATAGTTACCTTAAATGATTTATTACACTATTGAATTCACTCATGTAATTTTGTATACAGAAGAGTAATGATAAAAATAACAATTTAATTCAACTATTTGTGATGAACTATTTAAAAATAAAATGTATTCAGTGAATAAATTCAACTACGAGTCAAGATCTTTTGTGCATTTTTCATCAGTTTTAAAGACATTTTATAGTGTTTTTCGTGCTTATCCAATGCGCATATTTTTAGTTTTTCCGGGCATATTTGTGTTGGCCCTGATCATCACATTACAAATTCTACGGAAGGGGTAAGAATTCGCATAATTTGTCCTATAGAAATTTAAAGATATTGGGTAAAAGTGTCTAGAGAACCTAAAAGGGACATCAAAATTGACATTCGAAAGCAGAAATGGCGAATCAGCATCACCATCCAAGAGTCTACACACAAACGAAACCCCAAGCATAGTCCTTTTACTCTCATAGTCCTACTAATAAAGACTAAAGTAAAACAGTGATTTTAGCGGCATCAGATAATAATCAGACACATCCTTACAAAATGCTGTTTGAAAAATGTTTCAACGAAACAAACGTATTTTTAAACTAATTTAAACTTTGACGGTAATATAAAAGTATATGTTAGAGAATTTGATTTAATAGAACATTGCAAGTTTTTCTTCGAAATGATCTTATGTTAGGCCTTATTTATCTTTAAAAATCATCCTTACAATTTTTCCTATTCTTGGCATAATATCTATAATATTCGTATAAATTGTATACAAACAGTACTTCTATACCTACGCGGCTGCTGTACTTCAGCAGTACTCACAGTGGACAAAGTTGAGTTTTATTGATGTATTTGGCCATAAAATGTTTACATTTTATAGTTAAATTGTGTACACAAAGATACAGCGATTTACAATGTTTTGATCAAAGGCGATAATAAACGTAATCCTTCGCAGAGGAGAGTCCAGTGCTATCCTAATAGTGAGGGAGGCAAATTTATCAACAAAAAAACAGCCAACTGCCCTATCCCACGTAATCCACTTCACTCTCAATTCAATGACATGGGTAAAAGTTCTGGTAAAGGCAACGAGAATAGAAAAAAGAAACACAGCTGAACAACATCAACAAATCACAAACACAGTAAAAAAACAAGTAGAACTGTTGATGTCGATGGAATAAAATGTGGAAAATGGAATGCATTGAATTAAAATCAATATTGACAGTTGACAGGTGAATGGAAAAGATGAAAAGACAAACTCAATAAACATTTTTTTCTGCAAAAATAACTTTATCTTTGTAAACAATAGACTCTCAGAAATTTCTTGGTGATACTGGATTTCGTTGTTGTCCCTCATGCTAACTTGAGGACAGTAAAAATCTTAGGATTTGTCTAACAAACTTAAGGGTTTGTAGGCAAACGGTGAAACGTTTTTCTTCAGTATTAAAGCATTACATGAAATCTGAACGTATAATAACAAAATCGATTTATGTTGTTCTACGTTACAATTTTGGATTAAAATTACCATTGTGTTAGCATACAGGTAATAATATAACAATCAAGCGTAAACTTTTCATGTTCAACTTTCCAGTTTCTCGCTCTCCTAAAAAGCGTTTAAATTCCGGCGACATAATCGTACTTCTTATTGTTTAGTCGCTAGCGAAGGAGAATCTTTAAGGCCTTAATATTTATAATAACACGTGCATGTCTGTAATATAATAAGTTATAGGCTCGGCACGTATCTGTCTAGCACACTAATTGATTTATAATATCTACGCCGCATAAGATCTAAAGGCATTATGAACGTCAGCATACAAAGTTTTCTCAAGGTGATATGGTTAAATATAAAAGACATTAGCGGGCTAGTGGCAATGATGCTATACACACCGATGTAACCGCCTCGCAATACATCCACGATCTTCTGCATAATAGTTGAGTATTTTAAGTATTAATGGATTTGGATAATTGTTCGTGTCCTGTGCAATCTTAAATTTGAAAATTTAGTTCTATTAGATTTTTTTTTTGAAAAAAAGGGTACTAAATTAATTGGATAACATAATAAATGTATGTAATTAAAATCCAAGGGCGGTAAGGAAACTATGTGACTCTTCAAATAACCCAATTAATATTTTTTTTTTTTGGTAAACAGTATATTTGTTCAACTGTGTTTAAAATTTGTTCTACTTAATGTGAATAACACTACAGGACGGAAAGATATACCTTGACCGACAGTGGTGCAAGATAACACGGAAAAGTTTACGGCAATAAAATCCTTCGAATTGCGCTTTAAGATCGCCAAATTTGAAGTGGTTTTGCTAATTGTCGACTGTGAGTAATTGCGGCACCCATTCCACGGTTTGATTTTTCATGTCCAGAGATGTACAGGTTGACCTCGCTTAACACGTACTTCTTATAGCACGGTCTCGCTCAAACACGGTTTAGGACAATTTTTCGTTTAACTCGTTAAATGGCCCCGTTCTAACACGATTCAGGAAAAAAAATTACCAGAAATTTGTTTGCTTTAAAATGCATTTTATAAAAGAAAATAAAAACATTTAAATTATTTTGAATAGAAGTAGACCTACTTCAGCGGCGTAAATATTTGAATTCACTGGCTTTGTGTTCTGTTTGAAAATGTAATGATATAGAGAAGTCAAGTCAATGTATTGTACAAACGATATTGGAAGGTTATTCAGTGAGTGTCTTCTGTTAATATATATCTCCATATGTGCATACATCTGGTTAAGCGAGATTAGTTATTTTCCATTGTACAAAAGGTATGTACTTATACTTTAGTATTCGTTGTTTAATTTTAAAGTCTTAGTTTATAAATTGGTTTTCCAGTTTGTGATCATGCCGGAAAAGATACAGCTTAAGAGGAAAGTTATTTCTTTGGAATACCATTTTTTATATTGGTAAATTTGGAATTCTTTTAGTTATTTTTTTTATTGTCCTTTTTAATTTATGAGAAGTTTGGGTTAGGTTATTGAAGGAAAATAACTTTTTGTATATTTTTGTAATAATAACTATAATCGAATTCAATAAAAAGTTAAAAAACGGCTTTTGTTGTATTTTTTGAGATCCAGGGACGTTACTCTCCTTTTTTTTACTAGTTTTTAATATCGCTTAACACGGTTTCACTTAACACGATATTTGACGGGAATGTAACCACCGTGTCAAACGAGGCCTACCTGTATATAAAATGCTCAGTAAAGAAACCTACAGCGAACCTCAAATCGATAGTACTACAACCACAACGGAATTCAGTAAACCAATTCTAAGCCACTGAAATTTTTGGGACAAAGTACTCATTGTATTAATTAAGCTTCTACTTCCTAGGGTTTTTCTTACGTAAAAATTAACGCTTGGTGAGTTCACAAATTTTGTATTTTGGTCTAAATTTACAAGGTTGCTGCTTTCATTGACTGTCAAAGCACAGTTTTGTCAACATTTTACATGGATACTATTGATATTTAATCAACTACGAGCGAAGTTGCAAAAATTATGGACTTGTGCTTTCAGCAAGGTATAAACGATACACAACCTCAAGTTCTTACTATCACCAACAAAAAAGAAATTTCTGATAGTTTCCAAAGCTTAACTATTCCAATGTGTCCTCTTGAGCGATCTGTCCTCTTTCGTCCTTACAACAGAACCGCGTGCGTAGAATTATTTTTTTCAACCTGTTGTTGTAAGCATGTCATAGCCCAATTATGCAATTCCTTGTGTTTGAAAACTTAAAACAAATTATGTAGATAGATAGATGGAGAAAAATAAAAATCCCTTATAGCTCAAACTTTCCGAGTTTCAACATATTTGTTTTTTTATTTATTGAACATAAATACATTATAGCTATACCTCTTACAAAGGGAATGGCATACTTAGCATAGCCCCCATAATATTTTAAAGAATGTTACAAAGAAACTACTCAAATCTATGATCTTTATAAAAATCTAAGTCGATACAACTATTTCCTACCGTGTGCCTGTTAAAAGTACCTTAGAAACCAGGCCGCTTAAGGGTAAGTAATCGCAATTTGTGAAATAATATCAAATGCTATGAACAGGCGCGATATGTTCGGTTTTCGGAAAAATCTGTGTGATCGGATAAAATTTGTGAATTTGTTGTTACTTTGCATCCCATTAATGAGATATGGGAATGCTTCTTCCATTTAACATTTTGGACTCACTAAACGGGATATACAATTTAACGATGGCTTTTTGTAAAGCTTTTATCATTATCGCATAATGTTCTGACCTCAGGATATAGTACTGATGACATTAGGCGATGCAGTCATTGTTTTTCTTTCGCACACACACACAAACACACAGAGATCTTTTAGTTCCACCAACTTTATACTACCACCACTTTTCAAACACGTTGCCGTATCTCGTATTAAACTATTATCAATTGAACAACCCTATGAAGATTATTAACTATATCACTTCTATAAACCACAATAACACATTAAGATCTATTTCCTGTTGATTAACTAAAATCACAAAACCATACTTACGTACCACCATATATCCCCTGGAACAGAGTCCCTGTATTTGCAACCATGTTTATCTTACCCCCCCATTGCAAGTCATACATTCCTGTCTCAGATAATTTCTTTACACAATTATGATTGCGGGAAAGTAAGCACCGAATACCTAATATTGGTATTAACTAATACAGAATGGTATGGCATAGCTATGAGTGCACATTCGGGTACATGGCGATACAATCATATTTTACATTAAGTGATGTTATTCATTAGTGGTAACTGTCAGAATTCACAGGGGGGTGTTGGTATCAACCTCACAGTGCAAATTGTGCGTACACGTGTGTGTGTTTCTGGCTACGTCCATTAGGTATTCCACTGGCTTTGGGATGAAGATTTCTCTGGCTAAAACTACATTTGTATAGTTGTGTGGAGAAGTTTACCTCTATCGCATACGCATTCAGGCGGATCAGGTTAATGAAGTTATTTATGTCATTTACACCCTTCATCCTATGATATAATTGTGTTTCAGAGTTACATTTAGTCGTAAGCATCATAGAGTACACGCATTTAAAGTAGCAATTAAAATACGAGGCTTATTTGATAAGAGTAGGGCGACTAAAGCATGTGTGCGGTTCATTGCCATTAAGAAAAAAAGGAGACGGTTTGTGAGCTTTAAAACTTAGCGGAAGACAACGGCAATCAATGATACTAGCATATATTTTTGATTATTAATAAAAAATTTATAATTCGAGTAATTCATTAATTTGCTATTCGGACAACATTTTTAACTAGACAAGTCTTAAACTAATCTTTAAAACAACACTTTATTATATTGTGCAGTGTTTTAAGAAAATAGTATGGCAACTTTAGTTATCACTTTACTAATGTTACCATGAATTTATTGCACGATCCTCGAAAATACCCCACAACAACTGATAGGGGTATAACAGTTTATAGGTAACCATACCTTACAATTTTGTATCTTTTGGAAATAACTCCCTTTGCAGCTCCTGTAAAATGTGACTTTGCTAAATTATTAGACATGTCTAATGATTTTGCCAACATTTCTTATGCCCCTATGTATATGTATATATAAATCTTTATCGCTCTCTCTTACTTTCTCCCATACATACAGACAGACAGTATGTATGTCTTCCATGTGCTATGCTGTTCAATGTCGACGGTTTCGGATACGTGAAACCCATATGATTTACACATAGGATGCGGGTAAATCGATTTACAATTTTTGACAACATTTGTGTTACAATGTGTCTGTCTGTCTGTCGGTGTCTGTTACAACTAATGTTACCAGGTGGTTTTGTTGCAAGTTGTTATTGCCACATTGGTGTAAGTAAATGAGAGTTACATACGTACATACAAACTCAAATGTCTTATCTTTAATTAGAAAATTTAAATATGAATAGTTACTAAGCATGTAATATCTTAACTGAATATAAAGGGTGGCGAATTAAGTTTCACTTAAAAAAAAACTAATAGCCATTTTTTTTCAATTTATCCATCATTGACATTTATGAATGAAACACACGACTTGCTTTACAGCATCTCATTCGTTCTACCTAATTTTTCACTACAGTTGGGCCTCTATCTCGTGAAAACAACATCGATCTCATGTTTAAAGGCTTTACTATATACTCGAAAGTGTAACACATATCTTTTACTGCGTCCTAGATATAGTAGTCTAACAGGGTCAAAACCCAAATGGACTTGTCAGTTTCGGCTGATTTTTTAGGCGCTAAATACAACTCTAAATCAGTCTTAGGCATCCCATAACCTCGCGAGGCCGGCAATAATCGTATCACACAGATAAGATATGCTGTTTTTTGATTTAAAGCATTTAGGCTATGACCAGTCTCTGCTTGTGAAAACAACACCACGCACACTTACGTTTTAATTCACATACACAAACACATATTTTTTACGTGTTCGTGCGTTCGGTTTGCAAGACACTGCTTTAAATTTACTAATACGGGTATAAATGTTTTCCTATTTGATCGGCATGATAGGATATGTGGTGATAGCATCATAAACTAATTTGTTTAAATAACTCAATCGATATAATGTAATAAAGGAGTCAAAACGATAATGTTCAGTACCTGGAAGACCTTGGGAAGTATGAATTGGAAATGCTACCACCTAAACCAGCAACATGCACAGCTAATGCGGCTTAAATGCCGTGTAAGTGTAGTTGTCTCATATTATCCTCAAATTCTACAAGTGTTCCCTAGTGACTGAATATTTTTTTGACTTGATAAAAATACAAAGAGAGGGCTTATTTATCTTGTAGTCAAATATTCAATCAATCAACTAACTTTTGATATAATTTATCTATGGCACCATACTATTAAGGGGTTCAACCCTCTTAATCGTTAAATGCAGCAACGCTGGGTTAATCTTTGGAACTAACAGTAATATGGCGTCACTAGAAGAAGTTCATAATTGAGACCGACCCTGGCAGGATGGTCATTGTCCAGCTCTAAATGGAGTAGATAAAAGTATATCAATAATCAAGTCAATATAATTTTGGGGTTGTAAAATTAAAGTTTTAGTTGGCGTGGCAAAAGTGTTCTGTTCGTCGTTTGTCCATAACTTTGTTATTCACTGTCCGATTATTTAGTTTTTTATATCGTTGAATAGAAATAACAAGAGCTTTGTTAGTTACTTACTTACTTACTTAGCTGGTACTTCTTTGCAATCCCAGTGGATTATATACCGCACGTAGAAAAATATTATAAGCGCCTCGATCTTCTGCGCTTCTTCTCCAGTTAGTCACACCGAGTTCGGTAAGGTTCTCAGTAACCTGGTCTTTCCAACGGAGTTTTGGTCGCCCTCTTCTGCGACGTCCATCGAGTTCATTGTCGAAGACTTTTCGAGCTGGAGCATTTTCGTCCATGCGTACAACATGACCTAGCCAACGCAACCGTTGCACCTTAATGCGTCTGACCACGTCAATGTCAGTGTACAGCTCGTACAGCTCATGATTCATACGACGCCGATACTCTCCGTTAACGATGATGGAGCTATATATTTTATGGAATATCT
The DNA here is from genome assembly GCA_964034835.1 of Muscina levida. NCBI lineage: Eukaryota > Metazoa > Arthropoda > Insecta > Diptera > Muscidae > Muscina > Muscina levida. Next base: position 79,778,504 of record OZ035881.1, read on the forward strand.
TCCTCTCGAATACTGCCAGAACCGATTCATCCGCTTGTGCCGAAAGCGGGGATTCTGAACCATAAATCAAGACAGGTAGAACCAGTATCTGGTATAGCTGGATGTTCGTTCGTCGAGAGAGGGATATGCCATTAAATCGCGTACTTAGTCCGCAATAGCATCTATTATCAGGTGAGTAGACATACTTATACATAGGATTAGATTTTTCTTTACACTCATCAGCAGATATAGCAAATATATGTATCATTCTCCACTTTACTACGAAACGTCGCGTTAGCAGAAATTACCAAGTCATTGTAGTTTCCATACTGCGCTCAGAACACGTAATTGAATCTAGTTCATTTGAGTGATTGCAATTGTGGCCAATTCTAGCCGCTTCCATTTTAGAATTTTCAGTCTCAATTACATTACAGATATTTGTACAATGTGACCGTTATTGCACAATACCTCACAATTACGCTCTGTGGTTAAAAATATAACGAAATGCAAGTCGTTGTTTTTCTGTACCAACAAAACTCTTCTACGAGTATCGCTTACCAAAGTGTCTCTGTTGTATATTCTCACCGCAAATGCATTCAATTATAATAATTTATATTTTGTTGTTGTTGTTGATGATGACACAATCGGCATTTAAATGGCAACCGAGGTGATGATAATAAAGACTCTGCTGCTGATGGCGGCGACAATGATGGCTGACATACATTCAGCTTTAAATAATTTGCATTCTTCTTCTTCAAGCCATCTTCATTAGCGCGAAGATGGAGTTATTAACAGCTTAAAAGCTTTTGGTTGCAATCGTATTCAGCTATTGCAATACAAACTGTTATGAGAATATTCATTCATCTTTTGGTTTATGAAAACTGGTATGCGTCATAGACATGTTCTAAGTTTGCTGTATGTGGTTTTACTTTTCTAGTATACGAAAACGTTAATGGCCACTGAAGGAAAGTGAATGCGCTTAAGAAACTGAATACTGGTCTTTCAAGTTTGGGTGGGTTGACCAATCTGTAGCTATGGCTTGTTCGTAATGACCAAAGATGCTAGTAACCTGGGCTGAAGTGGCAATTATTGCAGTTGTGGTCTGTTGTACAGACATGAGAGCTTGTGTTATTCGCTAGTTAGAAAACAAACATGGGCAATTTGTTGTATCTTTATTTGGGCGTAGGCAAGTTTGTTGCACATAGCATCGGAGGCCACATGGCGTTGCGGTAATAAATACGTTTAGTCTTGAATTAAAATAATTCAGCTAATAAGGGTTTTCAACTAAGACAAAGAGGAAAGACAAACTACACAGTCTATATTAGTAATAGAAGTTTTGGTTTCGTAACTGCTTTGATTGTCGTTTATAAATCGATGTAAAATTAAAATATTCACTTTAATATATGTTTCGGACTACAACGCAATGCGATATGTGGTGACATTTCGAAGATGCCGTAGTTTTTGAATATATTATATAACCCACGCTAAAACCTTGAGCATATTTTTTAAGCAGGCTTCAATCATCCAAAGAGCCACTGGATACGAAAAATACTGGGAATAATGCCAAATGCCATTGAATACTTATTGTCATTATTGTATTGGTAGTATGCTTGAGATTTACCGAGAACATAACTCAAAACGGCCTTTGAGGACTTTATAAAATGCATCAAAGGGATTTGTGCAGCAATTTCGACATAACTAAAAAATAGATTTTCCCCTAGATTTAGCTACAGCATTTTGTAGATTTTGTCCAGCTGTTTGAAATTAGTCATCCATCTTTAAGTCGTTATTAACAATGGACCGCTTTTTCTAGAGCAAAATCTGTATTTATGTTGATGTTGCTGTCAATTTGAGTATCCAATCGATTAATCGTTGTTCGATTAATCGAAGAATTTTTTTCGAATAATTTTTCGATTAAGAAAAAATAGTAAATTTCGATTATCGAATAATCGATCAATTTAAACAGATTAATCGATTTAAATTATTTTCAAATAAATTCTTCTTTCTTTATATATTATATATGATCGGTTTTTTCACACTGAAGCTAATCAAAATATATCAGATGATGATATTGTGTTGGAAGGAGAGGAAATAATTGATATCAATGAAAATAATATTTTACTGTAATTGAACTATACTATAAAAGTATTCAAAATTTAAAAAAATCGAATGTAATCTGTAATATAATTGATGATTTTCTGCATCTAGAAAAAAACAAAAAAAAGATCAGAAAAACTAGAAAAACTTTTCAATGCAATTCTTTCAGTTTCTCCAACATCTACTTTAAGTAAAAGGGTGTTTTCAAAGTCAAGCTTCATTAAAACATCTTAATTGCATATTATTTTTTTAAAAGACTATTTTTGAAGATGTGACTAAAAACTTTTAAAATAAAAAAGATCTCATTTTGTATGTACCCAATTATTATTATTTTAATTAAACGTTTTTGAATTCACATGAATTATTATTTTACGTTTGTTTTTATGTTTTTATATTTTTTTATGTTTTTTATTAATAAAATTTAACGCCTACATTAAATTTGTTTATTTTTTACGTAAGGTGTACAGATATGCAGAAATTATTCGAGTTATTCGACTTATTCGATTAATCGAATTATTCGAGCAATTTAAAAACCTTAATCGAGCAAATTAAAAATCCAAAAATCGATTAATTTTTTAATCGAACAAAACCTAAACTCGATTAATTGGATACTCTACTGTCAATTAAAAATATTGACTACGTCCAAATTTATTTTCTTGTATGCAACTCTGATAAGAAGATTCACAGCTGAAAGTTGCCAAACAAATACTAAAATGAGTATCTTCTCACACTTTGAACTTAAGCTTAATGGGTTTTATGCTTTCTACTATAGGTTTCAGGCACTATGTGAACTTTACTCGTATCATACATACTTTCTATGTTGTCTGCTTTTTTCGCCTTTCAAGGTATACATTGAAGAATATGAATCTAATGTCTAACGCCTTCTTAGATAAAATTAAACGGATCTTGGAAAAAGTTCTATGGGTACACCCTTGTTTAGTTAATGTTCGTTACATATTTACTTGCCTCTCCGCCATCTAATTCATACTCGAAATTTTTACCAAGATATCCAATACTTTAATTGCGTTTAGTTTGAGCGTATGCCTGTATTCGCCAAATTTTATTTTAGTTTATGTTATTACGCCTTAAGTCTGTCTAAGTACAACAGCCAACGTCTGCAACGCAACACGTGAAATCCACAACCCGTCCTATTACAATTACACGGGCTTAAGTGCGTCCTCATTATAACTCGGCAACATTTCAAAATAGCCAAAGAAACAAAAAGAAAGAATTGCCATCATTCAAAAGGTTAAAGTAACAAATAACCCTTTTAATTAGTTTTAATAACTTTTCACGACGTCAGCAGAGACGCCACCAAACAACAAAATCTGCCACATCTGAATTAAATCACGACAATGGGGACGGGTCGATGATTGTAACTAAAAAGAACGAAATACAAAAAAACAATGATGATGACAAAAATTTTGTGTACCCCTGCAACAGAAAACTTTGGAAATTGCTTAATTTTGGGATCTGCAAAAGTCGGTGAAACATTAAGATCCAGCAATCATTCACGACTTTGGACGTGAGGGTGTTGGTAGTGGCAAAATCTTGAATTTTTGCTACGAATTTGTATACAACAACAAAAATAACGGAATTTGTCAAGTTTTGTAGCAGAAAGGATCAATAAATTTTAACATGCACCAACAATAAAGCAATAAAGTTTTCTTTTCACAAATCCTTTTCTTGGGCGTCCTTAATTTAATACACCCACAAAAAATGTTTCAATCCCCCATCCTACTTTAGTTTAAATTGTATCAGTTAAAACTGCTTTAATTGCCAAGCAAAAAATTTATGGGATTGACTTATGCAAAAGGTAAGGAGGCGTCATTCGAATTTGAACGTTATTTTGAAGCGATTTCGTGTTTTTGAAGTTTACAAAAGTCAGTTTTCATTACATGGGGAATCTTTGAACTCCTCAAGGAATTCTGTCTCATCTTAAATTGCAATTCATGGATGAATGATTACTACCATAGATCTGTATGGTCATTGAATAATTAAACAAGCAGATGTCCCTTAATTTGTTACCACCTAAAGGGTTATGAAGTTTTAATCCTTTCGTCTTTAATAAACGATTACATTGTAAAGAATTCCCTTAAGAGCTTCGAAGAAGTTAGTAGTGTCCCCCTTTTCATTGGCCACCGCATAATAAACAACAATTATAATTGGGCTCAGCACGAATGACACACAGCCTTGGCTCGTAATAAGGGTTTACAATGCAGGACCTTTTTTTAATGTATCCAAGCAGGAAGGAAATATTATAAAACAAAAAGAAATTTTCAAATTAAAATTAGTAAAATATGAATCTTTCATTTTCGTTGAAAACAAAAATAAATGGGATTTTAAGGTTGGTGAAACTAAAATTTGTCGCCCATAACATTTATAATTATACTTGAGCACACACGAGGGTATTACTAAAATTGCCTAACAACTAAGAAAACTAAAAAAATAGTTTGTTTTATTATATACTATAACTACAGTAAAATTTCGGTTTCTGCAATCCATAGGAAATCAAGCCTGTTGCATTGTCTGAGATTTTTTGACTGAGAAAAGTTGTGCATTGTAAAAAAATTCCACTCACTTACAAATTCGATACTAAAAAGTAACTTTAAATTGTATAATTGGCTTGATAGCCAGGTACAGAAGATATTTGATCATCAAAATTTAACATGCCTATTGTGGGTTAAAAATGGGTTAAACTACGTAGTACTTATCTTATTTTGATCAGCTGCATTTCAAATCATTTTTTTATGGTGAATAAATTAAATAAAATACAATTTTCCGATTTAAATTTAATTTTCGTTTTTCGATTGACCGTAAAAACCACTTTTTATTTAAGCTAAGTATAGACGGTTGCCAGAAATAGCAATTTTGTCAAATCTGCTAATGTACCGGCAAATGTACTGACATAGACAGTGTTGCCAATATAATTATTTCTCTACAAATTGTGAATTTAGCAGATGCATAAACTTCGCACATACCTCATTCATGGGGTGCAGAGGGAAATTAAGTATAAACTTCGCACATCTGCAAATTAAATGTGTTTGCAATTGCCTTACAATAATTTGATAGTGGCAACATTTTGCGGTTCACACGATTATCGGATGTCTAGCAATATAGTTGTTTTACAAAGTAATGGCAATGCTTTTTCTGCAAACGTTGCCATACTAAATTTAAAGTGCCAAGGTTGCTTCGGGCAATATTGTAAGATCTGGCAACCGTCTGTACGTAGCTTTAGGAACTTTGATGACATGGATATCGTTAACCTAAATCCGCAATATGTTGCTGCTGCCTTCTAAGGTATTGGGAAGATTCTACACAAGTGATCATAGTCAGTTATAAAACGTACCTGTTTGAATTCTATATAAAGGTGTACAATTTGACAAGGCATAGTAAATAATTTCAGGGAGCCATCGACATGCAAATACTGTGATTGTGTTATCTGGGTCATATGAGCGGATGGATGAAAACGATCCAGTCCAAAATATTTTCGACAATTAAGGCGATCGAATGGTCTAGACTCAAGGTAAATTTATGCACAAACGAAGTTTGATATTAGATAATCAATATATGACTCCGAAATAGTGAAGCATTGCCAAGCTCAAAAGTACAAATTAAATATGGTAATAAAAATTATGTTGTATTGCAGCATACAACAATCATAGTCATAGTTTGATATGTCAGCTTAACAATGTTTAAGTTTTCTAACAAGTTTTACCCATAAACAAATTTATATAAAAAATCCAAAGGTCCTTGCGTTAACAATACTACAATTGTAAATTGCCAATACAATTGTCTTTGAGTAAAATGTAGGTTTTAATGTATATAGTTACACAGAACGGTGTGTGTACTCAAAAATATCTTTAGTTTACCTAATACCCTTGGGTGAGTACCTCGCTACTTTTTTTCGACTCACTCCATTTATGCCCAACTTTCTGGCCGGCAAATTCTTTAGCCACCTGCATTCATTTTAATCAAATCACACAATGCATTGTTTAAAGGAAATCATTTAATATTACAAAATGTTTAGACAACAATTAAACTAAGCAGCTAATAGATCATATTCTTAGTTTATGTGTGCTCCACGAAAAGTTCATACGTAAAGTACTCTTAAAGAGGAAGTCCGTGACAGGAAATTAATAATGCCATTCAAGTAGAACATGTATGTTACATGAATGCAGCAAGTTCTGTTGAAAAATGCATAAGACTTTAGCTCACGTAAATGCTGCTGTTAACAATGTAACCGAGACTCAAAAAGACTCAAAATTCAACATTTTCAGGAAAATTTTAAAAATTTCAAAAAATAAGATTTTCTTTTGATCAATGCTTGGCACCCAGTAGTTCCCTCAATAATTCATGTGTCTTTTATGTTTTTATTACATTACGTAGGTAAATGTGCTAAGACCACAAAATATGTATATAAACTTGATAAATAAAAATGCTCAAGTCTTGCAAGATTACACGTTAGTCCGCAGCAGAATTACAATAAGCGACCTCTAACTTTCTTCGCTGCCACTATAAGGCTCAATAATAAAATCCCACATGCACTTCATCTTTTAATACGACTTGCAGTTATAAATCAGTTGCAGAAATAATACGTCATAAATCGCTCATTAAATCCTTTTTGAAAGTTATGCCTCCTCTTATTTAAACTCAAATCGAAACTACTTTGCCGTTTTATTTTTCGTTTCGAAATTATTTTGCATGCGCACAAAAAATGCCATTATGAACAAGAAAAATTATTAATAATACCATAAGATACAAACACTTTCACCTTAGGCTTCAACAAATTAACAAAATCAAAAAAAAAATAAAGAAATTTTTACAAAACCAAAACATCACTTTTGTTCGGCTATGTACATATGATTTGCTTGAGCCCAAAAAAACTGTGCAGCAAATCAAATCAAAATAACTGCATATGAATATGCACATTTGATTGCATATTTTAATAAATGATAGAGCAAAAGTTTTGCCACAATGATGGCGCTGACGATGATGATGTGCAAAGAGAGGCAAAAGTATAAAGTTTTCGGATAAAGTTTAACTTTCCCAAATGATAGAAAATAAAACTGGAAATTTAATATGTATGTAACGTATAGAAAAAATACGAAATAATTTTGAATCCCTCTATGCTTCCTTCCCGGGTGAATGATGGTATATACATTTGTATTATAAATTTTCAGTGCAGGCGTAGCAAAATGGGTAAAATGCATTAATGTGTTTTTTTTAGGAATTACATGCATATACTTTCGTTTATATGAAAGAGTACATAATACATGGTTCATGCGAAATAATAACTCGCAATTATTTCCAATCTAGTCGACGAGGCTAATGGCGGTAATAACACAAGATGTTCATTTCATAAACGTATTATTGTAAATAGCAGATATATCTAAGGAACCATATAGATAAAATCATGAGCATCGGTGATTTTGCTCTGTTCATAATTCGACAAGCCTCCTTCTTTTACAGCATCCTCTTAACCCGGTCAAATGCAAGAAGTTTTGGCCCACTACTGTTGAATATTTTCCAATGCAGCAGTAACAGCCCGAAGTCATCGGCGTATCATAATACGAAATATGGATTATTTTGTGATATAATATAATTTATTTTTGTGAATAGATACTTTATATGTAAGGTATAAGTAGAAGAAGCAGGACTCTTCCAACATGTCCTATCTCAGATCAAAAAACTGCTTTAACTTCTTTTGCCTTATTTGGCCAAGACATTAGAATATGATGTTAGTACAACAAACAACTATTGTCGCATAAATAAGATTTTCAACAATTATCTCAATAAATTTTTTTAGACATTCAATTAGGAAAGATCTCCTGTTTGTTCTGAATTTAATAGTCTTACGGCCTTATTCATAAAAACTTATAAAAGGTTTATAAACCATTTTTAAGCAATATTCGGGAACACAATATTCATAAACGATTCACATCTTCAATAAGTTAAAGTAGGGTTGTCTCTACTTTAAGCGTGCTATAACTTGACGTTTGTACAATTTTTTGTATATTTATGAATTTGAGATCTTTATTTTGAGTTTTTCGGTATTTTTCCTATTGGAAAGAGTTGTTGCATGTATTCATTGTATAGAAAATTTTCTTCTTAAACATTGCGCATATAGAAAAGTATCTAAATTGACACTTTTCATTCAAGAATTCCATTTTGAAAAATATTTCTCCAAAATTCTTCAAAAATTATTTCTAAATAATGAAATAATATTCGTGGTGTATAAACAATCAAAACAAGGAAACAATGTAATCGGTATCCGATTATTATTTCAACATCAGAAAAAGAAAATAATTTTTTTTAATAAAATTTTTACTTTAACGTCTTTCTTATTGTCATGAGAATCGTAGTCAATGATACATTGAGCTACAATAATGTTCATAGTTATTATAAGTGGAAATACATGTTTGGTATCTGATTATAAAGCTTTTGTATCCGATTATAAAGCTTTTTTTATACATCATTAACGACCAATAACAGTCGTCGTTGCCACCGGAACACATTTGGCTAAAGGACTGATAACAAACGTTTATGAATACAATTCCTTATTAAAGGCTTTTTAGAGTTTAAGAATACTTTAGCTAGAGAACGCTTCATATCCACTTTAGAAATTTGTTATGAATATGGCTGTTAGTCTTTAAATTTTTTCGTCCCAGATCGCAGTCTTTCACGCAATAGCCTTATAAGTATGAGCGGCCTATGTTTTCATTGTCTACCAAATGCGTACATCTTTTGGATAAACTGTACCTAACTTTTCATATACAACAACGCATATCGTACATATGCTGCCGACAGTTATCATCATTCACACTCTCCAGGGGATAAGTGCAAGTGCACATGTGAATTCATGACTAAAGCCACAAAAACCTGCATAAAAGTTATAACCAGCCATTGTAGGCCAAAATAATTTACAGGTCTTCACAAATAAATGTAGTACGGTCTAATGGACATATACAAATCATATTCGTAGTCAATGCATTTATTATGTTTTCATACCACTTCGGTCAACACCGACTGAATGATTGACTGACTATCTGACTGACTGACTTGTTGGTTGGTTAGTTGGTCGGTTGTCTGAGGTGATAATAAAATATGTATGTATATGTATATGATATACTACTATGATTGCGTTGTCTGTCAGTATATAAATGGGATTAGATTTGGGGTATTTTCTATATGGTAATTCACCACCACCACCACCAGTTGAATGACCCAGCCGCTGTAGTTATATTTAGATGGTGTTAGTTCAATTTTGTGCATCTAGGCCATGCAATATGTTCATTCGAACATACAAATATGGCCTAAAGTCAAATTGGTAAATTGTTCACACTCCTGCCTAGTTGTAAATGCAGGTCATCTATGTTAGATTATGTATGGAGTCATTTTGCCATCAGCGATGATAGCAACTGTTTGTATATATAGGGTGTTAAAGTTGTATGTAAAAAAAACTTGATGGTTTCAAGTACATACACATTAACACTGTAGTAAAAAAATTGAGTAATACTATAGCTAAATCGCATGGCTTTTAATTCAGTATATTGAACATGGTAGAATGGACAATTTTGAACTAGTGTATAATCTTTTAATCAATCCTATTCTTTAATTTTAAAAATAAAGAAATAAACGATTTGATAAGAACACGGCGGCGCATAACTAACGTTGTGTACTTCAAATAAAGTAACGTACTTGTGCATCATTTGGTTTTAAATCTTAACTTTTTGCAAAGGCCGCCTTGACTTCTCCTACCTCTGATAATGTCTTGTTGAAGATTCGCGATTTTTCTCAGTATTTATGAAAGACCATGGTTGCCGAAAACGTTGAACCAATCGGTTAATTGTTGGAGGGCTAGGTTCATTTCGCACATGAACAAAATTTCGAGACGAGGTTTGTGTGTTTTCAAAATGAAATTAATCTGTTTAGTTTTTTTTGTTTTTCATATTATTTTTTACCGTATTTAAAAGCCTTGGCTATTACACAAATTTTTTTCCAATTGCCGTGCTTATTTTGATTCACCCTACGCACAGTGGGGTAAAATCACGATCTGGGCGGCCAAAATTATTTGAAGCAAATTTATGAAGCAGAATGTTAACAAATTACTCGGTGATGCGTAAAAACTAATAATATGTTAACATTCGGGGGGTAGAGGTTACGACCGTTTTAACACAAAAAATGGTTTTTATAAAAAATTTAAGATTCCAAGTATTTCCCATATATCTCCACAAGGTTGCATTTTGGAGCCCTACCTCCCTATAACTTTTTATTCGTCTGGATACCCTCTAACTATAAATGTATAGAGATATAGGACATCCAGTATGTTAACTAAAGTGGTTCAGTAAAACCGCAGAAATTATGGTATATTCTTCCGCAGTAGGTAAATGGCTCTAAAACACAAAACCGCAAAAACCCGCAAAATTTTTTTTATCCATATGAACAATACGATGTTAAAGATTATATGTAATCACAGATTGAAGGGGTGAAAAGGGGTGATGCATAACTTTTTGTCCATAGATCGATTTTGTTACCCATTGAAATTGACAAAAATAACATATTTTTCAATGCTGCTTTATTAGTATGAATTTGAATTATAATTTTATTTAGCTAAGTGTATTAAATAATATTAACCTGCTTTATTATTTTCCATTTTACTTAAATGTTTACACTAAACACACGCCTTCCCATAGCCTGCCAAAATTGTTGCTTTACCTGAGCACAAAAAAATAGAAAATGAACAATTAGCAACAAGTAACTTTAACAGCGTGTTGAAAACGAATGTATGCAAAATGTTATGAAAAAATAACGGAATCTAGTGAAGCATTTTGTTCTCTTTACCCTACAATCGGAAATTATTAAAAACATTGGTTTTTGAAAAATCGAATTTTGGCCGCCCAGATCGTGAATTTACCCCACCGTGCTACGGGTAGGAGGGTATATATCATTTGATAAGACCCAAAAGTGTAACATATAGAAGGAGTCACTTTAGACCCTAGGTTTCTTTGAACCAAATTCGATTCATGACTTTTTAAGTCGTTTGAGCCATGTCTGTCTGTCTGTCTGGCTGACCGGCTGGTGCGCAAGATAACTTTCGAAAGACGAATTAATATTTCCCCAAAACAACTTACGGTATTGCAAATGGGCTACATGGCCCGGCCCCTTCTGGTACCGCACATACAAATGTACCACTCCACCCACTTTATAGATGGAGTAATAATATCAATACACTAGATACGATCGTGCCCAAATTCTGTATTTAGGAAAGTTATAACAGGATAACATTTTGGAGAAAAATCTGGAAGTCCAGCCATGCGCGTTCTGGTACCTCCCATACAAATGTACCACTCCGCCCACTTTGGAGATGGAGTAATAATATCAATATATACAACGCGATCGTACACAAATTCCGTATTTGGAAATGCTATAGTAGGATACAGTTTTAGAGAACAAAATTGGAAGTCTAGCCACGCCCCATCTGGTACCTCCCATACAAGTGTACCACTCCGCCCACATTGGAGATGGTGTAATAATATCAATACACTCGACACGATCGTGCCCAAATTCTGTATTTTCTTAAGCTATAACAAGAAAAAGTTTTGGAGAAAAAAAAGTTAAAGTCTAGCCACGCCCCTTATGGTACCTCCAATATAAATTTACCATTCCGCCCACTTTATAGATGGAGTAATAATATTAATACACCCAACGCCATCGTGCCCAAATTCTGTGTTTTGTTAAGCTATAACAGGACAAAGTTTTGAAGAAAAAACTGGAAATCTAGCCGCGCCGCTTCTGCTACCTCCCACACAAATATACCACTCCACTTTAGAAATAGAGTAATAATAACTATCAATATAATAGAAAATTTGATGTTTTACTGATAGTGAGGGTCTATGTAAGTCGGGTTGGCCGACTGAAACTTTCTTACTGGTTTGTACTTCGAATGAATCCACGATGTTCACAAATGAAGAAAGAAAGAAAAAATGTTGTCTTCCTTACTGTATTTGCCTATATTCTAAGTGATTTCCATTGAACATACATATGTGTCTTGTTGACACGGATGAACATTTGATTTAATTAATACAAATGTTAATTGCCATTTATCCAAAGTAAAACTTTTTTAGTAGCTCAACACTGTATTGCATACAACGAAAAATCGTTGGTCAAGTTTTATATTGTTTTTCCCACGCAGAAACTAGGTCAAACATAAAAATCCTTTTTACCATGTTCATGTAATTCACTTGGAATTGTTCAAATTAAAAATGCTTACTATATATAAAGTTTTGTCGTTTCTTTTCTCTCTCTCTCTCTCTCTGTATTTAGCGTTACCTTAATTGAAATAACCACAATCATAGTTTTATATAGAATGACAGAATAAATTGTTAATTAACCTCAAATAGCTATAGAATAATAAAACAAAAACATGAGGCTGCAATCGAAAAGAAGACAACAACAAAAATGTTATAATACAAAGACAGGAAACACTTTATGGAAATTCATTAGAAATTCATACATAAATGAATCCAGTGACGACAACAACTTGAACACTAAACCCACTAACATACATTTGAGCTGAAAACGAGCGTAATAACCGAACTATATATATTAACTTCCTAAACTGTTTCATGATGTTCCAGATATTTATCTTTTGGCTTTTTTACCTTATGCGCAATCTTAAATCTGCACACAGAGTCATTACTAACCGAGCACAGTTGTTGTGCGCCATTACTTGTACCCCTCTATAGCCATAATAAGTTGGAGCCTGCCATGTGTGTTGGATAAAACATCCATAATTATAATCAAGAACTAACTAGCGAACCAACCAACCATTCTATCCGTTGCTTGCATCCATCTATTTGGTCGCCGCCGTTCCTTTGCCTTTCTCTGATCTTAGTATTCCACTCATGTGTGGACGTTTTTCATTCTGTGTCTTTATGTCTTTTAATAATATTTGTCACGATTTGTTATGGCAAAAATGCAATTGTGGTATTTTCCCTTTTACGGAGTTGTTGGGGCCGATTCCGAGTTGCATTTAGTCGCGACCTGAAGAGGGGAGAGGGGTGTGTTGTTGGCAGCAGAGACTGAGTAGAATTTAAATGCAGTTTAACATGGCACGATGGCGAACATTCTTTTGAGTCCGGTTTTAAAATATGTGTACCACGGGCTTTCACTATTATTTCGCTATTGTTGTAGCTATTTTATTATTTTTTTGTTCTGGCTTTTGGGTTTCCTCCGTTTGTTTTGCTTTTGTTCTTATCTTAAGTTACACAGAAGCTATTAGGATTAACCCATTGAGTGACAATCAGAAGGCATATATAACACCCTGCGACAATTTTCAATTTTTGTTTTCACCCTTGATGAAGACCATATATACGTGAAACTAGAGACCTTATGTAGTAAAACTGCGTTCTCAGTTTATTGCCAGAACTTCAAGATTTTTTTTAAAAGGACTTCAAAGTTTCAAAGGATACACCACATTCAAAAAATTAAATTAAATATTTCCACGAACCATATGATAACGATATGGATATCAAATGAAAGGTAAGAATATCAGCAATGCAAACAAATAACATAGTTTAATGGATCTGGACCAAATATTTCAATAAAGATGAATTTTCTAAACAACCATTTCTTGACTTTTTTTCCCGACAATTTGGGAAATTTCAGTGATGAGCATGGTGGGCGCTTTCATCAAGAAATCGCGAAGATTGAAAATCGATTTGGAGGAAAAAGTGCATGCTATATGATAGAAGAATATTGTTGGATAATATGTCTTGCACAGACGATCAGCATAAGCGGCAAAGTCAAAGTTTACATTTTATTTAATTTTATTCAGATTTTTTTATATACATACAATATTTTGAAACAGGATTAAAATTGTTTTTCTTTTTTACTAAACTAGTAAAGCTGGATTAATAAAATGTACATATAACTTCTTCCACATATATTTTTTCAGAAAAAATTATTTAAATGATAATAAGCTTTAAAACTTTAACAGGACATATTTGAAATTTTTGGTCCAGATCCATTAAAATCTGTTATTTTTTTGCATTGCTGAGATTCTTACCTTTCATTTGATACCCATATCGTTATCATATGGTTCGTGGAAATATTTGATTTAATTTTTTAAAAGTGGTGTATCCTTTGAAACTTTGAAGTCCTTTTAAAAAAATCCAGACGTTCTGGCAATAAACTGAGAACGCAGTTTTACTACATAAGGTCTCTAGTTTCACGTATATATGGTCTTCATCTAGTGTGAAAACCCCTGTTGCACGGTGTAATCGGTAATTTTACGTTGATGTAAATGTAAGACCCCAGCGGTAAAAATACCCATTACGTAATCGCTGATGTCAGCTATATAATATTTAGTAGCAATCAGTGATGATTCTCTCGCTTATGTTCCGCATTACATTTACACGGGAGTGTCATAGGCCGTTTAATCGGTGCGCTTTTGCTTACAAAGTAAGTGAAGATGTCAGTAGGTGCTATTTTAATAGGAGTTATAATGAGTGGGCGATATTTTATACATTACACACGAATTACATTCTTAGTACTTAGATCCTCGCTTACAATGTCATACTGATGTCATGGATTACTAAATATGTAGGTACTTCGTTTCATTTACCGCTGGGACTTTCCGCAGTTGCAGTGTATATATTTCCACTCACCAACAGCTAACAATTTTTCGATAATTTCGTCATAGTTCAATTACACATAATAACATTTGTTTTATGAACCTTTGGCGCTACAAATTTGTAATGCAAATAGCAAAAGATAAGTGGAATTGTTTAAAGCTTCTCACATGTACAATCCCTTCACGGGTTAAAAGCCGAAACATACCAACAAATAGAAGTTATGATGGCCCGCCTGCTTCTTTTTTTTAAAGCGTTTTCTATATAATAGCTACAACAAATAAAACAAAACAAAAGAGTGAAAAGAAAAAAAAACTGTAAGTAAAGAATCAAACAGAAAAAAAGTGAACATTTTTACAATGGCGATTGTATGTCAACGTCATAAAAGTTGAATTTTACGCTTAGCAGCAGAGTTATTTTTTTTTTTTTTGTTTCTTTTAACTTTTGTCGCATCTGACTTTAGGTTTTTTTTCTTGCTGCTGTAACAATTGTATTTTTGCTGTTTCAGGTTATTTTGTTGCTTTTGGTTAAATTATGTTTTTCGCCGCTGTTTTTTGTGCATTACAATTTATACTAAAAATAACTCTGTTTGTATGATTTTGTTTATGGCGTTTTAATTTCGGTTTTTGTATTTGTTGCTTTTCAATCTCTTTTATATATTTTATTCAGTTCGGGAGTTTGCTGCTTTGGTTTTATATTGCATCTATAATTTCCAATTTTTATTTTTACTATTTTTCTCCTAGTACAGTTTGTGTGTGTATGTGTAGACTTTTTTGTTTAAAATTGAATTGCGGAACTAAAATATGTTTTCGATTTGAAAATCATTTCATATTGAAATTTGAGTTTATTGTAATTCTATATAAGGTGGAAATGCATAACAGTATGTATGCAGAAATTCATTTTTGTAATTTACAAACTTCCGGCTATGGATTTGTTGTGTTCATAAAAACATGTGAGATATGCGCCAATATGTTAATATTAATGCAAATTTGCTAGTCTCTATCCTAATTGATGAATCAATTTTGAACATGAAAATGTCGAAATGATTCACCTATAAAATTTATTGTATTATCATCTCTGTGTTGCCATCACCACAGTAGTCGAATTTCTAAGTTTAGCTAATCGTTCTAATATTACAAAATGAAAAACTACTACTAAAATGGCTAGCTTCTATGGTACTTCCATATTCTAATAGGCATTTCACTTTATCTATGGGTTATTTAATGGTTTGAAAAGTTATTTTTAATTCGGTTATCGATTGACAACATTTTTCCAGATTAGTGCATATCACATTTAAGAGAAACTTTTTTAAAAAAAATTCAACTTGATTCAAATGCCCAACCAATTTATATGCAATTTTGCTTAAAGATAATTTTTAATAATATTAATACACAGTTTTTACCTAGAGAACTATAAATTCTGCTCATACAAAATATGAATTTGTTTTCATCGTTATATGAAAATGAATTGTTGTTCGTTGGTAAGGCCATCACTTGAGAACGCATGGACCGATTCGATTAATTTTTTGTCACAATGTTCGTAAGAGGCCGAGAATGGTTATTAAATGGGCGAAGTGGGCGTGTCAAAACATTTTTTTGAGCTAGAGTAATAAAATTTGGCACACATATAGCTCTCGACACTTCAGGTTCAAACTTGCAGACGATCAGTTGGCGGTGGAGGCGTGGCAAAACTGTAAACTAATCCTAGAGATATAATATTTGGAACTCAGGTAGAAATCGGCAGGACTGGTTGAAATTTGCCGACGAAATTTGTTTTCAAATCAGTGGGCGGATGAGGAGTGGGGCAAAACTGTTTCCTAAAAAACATGATATATGTATATTACTCGGTACAACAATTATAACTTTTCGACAAGGGGGTGGAGTGAGCGTAGTCAAACTGCATTTTAGGCCTAGGCCTACATTGATACCATTTAAAATAGTTTGAAGGGTTAGAGCGATACAATTTGATATGGAGATAATACGTACCGCAACAGATATAAGAATGTAGACGAAATGTTGTTTTCTTTTCGGATTTCGTTTAAACCCTATTTGAAACAACGGTTTTTCGTTTATTCGTATGAAGGCGAACATTTCATTTCGAATAGTGGACGAAGCGGTATCAAATCCATATATACTCGGCAATATAGACAGGAATATACAGACAAAATAGTTTATTTCAATGCGTGGGCGGAAGGGGCGTAGCAAAAGTGTTTTAGCACTGTGGCAGTTTTTTAAGCAATTTTTTACACAGATAGCGCTCGGAGCTACAACGAACATTTTATTTTCACTCGGTGGGCGAAAGGGGAAGTGCGAAAACTGTTTTTTGAAGGTAAGAATAGATATTTGCAGACTGATTTTTAATAATTTTAATTTTCTTAAGTTATGCAATAGCAAAGAGAGTCTTGTGAAATAAACTCTTGTAGCAATAATAGTAATGATCTTTATTTGGACGATGAAAACAAATATAATATTTTGTATAGAGCAACAAGAAGCAAAAATTAAGAGCAACAAAACGTTGGGGTGACAATGTACGTGGTTAGCACTTGTGCCAACAACAACTTGTGGTTTTCGTTGACACTATTTTCGCACCGGTGTGTATGGCTTCTCGATTGTTTTGTGAAACTTTTTACAATTAGGGTTTGAATACAACTTAAGTGAATTACCTTGTTATATACAATTGGGAAAGTTTATCAGTACCTGTAAAGAAAAGAATGAATATTATGAATTATTTGGATATTGAAGTCGCTGGTATACCCCTAAAACTATTATTTAAAAGAATATTATTTAAATTTAAATATTATTTCGACAATTTCATTGTTAAAACTTGTATCGAATGAATTCAAAAGAAAATATAAAATAATTTTATGTTTTTATTGGGTCAATTCTATGTAAAATTAAAATTATCTCCAAATAATCAAAAATGGAGTTTGTCAATTTATATATATACTAGCTTTCCCGGCTCGCTTTGCTTCACCCGTACTTACAATGAATCTTCTTTTGAATTTAAGCAATACAGGTAAAATGCAAACGCTTCATAAGAAGAACGATTTATGTGATTGTAGCTTTATCCCATTGGTCTGAGTGATTGTACTACTTTAGTCCCTTATTATCCCTAAAGTACGAATTTCAAAAAATACTGTAGTATCGCACAACTAAAATGGACTGGTACTCACTCTAATTCCATAGGTAGCATGCCCATAAACGATAACAACTTTTGACGTTTGGTTTGGGTGATTGTATCAGTTTTATCTCTTTTCGGCATTTTTAACCCTAAATAATCGAATTTCTTAAAACCCTATTTTGCGACTCTTTAATTCTATAGACAGCAATTGTAAATACATATTCGAAACCCAACCTTTTGACATTTTGTCTGTGCGACAGTACCAGTTTTAACCCTTTTTCAGTATCTTAAATATTCACTTCAATTATTGCGACTATACCTTTGGCCGTTTAGTATCAGTTTTCTCCCTTTTCGGTCTTTACCCCTAAAAGGTAAGAATCTCGAAAACCGTCCTTGCTTCGTTCTAATTATAAGCCCATAAGTACGAATATCCAAAAATCCAATCTTAGCTGACGTTTATTCGAAAAGGGGAACAACCACCCAATTTCATCGTCCTATCTACAGCCAGTAATCAATTTTAAATATATAGATTATGGAAATGTTATTACAATCGTTCTATTAATATGACCGACATAACAAAGGGACGTGACAGCGCCCATTTCCCAGCGAGACGAAATCCCCCAAGTACTATGACCGATTGAAATTTCCGTTTGTGTGGGCGGTGCCACGCCCCTTTGTCTAATTATGTTTTCATGTAGACTATGATAGAGACCCTATGGACAGTATCACACAAAGAAAATATAATTGCAATCGGTCCATTTATTTGGCCAATATAACTGTTTTTTTAAAACGGGCTTGGCTCCGCCCCCTTTCCGCAAACAAAGTATTTTTTCTCACACGTCCGGAATACGTACCAAATCTCAACTTTGTACCTATAATGGTTTAAAAGGTAAAGCTATTTTAAAATTCTAGTTGTTTGGGGCGGTACCACGCCTATTTTACCCCCTTCCAGTCCGAATTTTAAAAAATTCCGTCTTAGTGCGCGCCTACGTCATAAAAGAAACCTACATTCCAAATTTCACGTTTCAAGCTTAAGCCGTTTGTGCTGGGGAGTGATCAGTCAGTCACCCAAGCCTTTTATATCTATAGATTATTAAAGTTTAGATTTGATTAATCTATAAGAACATAGATAATCGTGTTCATAATTAGCTTATTTCTGCTTAGTAACTTAAATTTTACATTTATATCTTCACATCTAATCGGAAGTTGCTTTCTACAACATTAAGGGGACCGCCGGTCAAAGTAATGTATAAGGCGGTAACTGGGCTGCAACCCAGGTCAACCGCTTAATAGTGATATTTTGGACTCTGTAATATTCTATGTATTAGTATAATTTTAAAATGCTCTATGGATATGAATAAGATTATGCGTTGCCGGGTTCTAAAAATGTTTAATAGTTCAGATTCCAATATTAAATTTTCTTCCGCCTATACATCTTGTGTCCCATACTTGTTCTATTGTGTGTACTCTATTTTTGTTATCCCGTAAAACAGGGCTTGCCAACCGCTTCATCGTCGCGGCTCCCCAAAGTCATATATAAATGTCTGTGCCACCTCCGATAAAAGTGAATTAAACTAATGTTTTTAAACAAATATTCATTTATTAAATACCCACTGTTACAAAGAGGAAAATAAAAGGAACTTGGAGATTTACCTAGTGTATGTTGTAGGTCTGGTCGAGTAGAACATGAATCTTATATTACGCTTCTAAACCCCGGTTTTCGGGTCTTTCCTCATTTATGAACTGATAATTCAGTTATTTCTGAACCAATTTTTGATATATTAACAGCTTTGGGACCGGCCGCGGCATAGTGGATAGAACATGCGACTACTATGCGGGAGATCCGTGGTTCGATTACCGGCTCCAGTCATATACATATTTCTTTCATTACCGGCCCCTCGATGTTGTCGACAGCAACTTCGCAGTATAAATGTCGAGATAATCGGCATGTCTAGTAAAAACTTCTCAAACAGTGACGTTTGCATTCGTCGATAAACAAGTAGTTGCCGTTTCTTGTGAAACTAAAGAGAAAGCGTGTTAATTCACAACAACGCGAGAAGAATCCCATACCTCATTCATGGGGTGTAAAAGGAAATTAAAAAAAAACAGTTTTGGAAAGAAGAATCAGACCTTTCAACAGTATATACAATTCTACAAATAACTTTTCACATCATTCCGTTTTTGCGTCGAAATAGAAAACAATGTAATATTTGTGCACTATGTTTTAAGTTTAAGAAATTTTTAGCCGCTCTTTATTTAGATACTAAGAAATCGAATGCTGTCACGAGTTAAACGCATATTTGCTTGTAAAGATTGGTTAACCACTAGTTCAGTAATTCATATTTTTCGAGGAAAGCAATTTTCATATCTCCTAATAAAATCAAAAGATCCATACACAGTGTTTCAAAGACACGTGACTTTTATGGCACTTTTTAAAACTTCCTTCAAGTTATCTGGTAATATTCTAGCAATGATGAAGTAATCAGTACGATAAATATATAAGTGTTGGGAGAAAATTAAATTGTCGGATTGTTCCTATAATTGTACTTGTGTTTTAATAAGTTTGCACAAAAAAAAGGGAAAAAGTTTTAAAGTCTTCACGCCTCCCCATTTAGGAACCCCTGCTGTAAAAACTGACGAACGAATTTGGTCGCCACAGGACATTTAGGGTCCATTTGTGTATCTGAAGCTGAAATGCAGTTTTTCCATACCCTTTCTGCCAACTGTACAAAAAATCGATTGTCACGCCCCAATTACCGATAGGGGTAATTCCAAAATAAATTGACCCAAAAACATACTTTTGCAAATTCATCCCCTTCGATTTCGATTAAATTATACACATATATTCTCCTCGTTGTTGCCGATACAATGTCGTTTGTGAACAACGGTTCATGTTTTATAGCTGTCTAAAGTTGGTCATTTGCAGCATTTTTGTGAAAAGATAGCTTAGTTCATGTTGAAGTATCTTTTAAACGCAACATCGGATTAAGAAGATCATGATAATCTTAAGTGAAATTTATAATGTAGTTTGTTTGACCATGAGAAATTTGATTATATAAATTGACCCGGGCTTATTGGATGAGAATAAACAAAAAAATCTTCCAAAAGGATGCGTGGAAAGTAAAATGTATTTTTTAGGCCCAGAGCAAGAAAATTCAAGGCACAGATGGTACTTGGCACTACCGATATGAATATACAGGCGAAATTTTTATTTTCGATCAGTAGCGTAGGTGGAGTGGCATAAATATAAATATTTAGTCGTGAAGAAGTAAAATTTGAAACACAGATAGTACATAGCACTACACGTATGAATAAACGGTAGTATATTAATTTTCGATTACAGTGTTGACCTTTTCAATATGTGTATTGGTTTGTAAATCGGTAAAGTACTTCTCGAGTTATAAAATGACGAACAGCTTATTTTAACGTATATAGAGAATCCAGAATGAACTAAAAGTCTGTTTATATTTGAATCGGTATCTGCGTCGGTTAGCTACTGCGGTGTAGGGCGGAGAGTGACAAAACGCAAATGCTAAGCAGCAAATGAGATTTCAGTGGCGCTAAATGAAAATTGCCCTACGAAAATTTTGCGTTCATTACAATTACGGCTAAGAAATGAAGCTCAATCGATTTAATTGATTATAAGGCAACACATTTCCGCGAACTGTTTTTGATTACCCCAATAACGAGAATTTCTAATGGGACACAAATTAATTTTTGTTTAAATATGTCACCTTAAGGCATCACCACACGCTGCACCTGCAACTCATGGGAGAGCACATTCTTCTTGTTACAACTTTGCCACCAGCTAAAGCTGTGTGTCTTTAATGCATGACCCGCAGTCCAAAGGTAGTGTTAATGTCTGACGAAGAGGGAATACGGCCCCATAGGAGCTTAACACTATAGCTTAACTCAATGCAATGGAATGCAAAGTGACTGGAGTAGAGTACATATTTGCATTTCTGTCTGCAACGTTTTTACATCACATTGGCACTTTAATGTTTATCTTGAAGCTGAAATCATTAGCTGACGTTTTGTCTGCTTTTAGCACTTTTCTACATCTTGTGGAATTCTTGGCTACATGATGCCATGAGACAATTGTTGTGCCAATGTTTTCGGTTATCTGCGAATATGCGGGCCCATATGGCTGTCAATTTGTGTGTTTTTGTCTCTTAAATCCTCTCGAGAATGGGGCATTTCACACAAAAGACACGTTTTCCTGCATGCAGCACATTCGCGTATGTGTGGGGTAGTTTATAAGTAAGTTTATGCTTCGATAGGTTAACCCAGGTAACTATTTAAGCTGTGTCTCATTGTTTAAGTATTTCTACAACAATTTGCAGACTATATTATAAATATAGCCATATTAAAACAAATATTTGTTTGTGTACATTTATTACATATTTCAATAATAAGAAAATATTGTATGTTCGTGAGTATACTAGTATTCTGCAGTAAAGTTTTTACGATAGTTTAAGAAGATGATAAAATCTGATTTTCATTTGTGACTACAAATGATTCGTCCAGATGATCGTAGGTTAGAGACCCACTGCAACCATATTCATTATTTGGACGGTGGTAGCTTCGTTGTGTAGCCAGCGCTGCGAGTTGTCAAGGATGCAGTCATCGGTATTTGTATAGCAAAAGCTTCCCAGTTAAAACAATAAGGATTAATACCGAAACCGAGCAATCAAGATGTAATGACTTGTACATCCATTTTGAGTAATAAGAGAGCAATCGAAAGGTTTTTTTTTGTATTGCTAAAAAAATTACTCGAAATTTAAAAACAAGAGTTTATGTTTCACTCATTACTTTGAATTGTATCAATAAGGATGTATTAATTAATTTTTAAGTATTATTTGTTAAGCATTGTTTGCCCATTTTATCAGTTTATTATTAGTCTTAAATAAGACATGTGTTAAGCATCACAAAATGATGCTATTACAGCAATAAATTTAAAAAAAAAATTCTCTTTTAAGACCGAGATTACTTCCTTTTTGCTCTTTCAGGAAATAAAAGAAGATTACTCCCTTCGTGCTCTTTCAGGTGAAAACAAAAATTTCTCCTTTTGTCCTCCTTTCTACAAATAGTTTTGATTATTTGCGATTTTTAATGAAATCTTTTATTGGGCACAATTTCTATTGTGAACAATTCAATCGCACAATGCTAACTAACCAAATGAAGTTAACAGTATTTGTATGTGTATATTTTCCTTAGAGGCATTTCTAGATATTTTCCAATTTTGACTTAAAGACCCCATGATGCTACAGTCGCCCCCATAATCATATCATGCCGGCGCACAGTAAAACAACTTAAGCAGAGGCGACGCAGCATCAAAGCTTTATGCACTTAATGCATGCATCATAGAATTTTATTGAGCAATGTGGTGAAGAGCCCGCGTCACCAGCCACCCACCCAGCTATAACGTTGTCAACGCCACCAATTTTTGCCCAATTCCGACAACAGCAACAACGTAATTTCATAAGTGTGCGTCATATCGTCTACATTATCATCATCGCCGTTACCGTCATTCTCGACATCTTCCAAATGTTATATTGTCTCTGTGTATGTTTGTGTGTGTGTGTATCTGCTTTCTTTTTTCACTAACAATAGAATGTAAGCGATTTGACGAAAGGAAGGATCAGAACACCAACATAAAAAAAATGAACAAATGCTGCTGCGCTTGAATGGCAAGCGGGAGTGTAGCAGTAAGGATAACATCAAAATGGAAAACATTGAAATATTTCATTCTGTTTTTGCCACATTGTTTGTCGCAGCTATTCGCAAAGATATCCCTTTTTCTAGCGCCAGAATGAAGATAGGGATATCCTGCTGCGAGTTTCAGTAAGTGTTTTAAGTTCAAGCAGATGTTTGCAACAGCCAAGAGCGAATAAGCCGAGAAAATCTAACGGCTGGACCCAATTTTTAATTAAGTTTGTTTAGCAATTATTTAAACTTGATGCTGTTGTTGACATTGATGACTTGTTCTGTGTTCAATAAAGCGGCAGCGCTGGAAAGATTTACCAATTTGTATTTCTGAAGAAATTGCAGCACAACAGTTTAAGGTTATTACATAAAAGTTGTAAATTCCTATTTTTTTGTTAAACTCTTATATAAGTTGTATATAATAGGTGGGAATTATTTGAAAGTACTTAAAGCATCATCTAAAACAAATATACTGATGACATAGATACGTGTCAATACCCAAAAAAATACGCTGTATTCAAAAGTATTTACCCTTTTTATAAGTAAGCTCCTGTTGTCGAAATATTTAAGTATGCACTTTCAATAGGAAATTTTTTACATATCACTCATTTGGTGCAAGACCGGCATAACTTAAAAATGTGGTTTTTGAGTTAATGATGTAGAATTGTTCGTTATACCGTACTTTATGGTGTTAAAAAATTGATATTAATTTGAAAACTTTAAACGCGTTTATCTCG
This sequence comes from Muscina levida, assembly GCA_964034835.1. Taxonomy (NCBI): domain Eukaryota; kingdom Metazoa; phylum Arthropoda; class Insecta; order Diptera; family Muscidae; genus Muscina; species Muscina levida. The sequence continues at coordinate 79,802,778 of OZ035881.1, forward strand.
GATTCGATTTTTTGAGTTATGCCAATCTTGCACAGTTCGTATACTTAATATTAACGTAAATTTAACCCTTCCATGCATGATTTTTTTTATTTAAAAACAAAAAAAAATTTTTTTGTAAATCGAGTACTGGCATCGGAAAATTTTTATTTTTATTTTAGAAGCCGGATTTTCCTGAAAAATTGATTTTTCTGGTTGTATCATATATGAGACATAATGCACTTGTGTATACAAATTAAACACATATTTTCCGAAAATTATAGTATTGATATTTATTTGATTTTAAAATAAATTCATGGTGTTTCTTTACATTTAATATAAAAAATAACATAAATAATATAAATTTCATAAAGTATTTAAAAAATAAGGGAAAAATAACATAAAAACAATTCATTTTGATTATACATACATAAAGACTTTATAGAAAGTATTTGTAGTTTTCTTTATAATTTATTGAGGTCATGTCTTGTTAATGGCCATGGATTACTGATCCTTACGATTCTTGTTTAGGCATAAATTTACCTTACATTTTTCACAATGAATATAAGATAAGCTCGAACACCCTGCCAGCATCAACACCTTTTACGGTACACGTAAACTCATGACAAGTTCCTCTGGGTTGGGCTTTCATGGACCGCTCTGATGGAAGCTTACACGATGGTAGTCTACCAAACAACGCACTGAGGGGTAAATCCACGATCTGGGCGGCCAAAATTCGATTTCTCAAAAACCAATGTTTTTAATAATTTCCGATTGTATGGTAAGGAGAACTGAATGCTTAACTAGATTCCGTTATTTTTTCATTCCATTTTGCTTACATTCGTTTTCTACACGCTGTCAAAGTTACTTGTTGCTAATTATGCATTTTCTATTTTGGTGCGTTAAGGTAGAGCAACAATTTTGGCAGGCTATGGGAAGGCGTGTGTTTAGTTTAAACATTTAGGTAAAATGGAAAATTATAAAGCAGGTTAATATTATTTAATCCACTAAGCTAAATAAAATTATAATTCAAATTCCTCAAGTAAAGCAACATTGAAAAAATGTTTTTTTGGTTATTTCAATGGGTACCAAAATCGAACTATGGACAAAAAGTTATGTATCACCACTTTTCACCCCTTCAATCTGTGGATAAATATAATCTTTAACATCGTATTGTTTAGATGGAAAAAAAAAATTTTGCGGGTTTTTGCGGTATTGTGTTTTATAGCCATTTACCTACTGCTGAAGACTAGACCATAATTTCTGCGCTTTTACTGAACCACTTTAGTTAACATACTGGATGTCCTATATCTCTATGCATTTATAGTTAGAGGGTATCCAGACGAATAAAAAGTTATAGGGAGGTACGGCTCTAAAATGCAACCTTGTGGAGATATGTGGGAAATACTTGAAATCTTACATTTTTATAAAAACCATTTTTTGTATAAAAACGGTCGTAACCTCTACCCCCCAAATGTTAACGTACTATTATTTTTTACGCCTCACCGAGTAATTTTTTAACATTCTGCTTCATAAATTTGCTTCAAATAATTATAGCCGCCCAGATCGTGAATTTACCCCACTGTGCAACGCTTAGAATTTTATACAGTTCCAGAGCTAATGGCAAAGTCGTGTAATAATTGTCGAAGTAAACACGGTAATTCATATTTCTTGGAACATCGCGTAGTTGTTTTCTGAAGTCAACCTTACTTAATTCTCCAGGCCAGTAAATATTTCAAATTTATACGTAAAGCCTGAGACACCACTCAAAACTAAGAGCTTATATCCCCACTTATGACGTTTCATTGGCATGTATTGCTTCAAGTAACTTCTAGCTTTTGTTGAACATAATTGTTCGTCTACAGAAAGATTTTGTTCCATTGCGACTGTTGCAAATCCTTTCAGTAAAGTGTCAACAACAGGACGTATTTTAAAAATTCGATCATGGTTTCTGTTATCACGTGGTACATTTTTGGAATTTCGATGTAGGGTAACATATTGGATGCCACGTTTATTAATCACGTGTTACTGTGTTCGTACATTCTAATCTCATTTGACATTTTGTGGGTGTGTAGGATTGGTTCCAGCTCGAAAGATAGGATACTTTGTACCGGCTGCTGTCGAAATTTAAATGTTTCTCTCTTGATCTTACGGTACAAGTAATTTTTAGACACAATAACTTTTACCGTATCAATTTGTTTAATTATAATAATATCAATAGATATTATATAGAATAATATTCAGATAGCTTTTTTTGTAGGAATTTTAAAAGGCAGTTATCAATATCCATCTACGATCAATGAAAAATTGATTTTAAATGTTGACTTTCTAATCTCACACTCAAAGAGGTCCAGTTACATAAAAGGTGTTGCGTTGCTGATTAAGGAGACGATTTAGAAAAATATTGGGGGTCGGTCATACATTTGACTTTATATATATGGGGTAGGTTTGATCCGGAAAAATGTTAGGAGTGAAAAACTAGTGTAAGTCGGTCATAAATTTTAGCCCACTATGGGAGCGGCAAAAAAAAATAAAAATATGGAGACCACCAGTCATGTTGTGAGAGAGTCTTGGAGTTGAAAAAATATTGGGGGTCGGTCATACATTAGGGACATCTTTGTAGCAGTTAGAACGGGTGGGGCAAATATTATAATTTTTTTTGTATGTGAGCCTTCATAAGGGGTTAAGAAAGGGGGTAGACGTTTGGGAAAATGTAAGGACGGAAAAAATAGTGGGAGAACTTAACCCACCACGCCCATATTATGGCTCATGAATTTTTGCCCATGCACACAAATTTATACAAATGACCATAAACATATAAGATATATTAGACATGAAATAGAATTTCGTTAAGTTCATGGTTTTACTTAAAATACTACAGATTTTACTATTTACTATACCACCTAAAAGTTAACTTAATTTCCCTTAACACGCCATAAATGAGGTATGGGAAAGCTCTCACGTTATTGTGAACTAACACGCTTTATATTTTAAGATTTACAACAAACAGGATATGTTACACTGTACGACACGATTTTTCACCCATGATCAAACTGACCAGATTCTGAAAATATAGCTCAAATAAAAATATACGTATCTCCCAGTTTTTCTAGATCAGCTCATTTAAGTTTTTTACGAGTAATTTAATATATAAAGGGAAACTCACATGCAGCGACTACTTCCTGATCGCAGAACTGTGCGAGTTGTTAAACTGTCAAAAATTGTCACAAATTTTTTTGAATGTTTTTCAAATGGCTAGGAGCTGGTTCTGACCAGCAGTATTTAGCCAGCATATACCTATGTATATATATGTTTTATGACTTAGCAACCCTACACATGAAAAAATTCCTATTATCATTTTTGTGACAAATTTTAAATTTTGGCTTCGTCAGAACCCGCTCCTGACCATTTGAAAAACATTAAAAAAAAGTTCATCAAAATCTGTTAACAACTCGCGGAGTTCTACGAACAGGAAGTAGTCGCTGTATGGGAGCTTCCATCTAAAAATTAAATTGGTCGTAAAAATCTTAAATTAGCTGATCTAGAAAAACTGGAAGATACGTATATTTTTATTTGAGCTATATTTTCAGAATCTGGTCAGTTTGATCATGGGTGAGGCCAAAAGTTTAAATTTGTCTTACAGTGTTATACTTGTTTATAGACGAACGCGAGGTACTGCTGTTTGAGAAGCTTTTACTAGAAATGCAGATTGATTCGACATTATACTGCGAATCTAGGGTGTCAGCAGTGAAAAAAAAATTTAGATGACTATCATTATGACTATGATAGTCGTGTGTTCTTACCATCACGCCTTGGCCGACCCTTAATACAGGTGGTAAATTTTTATAACTTTTTTTCATC